>JAVYJV010000078.1:0-496664 GCA_034509755.1 Anisodus tanguticus
TTTAGTCTATTTTTTCAATTTTTTTCAAAATGATCATTTTCAAAGATAAATTAACAAGTAAGTAAATCGTTTTTTTTTTAAAGTATCAACAATTAATTACATTTTTTTTAGACGATGAATTCTTCACCGACTCATCAAAATATAAAGTTATTGATGATTGTGTTTATGAAATAGAATGTAAAGTAAGTTTATTTTAATTTTGAGAAAACATTTATCTAAATATTAAATTGTTAATAGTTAGAAAAAAGAAAAGAAGGTCAAATAGTTTTAGCAGGTTCTAATCCATCTGCTGAAGAAGCTGCTGATGAATTCGATGAAAATGTTCAAAGTGGTCTAGATGTTGTTTTAAATCATGGTCTTGTTGAAACAAGCTTTTCAGACAAAAAAGATTACAAAGTTTACTTGAAAGGATATTCTAAAGCGTAAGTAATTTAGTTTTTTGTTTTCAAATTGAAATTAATTTTTTTATAATTGTGCAGTTTGAATAAATTCTGGACTGATGAAGAAAAATTAAATCCTGAAGATTTGGAAAAACAAAAAGAAAGCATGACTAACGGTGTTAAATATTTATTAGCTAACTTTGATAATTACCAATTTTTCATGGGTTCAAGTACCGATCCAGATGGATTAGTTGCTCATGTAGATTACAAAGATACTCCTTCAGGACAAGTCCCTTACATGTACGTCTTAAAAGCAGGTGTCACTGAAGAAAAAGTTTAGATATTTTTAAATTTGTAATGATAATTTTCTAAAAATAAATTAATTTTTAATTTGAAATAAAAGTTTGTTTCAATTTTTTATTGAACTAATTATTAAGTTTTTACCTTATGAATTTATATAATATAATACCTTTCATTTTATAAAGAATTAAACCTTTTTACATCGCTTTAAATAGTTTATAAATAGCAAAGAATTAAGCTAATCTTATTTCTAATTTAAAATTGTTTTTTGAAATTTCTAAAAATCTAATTTAATTTTGTAAAAACTAATTGACCAAAATTAAAATTAATTTTATTTTTGGACAAAATTTAGCTTTTTGTAACTTAAAAGAATTAATTTCTTTCAGTTTCTACAACACATAAAAACTTAACGCTTGCTAGATATATTATTATATAGTTTTGTCACATAAAGTTTATAAAAACAAAAGACTGATAAAGATCATTTAAAAAAGTTTATTAAAAAATGAAGAATGATAAAGACTGTTTTTATTCAAAAACTAATTTAAATCAAACAATAAAAGTAGATTTTTTTAATGAGCTCAATGTAGACACGCAAGTAAACAATTAAATTAATTTTTTTTTCATTTTGATTCATTATTCAATCTTAGGTACCAATTTTGAAAAATAAATTTGATTTTGGTAAGTTTGATAAAAAAGAAATCAAACTAAAATGTGTAGACATGAATATTAATTTTGGTGCTTATAAAGATGAATTAAGTAGATTTTTCAATGAATTACTAGAAGATAAAATTTTTTGTAATGACCACAATGGTATTATTAATTCTACTAATGTGTTAAAACCAGATTCAAGAATTTCTTTCGTTATTTATTTAAAAAATTTAATTTTATCAACACAAAAATCTTTAGAAAAACCTATGTTAAAACTTGATAATTCTTTGAGCTTTAAAAAATCAACTAACCAATTTGAAAAACTAGAAAAAATGAATCAAATAACTCTTAATGATCATAACATAAATGAATTAAAACTTTATAAAAGTTATTTAAATGATAAATTTGAAAAACTAAATAAAATTTTATTGAAACAATTAGAAGAAAGAGATGATCAAAAAATGAAAAGAGATAATTTATATAAACAAATCAAAATTGTTACTAAAAAATGGTGAATATTTTTCTAATTAAACGTTTTCTATTTTACTTAATTTTCTTTTTCTTAGTTTACTACAAGTAAAGCAAAATTAAATTTCGATCTTATTCAATAACTGACAATTACAATTTTAAATAAAGTAATCTTATTTTGAAGTAAAGATTTTATCAAAAAACATTAAGAAATTAAATCTATTTCTTAAAAAACTACTTAATTACTGATAATTGGTTTTACACTTAAAATACTCAGTTTTTAACTTATTTAATAGAGTTTACTAAAGATCTTTTTGTTTGAATACCATTTTACTTATTCAAATTTTAAGGAAAAATGTAAGTGAATTAAGCTTTAAAAAAATATAATTAACAAGGAAAAAAAATTAATTTTGTTAAAAACTTTTTGTCTATTTTAGTCTAAAAAAATATTCAGTTTATTGAGCACAATGAAAAAAATTTCATTTTTCGTTTTTTTTATTTTTTTAATAGGAATTTTACGAATTGAAGCTTGTGTAAATAAATTTTTTATTTTCCTTCTAATACTATTTCATTAATTATTCTTTTAGCTTTGGAGTTGTGAAACCAATGAAGATTGTGATCCAGGTAATTATTGTAATAAGGATGATAAACTTTGTACAATTGAAAAAGAAGGTTCTTTAAAAGTTAAAGACGATATTCAAAAGTATAGACGTTTTATGTGCTACAGAAACTCAAAACAAAAAACAAATAAAATTTAGTTGAATTTTAAAAAAATTTACAGTTTTACTAAAATAATCTAAAAGTATGACACTACACAAACTAGTAGTGTTTTTTGAAATTAATAATTTTGAAAGTAAATGTATTTGATAATTAAGTTAAATAAAGTAATGAATTGATGTAAGATAATGTTTAATAATTTAAAAAATAATAATTCACTTGGTTCAAGAAGTTGATAAAGAATAATAGTTTAGTTTAAAAGGCTTTTTTTAGATAAAGTAACTTAAAATTTTTACTCAGAATTTATATTTATTAAAATTAAGCTTCTTTTTTTCTTAAAAACTTTTTTATTGAGCTTTTAAATCGAAAGGTTAAATTTTAACTAATCTTGAGTATCAAGAACTAAATTATTTTTTATGGAACTGTTTCATTATTTATTCTAAGGAATTGTGAGTACATCGTTTAGTTTTTTGTTCGCAATATTGGAATATAGTGCAATCATTATCATTTTCACAATAATAACCCTAAAAAAATTAGTAAAAATAAATCAAGTAATTAGTGGTTTATTTAAAACAAAATTTACATCTCTTGGTGGACGACATTCTATTTTGATAACCAATATAACTAAAAAGAACAAAATTAAAAATTTGAGCATTTTATTTTTATTCAACTTTATCCAACAATGATGAATTATAATTTAGAAAACTAGTTGGGCAAAACTCATTTTATGTTTTTTTATTCACTTCCTTTATTAAAATTTTTTATTTTAGATTTTTTTTCCTTTTACAAAAAACTAACTTTTAGTCAACAGTTTTTAGAAAACTTATTAACACATCAGAATTCAGTTCGATAACAAAATAATAAAGTTAGTCGAAAGAAAAGAAATACAATAATTTAGTAGCAAAAACAGCTTATTCCACAAACATCTTTTTGCAAGATAAGTATCAAGTTAGCTAAAAAATATACCAATAACACTAAGTCTGTAAAAATAAATCAAAATTCAACATTAGATTAAATTTGTTTCAACAAAAAAAATATTCTTAATTTTTTTAAAAGTTATTAAGCTTTTACAATACTCTTTAATTTTTAAATGATTTAAGTTTTATTAAGCTTTAAATTGTAAAGTAAAGGCATTTGAGTAGTGAAAATTTTAAAACTAAGGATATAATTAAGGTTAAAAAATTACAAAGAACAATTTAATTTCATGATCAATAAAGCAACTAAATCTTCAAAATCTGAAAAAATAGTAGTAGTTATTTTCCAACTAAATTTAAATGCTCAGTATTTTATAATGATATTAAAACATTACTTGATACAAATTGGTTGAATGATGCTGTAGTGCATTTTATTTGACCAAGTTAATAAATTCCTTTTTGAGTTACTTTTTTTTCTGTGTTTAGATATTGTGGAAAACTTTTATTTAACCAAAAAAAAAAAAATTAAAGTAACAGTTAATTAATTTTGTTAACAGTTATTTTTAACGTGAAAATAATTTTTATTTTTCTTTTATTTCAACAAAAAAAATAAATTCCATTTTTTAAAGCAAGCCGACTTCATAAAAAATTTTTTCTCTTAATGCATGCTTTATTTTGATTCACAAGAATTTGTTTATTTTTTTTTTGGGTATAATTTTTCTAGAAATAGAGTTTAAATTTAAAATTTGAAAATGGTTAATTATGAATTAACACTTTTGGTTAAAAAACTTCCAAGGGTAAATATTACTACTTTCTCATTTTAATTTTGATTAAAATTTTTTTCTTATTTTTTTTCTTAATTTTTTTCTTATTTTTTTTCTTAATTTTTTTCTTAATTTTTTAAAATTTATATTCAAATTATAGCCTCAGCTTGTAGAATGCTTAAGTAAAATTGGAAAAATAATTTTGAATGATCAAGGCATTTTACGTAAAATTGAATTTTTAGGTTTTAAAAACTTATATGAAAAATTGCCTGATCCTGCTAATCCAAAAGATGGTACAAAAAAATTGCATGAAGCAAATTTTTTTTTATTACATTTTGAAGGAAAACCACAAGCCTCAAAATCACTAAGTGAAGAATATTTAAAACTTAATAGAGATGTCATACGTTTTAAAGTGTTGAGAAAAGAAAATTTAATTTCTAAAGAATATGAATGTGATTTATTTGAAGATTTAAAACCTCCAGTTTATAGAAAATCAATACAAAAAATGATTGAAACTGGAAAACAATTTAAGACAGAACGTAAATTTCATAATCCATTCAAACCTATTAATTAAAAAAGAAAAATTTGTAGAATAGAAAAAAATTTACATAACTAAAATTATTGTAAATATAAATGTAAATTAGAAAAGTTGATTAGTGTAAAATGTTTTATTTCTTAAAAATTATTTGCTTTAAAATTAAATTAAATTTCTTAATAATTCTCTCAAAATTTAAAAATCTTTATAAAGTTTTACTTTGAATATTTTTCAATTGGAAAAGATATCTTTGAAGTCAGCTTGTCTTATTTATAACTTTATTTTTGTGAATATAAACAACTAAACAGCGCTCATCATTGAAAGAAAACTTCAATAACATTTTTGTAAATATAATTATTTAGATTTTAAATTTATTTCTAATCTTAAAATTCAATTTTTGATTTTAAATTTTTGATCAAAAATGGGTTTAATAACTAAATCATTAAAGTAAGTACTTTTTATTAACTATATTAATGTTTTAATCTTATTTTAAAAAAAAAGGTTAGGTATTCCATTTGGTTTTTTATATTATACTAAACAACTAGATCTTTGGAATGTTTCAGTTGGTTCAAATGAAGCTGAAAATAGATTGTCAAAACAAAAAAATGTTCTAGATTCATATTGTAAATTATTAAGATCACATTTTGAACATAATGTTATGAAAATTCCTGACAACCCTTTGAATATTAAACAATATTGGAATTGCAGTGTATATATGACATTTAATACTTTAGCAAATTTAAATTCAACTAAAATTATAAATAAAGGTGTAGATACATTTAATGATTTATATAAAAAATTAGAACAACCTAAAGATGAAAAGTAATCGAAAAATTGAATAAAAGATAATTTTTGAAGATAGAAAAATCTGAATTTTGTTTGATTTTTTAAATTTTGTTTAATTAAACTTAAATTAAATTTTTATTTTTCTATATTTTTGTAAAAAAAAATTGAGTTTTATACTTTTTGTCTAATTCTAACAAATTAATTTTGAGATAACTTCTTAATGAAATTTTCATCTCTAAAGAAAATTTAAATTTCCCACTTTTTTTTTATTTTACTTCGATGTTCTTATTCGGTACTAAACGACATAGAACTTTCGTCTTGAAGCTACTATTTTTTCTAAATAAAAATCTTTAAACAGATCTTTCGGTTTCACTAAAACAAAAATGATAAATATAATTTAATCTTTTTTTGAATTAAATCTTATCATTTTTGAATTAATTAAAAATGTGTTAATTGAAAACTTTTGAAAAAATTTTTTATAAATTTTTTTGTATAAACTTTTATGATGTCTTAAATGAGAATTTTTTAGTTTTCCAATTTGTTTTTTTCATAATTTTTGATTTGTATATAAATTGATCAAAATGAACAAACTTCTATTTATAGTTTTAATAAATATAATTTCAGTTTATTCTATTCATTTAAAAGATCCATACGAAATACTAGGTGTAAAGAAAACTGATTCTATAAATGAAATTAAACGAAATTATAAAAATTTGATCAAAATTTGGTAAGCTAATTTGATTTTTTTTTTCTTCAAAAACTAAATTTTTTTTAAAGGCATCCAGATAAACTTAATAATTTAGAAGATCAAGAAAAATTTGTCCAAATAAATGAAGCCTATCAGGTAAGAATCCAATTTATTGAATAACTCAAAGATAAACAAATTATTGAACTTCATTTTTCAAATTTTATTCAAATAACAATTTATATTCAAATTCATTTTAACTAAATCAATTTATTTTTTTAGCTTCTGATAGATCCAATTAGAAGAGAAGAATTCGATAAAAATAAAATCATACAAGATACACCTAATTTTAAACAAGCACCTGATTATAGTTCGTTAAAACGATTTGAAAATGATGATGAAGATTTTTATTCAAATGAAACAAATTATGTTGAAAGTTTTGGTTTCAATAGCATGAAAATATTTCATAAACAAACAATTAGTCATAAGTAAGTTAATGAGCAAAAATTTTAATTTTCTAACAAATTTTATTTTTTCAGAGCTTATAGTAGTAAAATAATTCCCTTATCTACCAAACATCCACAATTGATTTTATTTTATTCGGATTCATCAAAAATTTGTCCATCATGTTCATCAACTGCTGTAATTTGGCAAAGAATAACAAAAGAATTATCTTTTGTTGGTATTCATCTTCATACAATAAATATAGATAAGGATAATGTTTTAGCAAAAAAAATTGGTATCAATACGAATCAAATACCTGCAATAATTGGAATAGTAGATGAAATTATTAAGTTTTATAAAGAAGATCAAATTAGTTTACATAAAGTTGTTTCATTCATTAGAAAAATAATCAGAAATAATTTAGTTAAAGAAATAAATGATTCAAATTACAAAAGTTTTTTAACTGAATGGAAATTTGATAATAAAATTAGAGTTTTGTTTGTTAATCAAGATAAGAATATACGTTTAAGATACTTAATCACCGCTTTCAAATTTAGAGAATATTCTGTTTTTGGTCATATTTCAGTAGATAATAAATTTACATCAAATTTCCACAAAGAAAACTCATCAAACTTACCTTCACATCATTCAAAATCATTTTTAGATTTGATCAATAGCAAAGATAAATCAATAAACCTAATTAATAAATTCAAATTAAATTCCTTTTTACAATACATGTTAATATTTAACGAAAATTCATCTATGCCTATCAATACACTTGTGTCTGCTGAAGATGATTTAAAGCCAAAAGAAATGTGGGATACAATAGAACTAAATAAATTTCTTTTTTTTCCTAAAATTACTTCACAGGTAAGTTTATTATTTTAAGATTAAAAAACTAAAATTTTGTTTTGTCAAGAAAAACTTTGAAGAAATATGTCCAGTTGAATCAATGAGGAACAAAAGAATTTTGTGTTCAATTTTAATTTTATCTAAATTTGCACAAAATATTGATCAAGAAATGCTTGAAATGAGAATTTTTATACAAAATCGTATGTTCAATTTAAATAAATTTAAATTTGCTTATATAACATTAGAAGATCAAAAACAATTTGTTTCAACATTGATGACAAATAAAACAAGAAACTTTCTAGATAATGATCAATCAATTAAAAAGTATTTGGTTGATGAAAATAATGGTCTTAAAGATTATAAAAATTATTTAGATCCTAAATTGAATGAATATATACTTAATATTGTTGTTATATCAAGAACTAAATGGAATCTAATTTTATATGAATGGTTTAATGAGAAATGGGACGTAAATTATGCTAACTTTTTCAACGAAACACAACAAAATTTTTATAATCTTTTAATACAACTATCTTCACCTGAATTTTTTAACAATGATTTTACTTATGAAACAAAAATAATTCCTTTGAATAATGAAAATGAAAAATCATTTTTTGGTCGTTTACTATACAAATTATTCTTACTAACTGAATATTATAATGATCATTTTAGTAAAAGAGAAATTTTGCAAATAATTAGTGTTATATTAAGTATTTCATTTATAGCTCTAATTGGTTATACAATGCAATATTTAGTTAAAATGGAAGAAAGAAAAATTGAAGAGACTTATAAAAAACTAGGTAAACGTCGTCCAGATTCTAATTTTAAGAATCAACAGTTAAAAGATAAATTATTGATTCATGAGTTAAAAGGAGAAACATACAATGGTTTAGTTAGATTGTTAAAACCAGGATGTAGAACTATAGTACTTTTATGTGATTTGGAATCAAGAAATAAATTATTGCCAAAGTTTTATAAAGCTGTTTATCCATACAGAAGGTAATTTTTAAAAAAAAATTTCTCTTAAATTCTATTTAATTTATTTATTTTAGAAATAAAACATTGATGTTTGCTTATTTAATGCTTGAAAAAAATGTTGATTGGTATCGCAAAATATTAGAACAGGCGTTAGATAAACATAAATCTCTTTTTTTAAATCCAAAGAATTGTATTGGAACAGTTTTAAGTTTAAATGGTTTTAGAAAATATTTTTGTGTATACCATGCCAAACATATGGAATTGCAAAGAAATGTAAAAATTATTTTTTGTTAACTTAAAGTTCTATTTTATGAAATTAATTTTTTTTTCTTATTTTAGATGAATAGTTATAACCAATCTGATAATTATTCAGAATCAGATACTTCAGATGTTGAATGTGGTAATTTATTGAATGAAAAGCAAAATTGCTTAAACATAAAAGAAGTAGTTTTATTAGATGATCTTTTATTAGATGCTTTAAATGAATGGCTAAATAATTTATTTAATTCTAAAACTCATAAATACTTTATTAATTATTGGCCTAACCAAATTAAATAATATATCAATTATGAACTTGTTATAATTTAATTTTCCAATATTTTTAGTTGTAAATTATATGTTAATTCAATTTATTAATTTTATATTGGTTCAAATACTCTTCATAAAATTTTCAGTTCACAATACTTGTTTGTTTTTTGTAAATTTTTTTTCAAAATCTTTTTTCATTAAACTTTTTTTTTACACTTTGGAAATATTTTACTAAAGTTTTTTATTCAGCTTTCAACCAAGCTTTTCATTGAAATATGATAAACTCATATACTTTTACTTTTTTGTCAAAAAAGTTGTAAAAGTGTTTTTTATCTAAAAATTGTTGTTTTAACAAAGATAAAAAATATTATATCATGAGCACTTAAAATTTACTAGTTGAATCAGCTATCTAAAAAAACCAAAATAATAAAAGGTAATCAAGGTCACATAGACGAGAATGGTGTAACTATCTCTAAAATGTAAACAAACTATTAAAACTTTAAAAAATTTTTTCACATGGCATTTTATAATTAAAGTAAGTATGGTAAATGTGATTAAGGTGTAATTTAAGACAAAGTTCTTGGTCAATAATAAGTAATAAATAGTAATTTTATTTTTTAGTTAATATTTTAATCAAATAAAATCAAACTAAACCAATAAAGGGATTCTCTTAAAAATTAATTCTTAAAGTTAATTGATAAAATGTAAATATAAACAAATACTGAATTATTAAGTTCTTGCTCAATAGTTGATCAATACTTATTTTGTACTTTAGTTTTTTTTTTTAAATTTGCATGTTCTATTTTAAGTTTGAATAAGTAATTTTAACTTTGAAAAGTGATTTATGAACTAAAGATTTGAATGAAAGTTTAAAATTATAATTTAAACATGCAAAAAATTTAAATTAAGTTTAATACCCTAGAAATTGAATGTTGTAATTTACTTAATCAAAGTTGTTAAAAATAATTGTTTTGTTAGATGGTTTCAATTAATTGTTAATTAATATATCAATTATGAAATTTTTATATTTTCATTTTTAAGTATTTTTAGTCATAAATCATTTAATTTTTGTTTGTTCAAAGATTTCTCATGAAAAAATTTCAGTTCACAATATTTATTTTAAATTTTTGAATCTTTTTTAATAAACTTTTTTTCTACTTTTTGAAAACGTTTAACTAAGAAGTCTTTTTGAACTTTTTATTAATTTATAAAGTCAAAATTTGAATAATTAATTTTCAAAAATTAAGTTTTCACTTTGTATGGAATAAGCTATAAAATTACGAGTTGTAATTAAATTTTTCTCTATAGATAGTAAATTAAGTTTTGATTAAAATTTCTTTAATTTATTGAATCGATTTTTTTAAATTATAAATCTTATAAATTAGTTTAAACATACTCATCGTTTTTTGAAGATTCAATTTTGATTGTTATATTAATCAATAAAATAGAAAATTTAGAATTAGTTACTAATACTCAAGATTTTTATAACCAATTTTAATTCAAAAATTAAACTTAAAAAAAATGTTAAAGGTCAATCTTTATTGTTGGCATTGGTGAAGATTGATTTTTAATTTAAATCTTTTAATTTCTTTTTTTCTAATAAATTTATTTTCTAAAATTTTATTTTTCTAAATTTTAAATTTTTCTAATTTTTGTATGTTTCTAATTTTTTATGCTTCTTATTTTTGTATGTTTCTAATTCTTAAGTTTTCTAATTCTTAAATTTTCTAAATTTTTTTATGAATATGAGCTTATATTATTTATAATTCATCATTTTATCATTGAGTTGAATAAAAAAAATTTTTGAAGGATTAATTTAGTTTAAAAGTTTTATTAACTTGATTAAACCTTTAAATAAAGTCCGCTTCTTTATGAAAAATATCTTTTTGATCTTCTTATTGGTTTTTTCAATTGACAATATTAATTAAATTTCTGACCATCATTTTAAATGATCAGATTGATGTTTAATAATTTAAAAAGAACTAATTATAAATATTTTAAGAGAATAATAAAAGGTCTTTTTAGATGTTTTTTTCTTTAATTTAATCTTAACTTTTTATCTTAGTTTTGAATAAATTAAACTTAATTTTTGGAATATTTTGTTAATCAGTAAGAATTCCTTTTATTAATCATAACAAACAATTTTTAAAGAAGAAAACAAACAAAAATCGTTTAAATTGTCATTTAGTTACTAATTTTATAAACTGCCATAAAAGATTTATTATCAGTTATTGTATTTTTTTATAAATGGAAAAACATTGATTCATAAAAAAATACTTTATGAGATGAATGATAAATTAAAATTATATGATGCTTTTTAATTTTGTTAATTAAATTTAACTCTTTGTTCCCTTAATTTAACAATATTTTTTAAATTAGAGATTTTTGTTTTACTATAAAAGAAGACTATTGGAAGATTAACTTTCGAAAAAATTATTTCAATCTAGTTACACATGAAAATAATATTTATAGTAACCTTGATTTGTTGTTTAAAAGTTGACATTAGTTTCTCAATTTAGAAATCATAATAATCAAGATATTTTAAAATGAATAGTCAATTATCTGAATAATGAAATGATCTTAATTTATATAATCATCTAAACAAATAATTATTTCTCATAAATTTCTAAACTATTTTGGTACTTTAAAGAACAATTATTTTTTATAATAAAATTATTTGGCCAAAAAATCAAGTTGTCAAAATATTTTTAGTAAGGTCAATCTTTTGAGTTTTAATTAAAGTTTCATAAAACTTTAACTAAGTTTTAATAAATAAGTAATTAAGATGTTTTCATGGACTAATAAAATTTCTTTAATCAAAGTGAAAACTCGTGCAAATTAATTTTTTTTTTTAAATCCAGCCCTAAACATTTAAAATAAAATTCATTTAAAGGGCTTAATATAAGTTATAAAGAACAACCTTTTACTTTTATTTTTGAATATCTTTTCTTTTTGAATATTTATATGTTATTCAAATTTTATTAAACATCCTAGAACGTCTTAAAAAGAAGATGTATTATTAAATATATTTTGAAGATTTCAAGTTAATTAATTCATTTTTAACTAATAAAAATACATTTAAATATAATTTTCTAAAGTCTGTACCACTATGTTGCGAAAAAAATATTTTGATCTTAAACTTTTTCTAATATAAAAACAATCATTGATTTTTGATTAAACATCATTTTCAAATTATAATTTTAACAGTTTTTGTCAAAAAGTTTTTTTAAAAAAAAATTAAAATGAAGTTTTTAATTGTCTTGAGTGTTTTAGTTTGTTTATTAGCAATTGTTTATGCATCATCAAACCATGGAAATTCTGTTAATGCTGCTAGAAGAAATAGCAGACGTTTAAATCGTAGACCTAGACCACAACCAGTAGCACTTGTATCAGAAGAAGATGAAAGACCATCACCATATGAATTTAATTATAATTCAAATGATGGAGAATCTGATCAAAGTCGTCAAGAATCAGGTGATGAAAATGGTAATGTTAAAGGAAGTTATAGTTACAGAGACGCTTTTGGTATTTACAGAACAGTAAGTTTATCTAAATAAATCTCTTTTCTTTCTGTAAAAGTATTTTATTTAAAAAAACTTTTTTTCTTTAAGCAAAATACTTTTTAATTTTCTTTTTTTAGGTTGAATATATAGCTGATAAAGATGGTTTCCGTGCAGTTGTTTCAAGTAATGAACCTGGTTTAGGATCTACTGAAAATCCAGCTGATGTTACAATGAACGTTCAAGAACCACCAGCAGGTGCATACAACGTTAGACGTAAATCAAAAAAAGCTTCAAGAAGAAATAATTATTAAGAAATTTGTCAATGTTTTTTAAATCATATAACAAAGTTATATAAGTTTAACTAGTTTTTTAATTAAAATCTAAAAATGATACAAATAAAATTATAGTATGAAATCAAAATAACTTTTCCTTATTTTAATTAAATCGAACTTAATTTATGGATATTAAGATTAACATTTCTAATTCATTAAACTTTCTGAATGAATTTTAAAAATTTAATCATAAAATAATTTTTAAATTGTTAATTATCAATATTTAACCTTGTTTTTGTTTCATCTTTGATTTGAATATTTCAAAAAATCGATTCTCAGAAATTTTAAAAAAAATTTTCGAAAAATAAAATTTATTTGCAAAAAGTATTCTGTGTTAATTTAGGTGAAGGTTTATTAAAAAAAACTATCATCTTCATAAATGTAAATAATGCCATTCTATTAAATCAGTTAATTACTTTCATTATTAATAGTTTGAATATAAAGTTTTTTTATTTAAAAAGACTAATTTTTGGATTATTATTTGATAATCTTTTCATAAACTTTTCTTAGAAATTAAAGTTTTTAAGAAGAAAAATATCTAAGAAATTTTTTAATGTAGTAGATTTTAGGTTTTACATTTTTAATTATTTTAAATGAGAACTAAATTTTTAAACAAAAAAGTCGATTAAGTTACGAAGTTATTTTTTTGAATAGGCTAAAAGTTTAATAAGCTGAACATTAAAAATTTTTTTTGAATGGGTGTTGAAAACACTTTTACTGAATTTCTTGATTTTGAAACACTTTAACTAAATTTCTTAACTTTAAACCACTTTCTTATTAACTGTAATATTTTTATGAAAAAAATTCAGCTTAACTTTAAATACTTTTTAATAAGTTTCATTAATATGATGACAGTTTAATTGAATATTCATTTTGTTGAAATAAAACTTTCCTTGAAGTTTAAAACAGTTTAACCTAATTACTGATTGTTAATTTTTAAATTTATTTAAATTTAAAATACCTAAATTTATTATTTTTTGTTTTAAATACCTGAATTTATAATGAAAAAGTTATTTAAATACATAAATTACTTACTTATAATTTATACATTCAAAATATTTAGTTTTGTTAAGACACATTTACTTTTATCGTTTAGATTACTTGCACTTTTTTTTTGTTGAAACACGTTTAAATAACTTACATTTTTTTGAATACATTTATTTGTTTAAATTACTTTAACTCATTTTATTTAAATACCTATAACTTATATACATTTCAAATATTTTCAAATTATAAAGATGTCAATAAAAATGATACTTCTTTTTATCTTAAAACGGTTTGTTGAATTTTATTTTTTCAAAATTTTTTAAAACTGGTTTAATTGTTTTGAAATGAAAAAAAATTTTGAAACTTAAATGTCATCTTAAATTTCGATTGACAGTTAAATTTTTAGTTCGTTTTTATCAAAAATAATAGTAAACAGTTTAAAAATAAATATTTTTGATTATGAAAAAAAAATTAGGGTAATTGGGTACTAGATATTTTAAAATCAAAATTTCAAATAATAAATCTTAATGAAAAATTGTTTTTTGAAAAGTAAACAAACAAAAAAATTTAGAGAAAAAATTTGACTGTTAATAAATTTTATACTTATTGAAACTTGTAATGATTAATCAAAAATTTCTTTTTTTTAAATTTTCTAATTTGTTTTGTGAATTTTTTATTTGTGAATTTTTCTATTTGAATTTTTCTATTTAAAAATGTTTTCCATTAAAAATGTTTAGCTATTTAACTTCTATTTTTTGAATAAGACCTTTTTTTATTTTTGAATTAGTAGAAATTAATAAGACAAAGAAGTTTTTGAGGGTTATTTCAACATTATGACAAAAGGTGTAATTATTTAATTTGAAAAAAGAAACAATCAAATTTGAATTTTTAAAAAAGATGTTTGTGAAATACCTGTTTTAAAAGCTGTTTTTTTTTTTATTTAAAATAGAAAAAAAAATAGATTACGAAGGACAAGCTTAAAAAAATTACGAGACTTAAAATTTTTTGATTGTTTTATTGAAATCAGCTTGATAAAAAATAGTTTTTTAAACGGAATCTAATTAAGTTTAGCACTTAAGTGTTTTTTTGAACTTTTAAGATTAAAATATAAAATTAATTAAACTTTTGATCGATAAAAATTTTTTGTTAATGTTTCACATGAATTTAAATAAAAGTTTTGTTATAAAAGTTTTGTTTTATTAATTTGAACTTTTTTTTTGTACAAAACAATGTATCGTTTTTTAGTTTTTTTTTTTTTGATAAATCAAATTTTATGTCGCGACTATGGTGAGTTATTTGTTAACAAAATTCAATTTATCCACTAAATTAATCTTTTATTTTAAAGAAAACACAACTTTTTATCAAAATTTAAAAAGTAAATATCAAATACTAGAATGTGAAATAGCTTCTTTTAATTATTCTGATCAGTTTAATGATTCTTTAAAAGATAAGCAATTAATCTATAAAAGAGAAATTAATTATAATTCTGATCGCGAGTTAAATAAACTTAAAGAACAATTTTTACCTTTTTTGAATACACGATCTTATTCAAATGGTGATAAAAAAAATAAACAAACTATTCGAAATTATATTCTTCAAAAATTTAGTTCTTTTTCATTACAACCTATGACTCAAACTTTTACTACAAAAATAAAAGCAGGAGCTAAATCTGTAAGTTAAAATTTTCTAAAATTATTTTTTATTTTTTATGCAAATTATTTAAAAGGGGAATGTACTAACAGGAATTAATTTGATTGGCTTGTATCAAAGTAAATTACGTAAAGAATCTACTTTAAATGACAAAGAATTGAAAAACGATAACTTATTAGTAATTGGATCTCATTATGATACTGTTAATAACAGTCCTGGTATTGACGATAATGCTTCAGGTGTTGTAGCAATACTTGAAATTGCAAGAATGCTATTTGAAAATGATATACAGCTTAATTTTTCTATTATGTTTGTTTGTTTTGATTTAGAAGAAGAAGGATTATTAGGTAGTCAAGCTTTTGTCAATGAATTTTTAATACCTAAAGAACTAAGTATATACGAAACAAAATTTTTAGGTGCATATGTACTTGATATGATACTTAGTTTTGATGAAACTAAAAATTCCCAAGTTATGCCTAAAGAAGTATTAATGGTAAATTTTTTACTTTAAAGATGAAAAAAAAAAACTAATTTTTTTTTAAAAGTTTTTTCCAGAGACAAAAAAAATAAACCAAGGAAATTTTATTGCTTCTTTTGGAAGGAAAAATATTGATGATGAATTAACACAGAAACTTAAGAAATTTTGGGTTAAATCAAATGATAAATATAAATATTTACCTTTAGACGTAGATTTATTTAAAGAAAGAAATGGTATTAGTCCATCAAGAGCAGGTTTATATTTAAGATCAGATCATGCTAATTTTTGGATTCATAAATATAATTCTTTAAATTATAAACTAAATGCAATTTTATTAACAGATTTAGGACCATGGAGAGCAAAAATAAAAAATTGTTATCATAAATTTTGTGATGACCAACGCTTTTTAACAAAAGAAAATCTTTCATTTTTTTCAAACACTATTAAAGTTTTATATAATATAATAACAAAAGAACCACCTAATTTGAGTATAAAAAATAAAAAATCATTAAAAATACTTAACAAGTTAAGATGGAATAGCTAAAATGTAGACTAATAATTGACTTGTAAATAGCATCAATTAGACTTTGAAAGTTTTATAAAATGCTGAAATTTTTGTTTATCAGATTAATAAAATTAAAAAAAATTAGCTTAATTATTTCATTAATATATCATAAATAAAAAATAGTTAAACCAATTCACAGTTATTAGTTAATTTTAATTGAAAAAAAGAGTAATCTCATCATAAATATTGAAAAAATTGGGAAATTACTTTTTTTGAGCATTTAGTTCAATAAAAATTGTGTTTAATGTAAAATATGTTCATAAGTTGTTAATAAATTTTTTTAGTCAAGATTTTTTATCGGTCCCTTGTTATAAACTTAGTAGTTAAACATACATGCGTATGTTGTTATAAATAAATTTTTGATTTAGTTTTGAGTTGATCTAATTAACTCATTTTAACAAATACATAGTGGCTATTTTTGATATTAAAAAATTCTTTATTCTCTTTAAAAGTAAAAAGTTTTTTAAATTCAATTTACTTGTTTATTTTGTTTCAATTTGTTTTAACTTAGTTTTCTTAAAATGTTTAAAAGGTTAAAAGCTTTTATAATGCTTAAGTTGGTTGTCTGAATGTTTTTTAAGGTGAATTAATTTTAGTATGGAATTGAAAACAAATGAAAGTCTTAAAAAAAAACTTTGTTTTTTAGCTAGAGAGGGAGATTTAATTAATTTTGTATCATTAATTAATGATTTATCAGTAAATCATGAGTATCATCTTAATGATTTATGTGATTTTGATAATATTAAGTGTAATCCTTTAATAATTTCAGCTTTAAACGGACAATTTAAAATTATTGAATTTTTATTAAATTTGAATAAAATTAATGTTGAGTTAGAAGGGAATATTTATTATGATGATTATTTAGTTGAAAATGCAACAGCACTTTGGTGTGCAGCTAGTCATGGTCATTTTGAAATTGTTAAATTGTTAGTTGAATTAGGTAAAGCAAATGTTAATCATGCAAATTCAACAAACTCAACACCATTAAGAGCTGCTTGTTACATAGGTTCATTTAAAATTGCAAAGTTTTTAATATTAAATGGAGCAGATTATAATTTAGCAAACATTTATAACAATAATTGTTTAATGATTACTTGTTTAAAAAATCATTTGATACTTGTTGAATATTTAATAAGTTTATCTGTTGATTTAAACAAACAAACAAAATGTGGTTATACTGCTTTACATTTTGCAGCTGAAAATGGTAATTTAGAAGTTATAAAAATTTTATTAAAAAATGGAGCAAAAGTTCTTAAAAATGTTTTAGGTAATAATTACAAAATTTATTTTTATCTCTAATTGTTGTTTTTATTTTAGGACTTACACCTTTAATGTTAGCTGCAGATAAAAATCAAGAAGATGTTGTTAATTTTTTTATAAATCAAAATATTGTTGATACTGAAGAAATAATAATCGCGTATGAGCTTTTAGGGGCATCTTTCATAAATTCTAAAACAGATTATTCTGAAGATAAAGGTTTTGATTATTTAAAAAAAGCTAAATCTTTATACTCAGATAATTATTTAGAAAAGTTTAATAAATATTATTCAACTTATAAACCAATTAAAGCTTATGGTTTTAGAATAGAATGCACAAATTTAGAAAGTTTAGAACTAATCGAAAATAATCATTACGCTTTATTTATGGAAAGTTTATTAGTTCGAGAAAGAATTTTAGGTAAAACACCTGAGTTAGTTCATTTAATTAAATTTAGAGGGGCTTTTTTTGCGGACGAAGAAAATTATGATCATTGTTTCAATTTATGGGTTTATTCTTTGAAATTGAATCAAATAACAAATTATTTCTCAAATAGTTTAGATGAAGACTTACTACATTTTATTCAATTACTTAGTCTTATTTTCAACTTAAATTCTTTTATACCATTTAATTATCTACAACAAATTTTAGATTTTTGTTTATTAGAGAAAGATAATATTAAAAACTGTGTTTTAAATGTTTTTTATTTAATTTTTTTGTGCTCTAAAACATTAAGCTATTTAAATTCTAAAGAAGAAGAGAAGTTGTATGAAATTATTTTTAAATTGAACAAATTAAATTTAAAAACTCAAGAAAATGGTTCATCTTTACTTCATTTAGCAATTGATTCTAATACTCCAATAAACTCAATTTTAGATAAAAATTTTTTTAAATTACCATCTTCATCTACTGTTTCATTATTAATTAACTGTGGCGCAGATGTTAATTTGAAAGATAATAAAGGTAATTCACCATTACATTTAATTGCAAAAAATGAAAAAGCAATTAGTAATTTTATAACTATACACACAATAGTTAAAAATTTAATTGAAGCTGGTGCTCATCCTGATTATATTAACTCAAATAATCAAACTCCTTTAGATTTAGTTGTTGTTAATGTAGCATCAATTATTATAAAATCTCAAATAAAATTAAAGCTAACTTGTTTAGCTGCTAAAGCAATAAATAAATACAAAATAAATTACGTGAATCAAGTGCCAAACTTTTTGTATGAATTTATTTCAAAACATAGCTCTTGAATAAAATTATCATTATTTTCAAATAAAAACTTTAACTTATTTCAAGTTTCTAGTTGAAAAAATCTCGCAGCTTTTAACTAAATATTTTCATAAAAACTTACCTTATGATAATTAAGACTTATTTTTTGTTTTTAAAAAAACAATTTTTTGTATCAACAATTCAAATCAAAAAATAACATCAAAAAGATTCTTAATTAGTTTCTTTAAAAAATAGTAAATATTTTTCTAAAATTTTTATCCGATTAATACAGAAATAACGTCAAATATTAGGATTAAAATTTAGTAGGTAAGTTTTGATCAAGTTTTTACCCATAAAATTTTCATTTATTTTGTTTTTAGGGTTTTCCTAAAAGTTTCATGCCATTTTTTTTAAATAAAAAAATCTAAATATAGAAATTATTGAGTATAGTGAAAAGTTCTAGATATAGAAAAGTCTTCACTTTTAAAACAAACTTTTATAGACATAGAAAAGATATAAAATTATTTTTAAGCATCAATATTTTTGTGTTAAAAGCATCAATGTTTTTATATTATAAACATCAATACTTTTGTATTATAAACATCAATGTTTTTATATCGTAAGCATCAATATTTTTGTATTGTAAGCATCAATATTTTTGTATCGTATGCATCAATATTTTTGTATTATAATCATCAACGCATTTATATTATAATTATTAACTTTTTAATTTTAATTGAAAAAAGTTTTGCTAAAAAAATTTTTGAGAAATTTAAATGAAAAAAGTTTCGATTTAATTTTTATGAAAATTTTTTTTATTAAAAAGTCTCAATTAAATATTTTGGTAAAAAGTTTCTCATTTAAATTTCCTTAATAAAAATTAATTGATGTTTTAAAGCTTTGACCAGAATTATTTTTAAGTTTTAAAGAAAAAAATGAGCATTTCACAAATTTTGATTATTTATATCCAACAACTCAATTTTTCCTTATTTACATTAAAAACTGTTTATAATCAATTTAAAATAAAGCACTGAATTCCTTGATACATGATTTTATAAAACTTAACTGTTAATTTATTTAAGGATAAGTTTTTCTAATATTCCAGTATTGTAATTTAAAAAAAAAACTATTTTTATAATCATGCAGATCTTTTATTAGAAAGTTTTATCAATATTTTTTTTGAAAAAGGAAATTGAATTATCTGTATTCATTAAGTTCTTTTATATAAAATTTTAAAATCTCACTTTACAGCTTTTTATACTCTAGGTATATAAACTTGTTTTCAAGTATATTTTTTCATAAATTTTGGCTAAAATTCTATAAAACTCAATTATCATAAGAATTTCAATAACTTTAATTAAAGATTTCTTAAATAACCTTTGTAAATTTTATAAAAACTTTTAATTTGATTGTTGACAAGCTTTATTTTCCTGTAATTTTAAAATTGAAAAAAAAAAAGTTTTTTCTTATGAACATAAATTAATTTCATTCCTTTAAGAATAATTGGTTAAACAATAAATTTGTTTTTTAAAAAAAAAATTTTTAATTTATTAATAAAATTCATTTTTTAAGTAAGGGTGAAAAGTTAGAGGAAAATTTAAATGAAGTGAATTCTAATTTTCTATTTTGTGACAAATTTTCTTTTTTTTCTTTACAAAAATCTTAGCAAGTTTTGAAAGCATTTTGATAACTTTTAGAAAAAAAAATTTTAGAAAAAAAGTTTTAGAAAAAAAGTTTTAGAAAATAAAGTTTTAGAAAAAAGTTTTAGAAAAAAGTTTTAGAAAAAGTTAAAAATATTGTAATAGAGGTTTTAATTCAACTTATTCAAAAATGAAGAAAACATTGGTAAGTTTTAGTTTAATTTTAAGTTCAATTTTTGTAAACGTTTATAACTTGGTTTAGTTTTTTTTGTGGATTTTTGTTTTGTAAATGTTTATTTAGTTCAATTTTTAATACTTACTGATTACAAAACAGTTTTTTTTTAATTAAATTCTTAATTTTTAGGGAGAAGTTGGGAAAAGACGTTCCCTAGCTGATATTGATTTAAATAAAATTAAACCTACAAACGTGTAAGTAAATAATAAAATTTATAATTTAAATTAATTGTTACTTATATCTTTCATTTATATTTTTAAATTAGAATTTTAAGTTTAGAAGATGGTTTAAAAGATTCTAAACGCTTAATGACATTATTTTTTAATAATGAATTCGAAAAAGCTATTGAAGGTATTCAATATTATTCCGAAACTAGTATGCTACATTCAGTAGCTTTAGGTACAATTAGGTTTTTACAAATGATGTTAACAATGTCTAAAAAACAAATGGATGAGACTGGAGTTGCATTAAAAAAAACTATTCAAAAAATTGATGCTTTACGTTTTCAAAGATCCTATAAAAATTATTTAGTTAGTCCTGATTACAATAATTTTGCCGACATTCAATGTCATGCTGAAATTTCTTTTGTCATGATGAATTTAGTTTATGGAATGTTGATTGCTTTAAGAGATCAATCTGTTTTAGGTAATTAATCTGAAAAAAGTTTTACATAAACTAAATTTATTTTTAATTTAAGGAATAATTAATGCCGGTTATAAAATTAATCTTGCTTTTAGAGCCTTAAATGAATGTAAATCAATACAAAAATCTAAAAACAATTGGGTGAGCGAAGATGCAAAAGCAAACTTTGATGGAATGTGCGATATGTCTCAAGGATCATTTGAAATTGTTTTATCAATGTTTCCTGGTAAACAATAAAAATTTTATTTTCAAACTAAAACTTATTTTTAAAATATCTTAGCTAAATTAGCAAAACTTCTTGAATATATTGGATTTAGTTGTAATCAACAACATGCTTTAGCATTAATGAATAAATCTTGTACAACACCAGATGTTCTTAGTTATCATGTTTCTTCTTTAGTTATATGTGTATATCATGGATTAATTGAATATGTTTATTGCTTGGGAGATAAAAATCTTGAAGTTCTTGAAGGCTTCAAAAAAACTTGGAAAATAAAATGTCCAAGTGGTGCATTTACACATTTAATTATTGGTATAACAGAAATGAATAAAGGAAATATTGATTCTGCAATAGTTAGCTTTTATAAAATTATTACTGAACAAGATTATTGGCCTCAGCTTCATTTCATAGCTCATTTCTTACTTCTTATTTGTTTTACGTAAGTTGAAAATAGTTAAAAAATTTTTTTCTTAAATCGAATTTTTTATAGAATTACTGAAGACTATGTAAAGGGTGAAGAATCTGCTAGAGTTTTAAGAGATCAATGTAAATGGTCTTCTTCTTTGTTTTATTTTGTTCATTCAATATTTTTACTTTTATTATCTAAAGATAAAGAAGGCGAAGAGAAAAAAAAAATTGAGAAACAAATAAATGAACAATTAAAGTAAGATTTAATTAAAGTTAATTATTGACAAAAAAAAATTATTTCAATTTTCTTGTTTAGACTTGTACCTACTTTAAAACGTAAATTAGGTGGTATACACGTTTTTCATGAAGAACTAAGTATAAACAAAAGTAAAAGATACTATGAAAAATTAGATGATTGGGTTTGTCCTTTATTTGAATTGCATTACTTTTGGAACTTTTATTATATAATGAGAGAAAAAAAAGAGTTTTTAGAAGTAAAATTAAATCAAGCAAATGAAGAAATAAAAAAATTAAAAAAAGGTAACTCATTTTAATAACTGAAAATAGTCTAAAGTCTAACTAAATTAATTAAATTAAACTTTTTAAAATTGAAGATAAAAATGGAAATTATGTTAATCTTGATGTTTATTATTATCTATTATTTTATCGTGCTGTTGTCACAAGACATATGAATCAATCAGAGAATGCTGAAAATATATTCAGAGATATTGTTAAAAAGTAAGCTAAATTTTTTATAAAAAAAATTTTCTAAAATTTTATTTTTTTATTTAGAGAAAAAGAATTGAAACAAAATTCTCATCTTATCCCATTAAGTTATTTTGAAATAGGATTAATTAAATATGATCAAGGTAATTTAAAAGAATCAAAGAAAAATTTAAAAAAAGTTAAAAGCTATGGAAATTATTTTGGTGAAAATCTAATAAGTTTCAGAATAGATTTGCTAATGGAAAAAATGAAAAATCAAAAGAAGTTACAAAAAAATAAGCAATAATTTAAATTATATGCATTAAAATTCAATGAATAAATTAAGCATTGTAAGTTAAGTTTTTATCACATTTTTAATTAATCAATAATTAGTTAAAACTTTTCTTATTTTAATATTAAAAATTGCAAGAAGTTTATTAAAATTTTATATAAGTGAACCATGAAAAAAATTAAACTTTCAAGTATTGATTAGGTTAATATTAAAAAAATTATTAAAATTGTGTTTTAGCTTAAATTTTTTACTAAATAAAAAAAATTTAATTTAACAAACTATTTGTTTCGGGAAATTCATTGTAATCTGTGTATCTAAAATAATATTTATATGTTAAACAATTAGCTAAAGCCCAATTTCTCATTGCATAAATATATCTTTTAATTTCTTTTTTATGTGGATATTTTTCAATTAACTTTGTTGAAGTTTCATCAAAAATTTTTTTTTCTTTTCTAAAAATTTCTACTGATAGTTGCATAGCTTTTTGAGTTGAACATCCATAGTGTTTTTGAACTTGCATTACTAAATTAGATTCTAAATTAAGTTTAAGTTCTCTGTTATATGAATAAATATCATTTAAAAATGTAACCATTCCAGTTATTGCTCGTCTATTGTTTTGAAATATTTCATCTGTATAATATTTAGACATATCTGCTTCATCACAAATTTCACCATAAAGTTCATAAAAAGCAAAAGAACTTGATTTTAAACGTATATTCATAAATTCTTCTAAAGTATATTCTGTTTTATCTAAACATCTTTGTTCATTTATTTTAGTTTCATTAGCTGCAGCATCTAAATAAAATTCTAATTCTTTTCTAAAACGCGTTTTTTGATTTTCACTCATATAAATCTCTAGTTTTAAATAAACTTCGAGAATCATTAAACAATAAATTGAAAAATTTAAAGCTTTGTCTAAATTCTTTTCATCAAAATGTTTCAAAAATTCTTTTTTATAACTTATGGCTTCTTCATACGTTGAAAATTGTTCTAAAATTTCATCATCAAATGATATAGCCCATGTGTATTGTATAACAAGAGCTTCAAGTTGTCTTACATCTGCATTAGGATGAGAATAACAAGCAACTAAACACATATCACTAATAGGATTATATTTTAAAAAAGTTAAATAAGAATGATATTTTTTCCACCATTTACGCATTGAATGTATTACTTTGTACAAATGTGGACTTAAATGTAATTCATAATCAAGCCAAATATTTTCTACTTCAACAGTTGCATGTTCTACATTTTCAGTTTCTTTTAAAAATTTACGAGGTTGAAGATTAAGACAAGTATAGCGTTTAATTAATTTATTTACGTTTGACATTTTTGTTTAAACTTTTTAATTTTTAACCAAAGAAAAGATTAATTCGTTTTTTGTTAAAACAAGTGCTTTTTATACATTTTTCAAAGTATTATCTTGTCTATCAATTAAGCTTTTATTAAAAATTAATCTTACAAAATCCTTAAAAAAAACAATAAAAATTCTAATAATCATTAAATATTGATACATTTAGATATTTTTTATAGGTGATAAAATTTATAAATAAAAACATTTAATTGCAAGTTATAAAAAGAAGCTAAATTTGAATTATTATTAGTATCAAAGCGTGACGTAAAATGGTTTTCAAAATATGTTTTCTGCTACGTAATTTGTGAACGTAAATAGAAAATTATTTATATAAAATTTCTTAGATGTGTATTAATCAGAAAATTTTTTGTTTTTCAAAACAAAGTTTAATGTTTTGTTTTTGTTGTTTTTTTGAGAATTTTAAGTAAAATATAATTTGATTACTTTGATTATTTTTCTAAATTTTTTTATCATTAATTATATCTAATTCAGTTTTTAACAAATAAATTTCATTTAAAGTTAATTTATTTTTAAATTTTTAAGTAAACATAATTTTTTCTTCATTTTATTAAACTTGAATTATTATTTTTAATTAAAAATAATTTATTACGTTAGTTAATTACTAATGCCAAAAATCATTTAATTTTAGGATTCAAAAATTATACTTTTTGAATTCACGGCTTATCAATTTATTGATTTTTAGGAAAATAATTATTTCTTTTTATAATTATTAGTTTAGACTTCAATCATTTCTAAATTATTTTCTAAATCATTTTCCAAATTTTTTTTCTTCTAAATCATTTTCCAAATATATTTTTCTTCTAAATCATTTTCCAAATATATTTTTCTAAATAAATTTTTCTAAATTTTCAAGTTTACTTTTTAATTTAGAATTATTTCAACTTCTATGATTAGAACTTCTGTTTTTTAGTTTTAAATTTTTGATCAAAAAAAAATTTTATTTACTTATTTAGTTAAATTACGTTCTAAAGGTAAGTTTTTAAAAAACTTTGAAGTTCAAATAAATTGACAAAAAGATTTATTTAAATGAAAAATAAATCTTGAGATTAAAAATTTTATAATTTAATTAAACTTAATTATAAAACAAGTTTTTCTTAAAATTAAAAAAAGAAAAATTCAAATTAACTTAGCTCAAATAATAATAAATCGCTTAATGAAGATTTTAAAATTATTAGAAAGAATCTAATTTCAATTTTATGAATTGAATTAGAAAATAATTTACTGAAAGAATAAATTTTATTATAAAAATTGATTATTGTTTAATCCTTTTTTTTACATAACTCAATCAATTTCAAAATAGAAAACATATTAATCAGTTTTTTAGAAAAAAATGTAAATTGAAATTGAATTTCTATTTTAAAACTCATTAGAAAATAAATGATCATAGTCAATAAAAATGAAAATTTATTTTCTTTTTAATTTAGTTCATTAATTTTAATTTCTTAATATCTTAGGAGCAATAAATTTAAATAAAAATACCTTTGCAAATCACATATCAAATTCGATAAAGAGTAAAAAGGTTTTATGTGAAATTCAATTGAACTTTTCCATTTTAAAAACTAAAGTAATTTCTTTCAAATACAAAAAAAATGAAGAAAATAATTTTTGTTTTAGTTTCTGCAATTTTATTTAACTCAATTTTTTGTTTATCAATAAAATCAAGTAAGTATTTAATCTTAATAATTTAATATTTAGCTAATTTAAACTTTTAAAAGACAATGTTACAGAAATGGAAATTAATCAATCAAATGACCCTTTACGTAAACCAATATTTACAAGTGTAGATCAAGGATACATTTATCTCAAAAGTTCATCATCTTTAATTAACTCATCTTTACTTGTTTTAAGCTTTAATTTAATCTTAAACTTTGTTTTTAAAAATATGTTTTAAATAAATTATAATGTTTAGCTAAAGTTTGGTTTTTATATTATAAACTTAAATTATAATAAATTTTTAGATCATTTTCATTAAGGAGAATTTAAAGGTCAAAAAATATTTTTATAATTAACTTTTACTTAAAAGTTATCATTTTTTATTTTACAATACAACTAACCATTAAACGGTAAAATATAAAATAGTTAAACTAAAAGTGAGTTATGAAAAACTTGAACTTTAGCTTGTGCTTGAAGGAAAATAGAAGTTTGAAACATGCTTTCGTTTTTTTTCAAAAATTATTTGTATTTCGAGTTCAACTCGCATTTAAATTTTAAAAGTCAAACTGTAACTTCAACTTAAGAATTGATTTTTATTAAAATTAATTTTTTTTTTAAGTTTTTGATTATTTTTTTCAGTTTCAAAAGATGAATTTATTATATTTCTTGAGTTTATTTTTTTATTTCATTTGTTTTACTCAAAGTTTTCAAATAAAAAAGATTCCAACTAAAAGAAGCAAAGAGTTTTTAATTACAGCTGCATCTGGACGTAATTATGGTAATAATAATCACAATGAAAATGGCGGAGGCGTAATTTCAATCGAAATGCATCATGATAATTCTCGTGATAGTTGGAACAATGGTTGGTCTAATGGTTGGGAAAGTCCAAGACCTGTAATAAAATTTAATATAAAAAAAACTATAAAGTTAGGTAACATGCAAATAACAACTGGACATGATGATGACGATGATGATGGATGGTCTTCTAACAGTCGTTCAAACAATATGAGGAATTATGGTAACAATAATTATGGTGGTAATTCTTATGGAAATAATAATGGTTATAATGGTAATATGGGAGGTTATAACGGTAGAAACGTTTATTAAAATTAAAAAATTTGGTTTTAAATTGATTTTTAAAAACTGTAAATAAATTTTTATGGAAAATTCTATGTTTTTTAAAAATAAAATACTTTTTTAAAATAAAATAAAATTTGACAATTAAATGATAAAGATTAACTTGAATAAGTTTTTTTAATTAATTTCCTTTAAAGAAACTTTTGTTCTTTATTACAGGTTTTCAAATTAAACTGAAAAAATGATTTAATTTCAAAAAAAGGAGTAACTTGTTGAGTTAAAACTAAGTCTATCAAAACAGTTCAACTAGTAGGTACAATTATTTCTTGCTTATTTTATTCATCTACTTGTATATTAAATCTTTATACATTTTAATCTTAAAGTTCATAGTTTATCCATTTTTAATTTAAAATTCAAATTAATCTTATGTATAGTATTTTAATAATACTGTCTAATTTAAATAATGCTAAACTAGAAATTTATCAAAAGGAATTGTTTAAACTGGAGTTTGTCTTCTTAATTTTTTAGCGATTATTTTATTTACAAAAAATTTTATTAATTTTGATATTTAAGTTTTTAATAAGCTTAAATCTTATACATGTTAAGTATATAAATTGTAATAAATTAAAATATTTTTTTGTTGTTAAAACTAATGAACTAGAAATTATTATTCCCAAAAATTGTCTTTATCATTATTTAATTAAAGAACAGAGGCAAAATAAAATCAAGCGTTTGAAAAAAATCATTTAAAAAGAATTAAAAAAATATTTTTCAAATTTTAAATTGTGTTAAATCTCTTGTAAAATATTTTATGTGTTTAAAATTAACTTTTTTCTCTTATCTTTAATTGAGAAAAATTTTATTAACTTATTTTGACATAAGAGAGCGCTCTGCATGTTTACGTTTTTTATTAGCATATTTTTAGGCGCCAAAACTCACAAAGCAAATTCTTTATAGCAAAACCTTTAGCTTGTGTATCGAATTTTTTTCTCATAATACTCAAGTTTCATTCATTAATAACCCTAAAACTTATTTTTGCTCGCTTTGTGCCTAGACTTTTGTTTTTTAAATTTTTGATTTGTATTATTAAAATGTCAGATGATTTTTTTTCCCAAAGTGATAGAGATATAAATTCTCCAGGAAATTTCTTATCAGATGATGATGATATACCTGATGATAGAGATCAAATTGAAGATGATGTAGATCAAAATTTAGATGTTCGTTCAAGCCCTATTCATCGTCCGCATTTAAGAGATGAAGATGAAGAAGATGAGGGAGAAGAACTTTTTGGTGAAAACATGGAAGATGATTATCGACCAATACCAGAATTAGATAATTATGATGCAAAGTATTTAGATGAAAATAATTATTCAGAATTATCTCTTGGTGATCGTTTCAATGCTGAAAATGCTATGAAACAAAGAGATAAAGATGAAGGTAGGTTACAAGGTAAAAGAAGAAAGGGTTTTGATTTGTTTGATGTTAGTTCGGAACCTGATGAATACAGAACAAGTGCCTTAAAAAAAAGAAAAGAATACATTGAAAAAGCTGCTCGTAAACAGGTAATTATTCCTATTCTAATTTTTAATAAACATATTTATTTAGAGTATTTTTTTATAATTTAGTATGGAGCAGATGTTGATATACCAGAAGATGATTTAATTGAATCTATTGAAAACTTAGAAGATACTCGAGGTCTTCCTATCAATGAATGGGTTGTACAACTAGGTCCAAAAAAAGAAATTTACAACCGTTTCAAGAATTTTTTACGTACATTTGTAGATGAAAAAGGAAGAAATGTATTCAGAGAAAAAATTCGTCAAATGTCAGAGGAAAATAAACAAAGCTTTGAAGTAGATTATGAAATGTTAGCTCAAGAAGAGCAAGTTTTAGCTTATTTTTTACCAGAAGCACCAATGGAAATTTTAGAAACTTTTAATCAAGCTGCTAAAGATGTTGTTTTATCAATGTTTCCAGCTTATGAACGTATTCATAAAGAAATATTTATTCGAATTGCAAATTTACCTCTTTTAGAAGATATTAGATCTCTTAGAACTTTACATTTAAATCAATTAATACGTACTAGAGGTGTTATAACTTCAACAACTTCAGTTTTACCTCAATTAAGAGTAATAAAGTATGATTGTAATAAATGTGGCTATTTACTAGGACCATTTGTACAAAACCAAGATCAAGAAGTAAAACCAGGTTTTTGTCCAGAATGTCAAAGCCAAGGCCCATTTTCTCTAAACATGGAAGAAACTATATATCAGAATTATCAACGTATTACTTTACAAGAATCTCCTGGTAATATTTCAGCTGGTAGAATACCTAGGTCTAAAAATGCTATTTTATTAGGAGACCTTTGTGATAATTGTAAACCAGGAGATGAAATAGAATTAACTGGAATTTACACAAATTCATATGATGGTTCACTTAACATTGCTCATGGTTTCCCCGTATTTTCAACAGTTATTATAGCAAATCATATTTTGAAAAAAGGAGATTTATCTTCTACATCAAATTTGACTGATGAAGATATTAAAAAAATTGTTAAATTATCTGAAGATTATAGAATTGCAGACAGAATTTTTGCTTCAATAGCCCCTTCAGTTTATGGTCATAATGATGTTAAAAGAGCTATTGCTTTGTCATTATTCGGTGGACAACAGAAAAATCCAGGTGAAAAACATAGAGTTAGAGGAGATATTAATGTGTTAGTTTGTGGAGATCCTGGAACTGCTAAATCTCAATTTTTAAAATATATTACTAAATGTGCTCCTCGAGCTGTATTCACAACAGGTCAAGGAGCTTCTGCTGTCGGTTTAACAGCTTTTGTACAAAAGAGCCCCGTGACAAAAGAATGGACTTTAGAAGCTGGTGCTTTAGTTCTAGCTGATAATGGTGTGTGTTTGATTGATGAGTTCGATAAAATGAGTGATAGAGATCGAACATCTATTCATGAAGCTATGGAACAACAAAGTATTTCTATTTCTAAAGCAGGTATTGTTAGTACTTTACAAGCAAGGTGTGCTGTAATTGCAGCTTCTAATCCTATTGGAGGCAGGTATGATCCAAGTTTGACATTTTCTCAAAATGTAGATTTGACTGAGCCTATTATTACACGTTTTGATATACTTTGTATTGTAAAAGATCAAGTAGATCCAGATAACGATGAAAGACTTGCTCGTTTTGTTGTTAGAAGTCATATGAAACATCATCCGCATATTGATCCTGAAGAAGCTAAAAAAATTAACGAAACATTCACCGAATTACAAGAAAATTCTGATATTGAGCCTATACCTCAAAATCTTTTAAAAAAATACATTACTTATGCCAAAGAAAGAATACATCCGAAATTAAATATGGTTGATAAAGATAAAATAGCTAAACTTTATAGTGAGATTAGAAATGAATCTATGATTACAGGGTCAATACCTATCACAGTACGTTATGTAGAGAGTATGATTCGTTGTGCTGAAGCACATGCAAAACTACATTTAAGAGACTATGTAAATTCAGATGATGTTAATATTGCTATTAGAACAGTTTTGGAAAGTTTCATAACAACTCAAAAATACAGTGTTATGAAAACTATGAAACAACGTTTTTCTAAATATTTAACATTCAATCGTAAACCTTCAGATTTATTATTATTCATTTTAAAACAGTTAGTCCAAGAACAATTAGCACTTAAAAGAGATTCTAATTTGAAATTTGATTCTGTTGAAATTTTAGAAAAAGATTTAGCTGCAAGAGCAAAGGAAATTGATATATTTAATTTAAGTCAATTTTATAAAAGCTCAGTATTTAATTCACACAATTTTAGATATGACTCTAAAAATAAAGTTATCATCAAAAAAATATAAATTTACTTTGATAGTTTTAAAAATCAATTTTTTAGATTAATTATTATTTAGAATTTATTGTTTAGTTAAAAGTGTTAAAAAATTATTTTTAATGAATTTTTCATAAAACGTATCAATTTTTTTAAACTCCCTCAAATTTATTTACCTACTTTTTGAATCAATTTAAAAATTGGTAAAAAGGTGCCTTGACTTAAAGATTTTTTTTTGAAACAGTTTTCAGAATGTATTATTAAAAAACTATTTTATTAAAAACTTATAAACCTTGATTTTATTTTTAAATAAAAATTTTCTCATTGTTCAAAGTATAATTTTCAATTAAATGTTATAATTTTTAAACTTTAAAAATTTTAAATTAAAAGTCAAATTTGACTAAAAAGTATAGCTCTAATTATAATTAATTATAATAAAACTAATTTAAAACCAATAAAATATTTTTTTGATTTAAATAAATCTAATATATTTGTTTACTTTTTATAAATTCAATATGATTTCTTACTTTAAATAATTCCAATATATTTAATTGTTTTATGTTAAATAAAACAAAAAAAATTTTTAAATTAAAAATAATTAACTTGACCTAAAAACATCAAAATTATAATAAAAAGTGAAAGTGTAGCCCATAAGAAAGATTTTTTAACTGGACAATGCAAAATTTTTCCTTTTAATCTTAAATTACAAGTATAAATAACCATTGAGTCTAAATCTTCTTGTAAAGTTTCTTGATAACCAAATGGACGTGAACGTAATTCTAAACCAATATATCTTAATTTATTACAAGTTTCTGTTAATCTACTTGCTTGAATGAATGGTGTCAACAACTTAGATGACCATAAAAGTGCTGAAGCAAAAACAAGCAAAAATGTAATTAAATTAAATTCATCATTATGTAATTGTTGAAAGATTTTATAAAAAGCTTGTAATAATTGGCTAAAAATACTGATTGTAAGTAATGATACAGCAAATGATTGTTGGTTGTTCAAATAAAAAACAAATTTACGAGCTTCTTCAATACCTTTAACAAATTCCTTTATAAAAAGAATAATAAATTAGATAAATTAAATATATTTTATGTAAAAAAAAAAAATAACTTACTTGTAATTCAATTTTTTTCTCACGTAAGCTACGACAAAGATTTTTGATGAATGATATATTTAATTCACAATGAATAGCATAAGATGCTATAATTACTGAACAAATTAAATCTTTCAATAAAAGTGTAAAAATTGTATATACAACTAAAGGCGTCTGTAGGTTTAATTGACTTTGAGGAAAATAGTAGTTCAAAATAAATTTATCAATAAAAGTGAAGCGTATAGTTTGGAAAAATAAATGTAAAAAATGATTTAAAACATTCATAATTAACCAAAAAAACGCTAAATAAAGAAAAAATCGTAGTTTAGTAACTAATTTACGGTGAGCAATTAACCATCCATTAGTTTGAGAAGCTTGTAAGAAACTTTTTTCAAGAAGATGTTCAGTTTTTTCAATTTCAGTTGCTCTCATCAAATAAATAGTAAATAAATACGCTGCTAAATGTAGCAAGTCTGGTAATATAAAAACAGTTAGTATGTTACCAGAACAAACTAAAGTATCATCTTTATTTTCTTTAGATTTATCATTTTTATTTAAATAGTTTTCATTAGTTGGATAACTAGAATATTTTTCATTTTCTAGCTTCTCTAGATCTTTTAATAATTGGTCATATTTTTCAGCTTCTAGATTTTTGTCTATTTTATCTACATTCTCAAAAATTATGTTCTTCTTTTTGAAATAATTTAGTTTCTCGAGAAAGTTTTCATAATTTGAATTTGGTGTAGTTTTTTTCGGTAAATTAAAAGTATTTTTAATTTGAAAAACAATTGGATCAGAATTGGTTTTTTTTTGTAACTCAAGTTTATTCACAAAAGTAGGTAAACCATCTTGACGATAACAACTTGATACTTGCAAAAAGTAACCAGATAATATAACTAGTAAAATAAAGATTGTGTAGAAAATATTTATTGAGCTTAAAAAGCACCCAATTAAAGGTAAACGACTTAATCTGAACAAGGTATTTTGACCAAATATTGGACGTAAACCAACAATACTAACTAATCTAAAATATGGTTTAAATACACAATTTTTACAATAGTTAAGTACAACAGAAACTGATACTTCTTCTTCATTCAATTGAAATGTTGTGTCATTTTGAACATGAACATAATTATTGATTTCAGTTGTTATTTGTCCAATACTTGTTGAAAATTCTAATTCTTTTTTAGAATCTAATTTAGATGATGATAAGGGATCTCTTTTTAATTCTAAATTTAATTTACATGAATCAGAAGATTTATTATCTAAACTATTTTCTTTAGTTAGCTCATTACTTTTTATTGGTAAAGATGCACTTAAAAACTTTTTTGTTGGCATTTTAATTCATTTATATTCTAAACTTGGTTATTTTCTTCTTTTTATATTATTTAAGTTCTTAATTTAAATCTTTTGTTTTAATTCAATTTATTTAATTGATACTTAATAATCCTTTTAGTTTTTAAATTTCTAATGAAAAAATAAAAAATAATTAGTTTTACTATTAAAATATTTAAGTAAGTTCTCCTTATTTAGTACTAAACTTAAAAGATCTGTCATAATGAACATTAATATTTGAAGTTCTTGATTTCCTTAAGAAAAATTAAATTAAAAATTTTAAAACAATTAATAGTTTTGAAAAGCAAAGGAAACTTTTTGTCTTTTAAATAAGATAAATATTTTAAAGATGAATGTCTTTTTATAAAACTATTTACAAAATAAATGTAAAAATAGATTTTAGCTTAAAACCTTTAAGTTTTATTGCAACTACACTTATTTGAATTTTGATTGAATGAACAAAAATGCAATTTACACCTTTTTTATTAAAAATCATTTTTCTTTAATTTTCTTTTTATTCAAAATACTCTTCAACTAGAAAACAATTTTAGAAAATCTCTGTTATTGGTGAATTTTATTTAAAAAAAATTAGAAAAAAAATTTTTTTCTTTTTGTCTTAATTATTCAAATGAGTTTTTAATACTCTTTCATATTATGAAGTTTAATTAAGTTTTTTGTTAAATTAGTTTTAATTTTAATAAATTTTGAGATTATGTTTAATTTGATTAAGTTTTCTTATTTAAGTATTTATCTAAATAATCAAAAATTTTTTTTTTTTGATATTTCAATAATAGTGTTCTTAATTTTTTTTTTTTAATTTGGACAATCTAATATCAAACTAAAATGAAAATTTGAATAAATTTTTGTACTTAAAATTTTAATAAGTGAATTCAGTTAAAAAAAATTTTCTTAAATTAACTATTAAATAACTAAGAATTATTTCACGTCTTCTAAAATGAATTAATTGAATTTTTTTGAATAAACAACTATTAAGATTAATTAAATTTAATTTATTCTAAACGATTTTCAAAGCATGTTTTTCTAATTTAGTTAAAATAATTTTAGAATTTTATTTTAATTTTAAAAAGTGAATTTATTTTTAATTTGAAAATCAACAGTTTTCATTTTCTTCATAAAACCAAAAAGACAAACAAGATGATTCAAAAGTATAAATTAATAAACAAAAGATAAACAGTTAAAGAAAAAACTTATTATCGTTAAATTTTGGCTTAAACAATAATTCCAACTAAAGGTAATTTAATGAAACAATTATTTTAATTATCAAAACTGTAATAGTTAATTTTTCTAATAATTTTGAAGCTCAATTTTTAAAAGAAAATTTTCTATTAAACTCACCTCAATTTTTATAAATTTTTTTCAAACTTAAATTATAAAATCAAACAGAACTTCAAAAATAAATGAATTATTCTTAATAAAAACTAAAATAATAATTGACGCGTTCAAATTAAAAACATTTTTCCTAAAATTTAATGTTTTTATCGATTGTTTTTTTTAATCTAAATAATTATTTAATACAAATTAGTTTAGATTAATTAAATTTTTCATTAACAAAGATAAAAATATTGAATTCTTTTGTTTATTAATCACCTATTTTATTCAAAATATTTATCAAATTGTCTTACAAAAACAGCTGACAGTTATTAAAATCTGAATTTATAAAAAATTATCTTTTATGGATAATAATGCTAAAAAAAAAAAAAATTTTTTTTTCTTAGTGTAATGACTTTAAGTTTAATTTTACCATTTAGGTAACCAGTATTGAAAAAATGATTTTTTAAACTTTTTTTATACATTAAACTTATTGTTTGATCTTAAAAAAACTTTACTGATTTCTATAAGTTTATTTATCTTTTCATTTTCGGCTATTTTTATTTATTAGTTTTGTTATTGATATTTATTAGTTTTCTTATTAGTATTTATTAGTTTGCTTATTGATATTTATTAGTTTATTGGTTAATTATTTTAATTTTAGAAAATTCAGTGTTATTAAAACAATAAAATTTTTTCAATTTTCTAAATTAAAGTTTGTTAATTTATTTAGAAAAATTGATTTTATTATTTTTAGAAATTAAAGTTTATATGTAAAAATTTTTGAGTAATAAATTTTAATGTAGAAAGTTAATTCCATAAAAACTAAATTATTATAATGAGAAGTTTATTTTAAAAGTTTCTCCAAATAAAAAGTTTTTTCAGAAAAAGTTGGTTTTAAATTAATTTTAGTTTACATGAGGTTAGTTTATTTTAAAAAAAAAAGTTTTGATCTTCTTTAAAAAAGAGTTTATTTTGAGAAATTAAGTTGTTAAAATTATTGTTTTAAGTTTATGTCTGTTATAATTAAACAAAACTTAAATTTTAATCATTATATATCAATTTTAGTAAAATTTTCATATTGAAACTATTTTACATCATTCTAAAGATAAAAGAAGATTCTTTGTCGTTATTTTATCATTATAAAGAATTAAATATTAAAAATTTTAGATTTAATATAATTTTAAATGACAAAAGTTTTTTCGAATAAGACAAAATTTGGTACACTTTTTTATTGTTTGTTTTTTGAAGAACAATAGAATAATTTCTTTTTAAAAATTTTAATAAAGTTAAGAATAGTTAGATTGACTTTTTTATATATTTTTTAACAAAGCTTTATGACTTTTCTTTAAGTTAAAACAGATCTAAATAAAAGATAAAATTTGGAATAGTAATTAGTTAAAAAAGTATAACTAAAGAATGTTTTCTTAATAATTATATTTATAAAAAATTTTTGATATTTTTGTTAATTGAAATTTTCGTAAAAAATAACTTTTTCAAGATCTTCAATAAAAAATATATTGGAGCATCTTTAAACTGATACTTTAAAATTTCTTTGAATTTTGTTCTATAAAAAGCCTTTTTTCTTAAGTTTATACATGTTAGTTATTTTTTTAATTTTTGATAATAACCAGTTACGGAAGTTAAAAAAAAAAATTTAATTAGTTTAAAACACAATTACTGAGCTTATTTCATTTTAATGAATCAATTCTTTTTCTTTAAAATTAAACTTATTATTTCGGACTTAGGTAATTGATAGACTAAGAATAATTTTAATACTTTATTAAGGGTTTTTAGTGCTCATAAAGTAATTTACGCTTTGTTTTAACTATTTAAAATTTTTTTTTCTCTTTTTTGTTCAAGTTTTACTATTAGTAAAGAATCAATATAGTTCAGTTAAACTCATTCAAAAAAAAACTTATTTATTTTTCTAAAGTAAGAAAAAAGATTATCTAGAAAATAGGTTTTTAACACTCATTAACTTTTTTGGCGCTTTTTTTTGATAAAGTTTTGATTTTTATAGAATTTTATTCAACAAATTCGAAATTAAATTCTTAAAATAAATTTTAATAGAAGTCTATTTTGAAAATTCAAAAATTTAGAATTAATTAACTTTATTACCGGTTTTTTTTTTTGTTAAATTGATGAAGAAAAATTTATAATTCTAAAATAGTTGTAACCCTCGTTTTTATAAAAAAAATTTAATCGAATCAATAATGATGTAGATAATCAAGGACATGTTGTTATTTAAAATGATCTTACTGAATTTTAATCTTAAATTATTTTTTTTAAATAGGTCCATCGATAAAATTTTTTCAAGCAGTCTTCAAACAATAGCTTTGATTAAAAAAAAATTTCAGTTTAAATTTCTTTGGGAAAATTTTTTTTAATTTTTATGAATTTTTTTGAATAACTTTTAACAGTTTGAGTTTTTTTTTTTAAGAAAACTTTTTCATTTTGACGTTCACGAGTTTCATAATAATTAATTTTTTTACTCTTATCAATTGACTCAAGTTAAAGAAAAAAAAAATTTTTTGTCAAAAAAAAAAAGAATCTATTTTTTTAGATCAGTTTACTTCATTTTTTTTAAAACTTAAATTTGTTTAAACATTTTTGATTATCCTTAAAACTTTTTTTTAGTTTTTCAAATTATTACTTAATCATTTTTCTACATCTTGTTTAAGCTTTAGTCATCTTTTATTTAAACAGTTTTTACTTATAAATTTGAATTTTACTTTATTTTTACCATTTATATTAAGCCTTTTAACTAAACCTTCAAACTTTTCTCAAACTTTTTTTTTCATTTTGTTTAATTTCTTAATAAAGAAATTATTTTTAAATGGTTTTCTCAATGAATAATTATAATTTAAAAAACAAATGAACTTTATTGATATTAAAGAAAAACCATAATGTGAAAACTTTAATTTGTTTGCAATTAAAGTTTCATTTTAACTTATTAGATTTTTAGTTATTTAAACTTAATACTAAACTTGAAATAAGGTTATTAATTTTTAGACGTTTTTGAAATCGATTTGAACATCAATTATCTCTATTGATACTATTGATATTTTTTTTACAAAATTTAAGAATACAAACTTATTAAGTTTTTTTTTGAAAATAAGCTTTTTTTAAACTTTGTACTCAATTTTTTTAAACACAACTTATTAAGTTTATAATCGAATTTTTTATAATAAACTTTCTTAAATTAAAGTTTTTAAAAAAAAGTTTTTTTTTGTTTTTTCAAATACAATTAAAAGGCTAAGCTTACAAAAATGAATACAAAATCAAAAAATTGATGTAATTTTTTTTTAAATTTAAAAGATTAATAAAATGGGTATTTTAAATAAAAAAAAATATGAAAAAGACGAAATTAATGCTTTCAGAAAAGATAAGTTTTTTAAAAGCGTAAATTAAACTGAAAGTTAAAATGAAATTAAAATCTTAAACTATTCACTTTAATTTTAAAAATCTTAGTATTAAGTGTTATAACTTTTTAATGAAGATATTTGTTGTAGGCTAATTTAATCAGTTCACGATTCAAATTTACGTAGAATATTTATTTTTTTTCTTTAAATTTTGAATCAAACATAAATCTAGAAGTTGTTCTTAATAATTTAAAGGATAATCAACAATAATTATCTAATTGTAATGCATGAACTCATTTTTTTAAAATGATAACCAGAATCTACTTTCAAATACTTTATTTAGAAGTTTTTTTTTTAATTTTTAAAAAAAATATTGTTCGAAACTTAAATTTTTTTAAAGACTAAATTTAAACGTGATGTTTACTTGTTTTATGATGAATTGTCAAAAATAATGCTACCGTTTAAATGCCACACCTACATTTATACTTTAATTATCTTTATTGAAATTATTCTCTATTTTGTAAAATTTATTTTTTTTTTCAAATTTTCTTTGTGAACAGTTATTTAACATTTTAAGTTTTACAATATCTAGCACTTTCAATTTTTTTCAGTCTTTTTATTCAACAAGTAGTTAATTGTTTAAGAAGATGAAAATTTTAAAGCAATTAAATGTTTTTGTAAATTTAAGGAAATGTAAAAAATACTTTTTAGGAAATTTTTGAACTAAATTTTCATTTTGATTGTTTTCTATAAAAATCTTATTGATATTTCGGTTTTAATTTTTTTTGATGCTTTAAACTTTTAATCAAATTTGAAACAACTTTAAAAATATTTTCTTTAAAAATAATAATAGTTATCAACTTAAACTTTTTAAATTGTTTTATATGTAAATAATGATATATTAATTCCATAAAATATTTAAGAAAAGAGTTATAATATTTTCTTAACAAATGCCCTGTATTCAATTTATAAAGTATAAGATTTAGTGTGGGAGATTTTTGAATTATAATAAACAGCTGTGGTTTTTTATATAAGAGTTTTGAAAAAATTCTTTACTTTTAAATATTATAAATTCAACTCGTGCTTTATTCGACATCATTTTTTTCTGTAGATTTATTTCAGGTGCTGATTTGTATATCAATGTAAGTTAAACCATTAACTTTTAACATCATTTTATTTTAGCCTCAAGTGTAAAAAAGCGTGTTCAATCTGTTTTAAATTTAGGCTGTACCTAATTTCTGAACTTGCCCCCGTCATGCGCAAAAATTTTTTACATTTTTTTTTTGCCGAAAATTTTTTTTTTAGTTTTAAGATTACAAACAATTGTGATGCTTCGTTGAACCAGTTACTTTTTTGTTCTCAAAAAAAAAGTTTTTAAGTTAAACTTAAGAATTCTAAAAAACTTTTTGTTTATTTTTATGAAAAAATTTTATATACTTAAACGGTTTAATAAGTTAATTTTTTGTTAAAAAAAAATCAATAAAAGTTTTATATCAGTTTATAAACTTTTTTAACAACTTGTGTGATAAACTAAAAAAGTTTCGAAAAAAAAAACTTTTTGTGAAATATTTTTTATAAAAGTTTCTTAGAACTTTTTTTATTCAACTTTTGAAATAAATTTTAAGAATTAAAAATGTTTTGATAAAACTTTTTTCTTAATCATTAAAAAAATTTAAAAGAAACTTGAATTGATTATTAAAAAATATTGAAAAAAATAATGTTAATTAAAAAATAATAGAAGATCAAGAAAAGATTTGAAATGATTAAAAATGATAGATAATCAAGAAATAATGTTTAAAAAAGTTTCTACACCCAATAGAGGAGAAAAAAAAATAATTAAATTATCAAGTGATGGTGAATCTGAACAATCTTTAGATTTAAGCTTGACCCCAGTAAATTCTTTAATAGGTAAGCAAGAAAATCTTGTTTTAAATTTGAAGTAAAATTAATTAATCTTTTTTTTTGATTGATTCTTTTTCAATCTTTTATTTTTTTTCTTAAAATTATACTTGAAATTTTAATATAGAGCATCATTGTGTAACGGAGCCCGAAACTGATCTTTTAATAAGAGAATGCGTTGGTTCAAAAAATTTAGATCAAACAAACGAGGATGAAGATAATGAAGAAGAATTATATTCTGATTGTTTAGAACAATTTGTTGAGGATTTTAGTTCATCTTCATCAATAAATAAAAATATCTCTAATTGTAATGGCAATGAATTATTATCCACTGTTATTGAAGAAGAAGATAGTTTACAAGAATTTATTAATTTTGAAGTAGAATGTGACAATAAAGCTGAAAATAAGTTGGGGGTGAAAGTAAATAATGAAACAAAGCAAATAGAGTGCTTAAAAACAGACAAAAATGAAATTTCAAAAGAAAAAAACATACAATTAAATGAACATTCTCAAGATATTAGTGGTGGAGCTTTTTTAAATCAAGAACAGGTTACTACTGAAAATTTTGTCAAGCCCATTACGCAAGGCGATCAAATCGCTTTGACACAGTCAAATATTTGTTCTGCAACAAAGATTTTCTTGCAAGAACAGTGTTCTAAATCAATTAAAAGTGAAAGTCCAGCATTTGAAATTCAACAACGAGTTAGTGTAGTTAAAAAAAATTTTGAAAGTAAAGTGTTAACAAATCCATCAAATAATTTTAATATGAATTTGAGTAAAACAAAAAATGATTTGTGTAATAAAAAAGAACAAAAGAAAGAAAAAATTAGTGAGAGTACTAATAAATTTGTTTCTAATAATTTAGAAACAGACTCAAAAATTCAAATTAATTCAACAATTGAATCTAAAAAAATTTTAAATGAAAAACTAGTTGAAACAGAAACAAAAATTGCACAAGAAATACGCGAGTTCAAAGAAAGAGAAGAAGAATTAAGAATGATTAGATTAGATAGAATGAATAAAAAAAATCAATGTTTAGAAATAATAACAAATAGTTCAAATTCTAGTTCATCTACAAATTATTTAGATAGTTCTACAAATTCAAATGTATCTTCAGTTACAAATGATCAATATTCAGCGTCTATTGATTCATTAGATGAAGGTTTTGCTGACTATAAAACACCTAATTCTTCTAAGTCTACATTATTAATTCAATCTGAAATTTTTTCTAAAAATCAACAAAATAATTCATGTGATTTACAAAAAATATTAGCTACAACTCGTATCCAGCAAGAAATAGAAGAGCAAACTTGTCGTGAGTTAGCTTTAAAAGCTATTGGCTCAATAAAAACTATTTCTCATGAACGTACAGATACTAAAATAAAAAATAATTTATTGGGAAGTAATTTAAATATAACAACAAATATTTTATCACGTACTTTATCTTCATCAAGTTTAACATCTAGTTTATCATCTTTAAATACAAATAATAATTCAAATAATAATTTTACAGATATATCTTCTTCTTCTTCAACTTCACCTTCAAAAAAAAATTGTTTATTCATTAAAAATAAAAATCTTTTAAAACAGCGAACATTTTCAACAAGCCATTTAAATAATTTAAATACAAATCAAAGTTCAAATAATTTTTTTAAAACAATAAATTCAAAGCAAACAGGTGGTAGACATATTTCGATGCAAAAATTTATTGCAACAAGAGGTAAAACAGCACGTACAGATTGTTTTTCAAATCAATTTATAACAAATGGAGGACATTCAGATTTAAGTTATTCTTATGTAGATTTACGTCCACCTAAGATTGATCTAGAAACAGCAAAAAAAAAATGTTTACAAAGTGCAGATTTTAAAATCGCTTCTGAGCTTAAAGAAATGCAACAGCGGGAAGAAGAATTAAGGTAAATTTTGATTTTTAATGTTCTGCTTCATAAAATTTAAACTATTATTTCAATTTGTAACCAATCTTTTCTAATTATTCTATTGATTGATTCTTTAACTTTTAATTACTTTTTGAATTAGTAAGTTTTATTCAATTTAAACTTCTTTGTGAAATTAGTTATTCATTTGATCTGATTGCTAATGATAAGTGGGTTTTTCTTTTATACGTATAAAGTTATTAGCGTTTTTTTAATTAATCAAATTTTTTTGATCTTTCAATAAACTTTTTGTTAGCTTAAGTTTCAATGCTTTATAAGCACGAAAACCAAATAATAAATTGATTTAATTTTTTTTTAAAAGATAAAAATTCAAATAAACTTAATTTTGTTAAAAACAAATTGAACTTCAATGTTTGATTGATAAATGAGCACAAATTTCCTAACAAAAGTTTATGAATTCGATACTTTAAAGAAAAAATTAAAAAAACATTTTGTTTCGCTTTTTTTTAAGATGAATTTGATAAATAAAACCTTGAAAAGATACTTAATCCTTTTTGTTTTAGAAATTTTAATTAAAATTTTTTTAATCTTTTCTTTAATCATGATAGTAACCTATTGGCCAAATTTTTATTTAAATAAAGCTGTTTCACTTGAAACTTATTTTAATTAACAGCTTTATTTCTTTGTATTATATTTACTAAACTGATTTTTTTCTTTTAATTAGAAACCAACGTGCTCGTTTACTTGGACAATCACAACCTAATCTTAATTTTATAGATTCAGATAATGAAAAATCTAATGAGTCAAATCAGGATTTAACTACTGAGCAAACAAATCAAACCTGTTCAGAATCAGATAAAAATTCTACGGTCAAACAATTTATTACACCTTTAGCTAACAATAACAAAACTATTCAAAGTTATAGTTTACAGGGATGCCGAGCAAAAGGTCAATTAAATCTTTTAAAAAAAGCTACATCAAACCCGAACCTTACTGATGCACAATTGATAACTTCAAATTATATTGATGATAACGAAAAAAATATATTAAACAAAATTGGTTGCAAGGAAACTAATTTAGACAATCAATTGTTAAATGCTTTATTAAAAAAACGCAATCCATTGATTGCAAAATGGGAAGAAAAGATAATGAAAAATTGATAAAAGTTTTTTTTATATAATTTATTAAAGAACCCATCAAAAAATAAATCGCTTTCTCTTATAATGAAACTTTCACATTTTTCTTTTATTCAAATTAAAAAAAAAGCTTCATTTGTCAATTGAAGATTGTAAATAGACAATTTTTTTTTTATTTTTTGGTGGTAGGGTTGCCAAATTATTTTTTTTTTATTTTAGTCAAAGGTCAAAAACTTATAGAATAATTAAAGCCTCAAATATTTTGATAATACAATTGAGCTTTTAAAAAAAGAAGTCTGCTTAAAAGTTTTAATTAGAAAATTGATGCAATTTATTTTTACATAAGTTTAAAATCATTTTTCATAAAAACACCTATAAGAATTGGGTTCAAGTTTTTTTTTTAAAAAAAATTGTCTAAATTGTAAAATTCATAAGAATAATAAATTAAATTGAATTTTAAATTTTTTTACTTTCTATCAAATTCAATATTGATTTACGTTTGTTTGTAATATTATCAATACTAAACCAATTTTTAAGTTCTGTATTAATTGATTCTTCTTTTATAATAACAAATGGGTTTTTTAAAAAATTTTCTACAACTTCTAATAAACAGCAACCACAATCATAGTCATTTGGTTGTTTAGGAACGCGTACATAAAATTCAGGTAAATGATTTTTATTAAAATTTCGTTCTAAATTTTTTTTTTCTAAATATTCTTTTGTGAGAAATGATCTTAATGGAGGTGTAACTTTATTTCTTACTGTTAATTGATTTAATGAATCAAATACTAATATACATGGCTTATTTTTTCCTAATTCAATAGAAGTCATTTCTTCGTCTTTAAATATTGGTAATTCATAAATATAACAAATGATAATTAAAAACCAATGTTTATTTCTTATTGCTGGTATGAATAAAAAATCTTTTTCAAATATATCAACACCTTTTGTCCATTTTTTAATTTTTTGATACCAGCCTAACTTAAAAAATATTTTTGTTTATCTTCATATATATTTTCTTAGAAAAATTAAGTTCTTCTACTCACATTCTGTTTTATTTAAGAAATTACTTCTTTTTGAAATTCTATTGTAAAAGAATGAATTGAAAATATAAATTTTTTCTTTTAATTCATCATTTATTAGTTCTGATTGTATGTAATTTAAGAAAAAACTTATAATTGTATCATTTAAAAATTCCTCATCATCTAAACATAAAAGGTCTTTTTTATAAATTATTATTTGAGGTTTTTCATTTTTTGGGTAACATAAAACAGTCTCATTTTGGCTAAAATTAATTTAGAAAATCAATTTTTTTTTTGAAAATTAGAAAACAAATTTACTTGCAAGTTTCTTCTTCGTCATCTGTTGTTATTGTTACAGTTTGTTCTTCCATTTAAAAAACAAATAAAATTTTTATAATTAATCAATAATAAATTTTATATTTTTAATTTGCTCAAAAGCAGTATATTTTTTTTTCAAACTTTATGTTAGGTTTCTGGTATTTTTTTTATAACTATTTATATATTTGAAACCACTTTCTACTTAAAAAAACAAAAAAAAAACTAAAAATTTTTTTTACTTAGTATTTTTTAAATTTACCGCTTCAAATTCAATAGGTGGTGCATTGTTTAACATTGTTTACCGCGTTTATCGATATCATTTTTTAATGTTTACATGGTCCCTGTGTTTAAAATGTAATTCATTCAGATAGATTGTTTTTTCTTTTTTAGTTTTTTTTCTTTAAATAGTTTAATTTTATTCTGTATTTTTATGATAAAATTAAATTTCAAACTTAAATTTCAATGTACTTTGACAACCATTAAATTTGGTCTTAATTGGGCCTAATGTAAATTTTATTTTACAGGTTGTATGTTAGTCAAAGCTTTGACAAAAACACAAAGCTTATATCTGAAGAATTTTTTTTAGGACATTTTAATTGATTTAATAGTTTAAATATTTTAATTAAATTTTAATCAAAATATGATTAGAGACCCAAGAACAAAAAGGTTTTTAACTAGAAAAGAACCTTTGAGTTTGATTTTACCAAGATTTAAAGTAAGTTTTTTTTTACATATTTAAATAATATAAAAATTATAATTCTTTAAAATTAATTGTTTATTTTTTTATTTAGATTGATTCAAATTATGTTGGTTTACCACCTCCACTTGAAATAACTATAACAAATTTAAATGATAACATTAATAAATCTTTTCTTGAAAGTCTTGTAAATAAATATGGGCCAATTGAAGATTGTTTTATATTCTATCATCCAAAAACAAAAAAACATTTAGGTGTTGCAAGAGTTACGTTTTTTGAAATAAAATCAGCCAAAACATGTATAGAGAAATTAGATCAAACTTCTGTAATGGGAAATATCATAAATGTTTTTTTAGATTCTTTTGGTTAGTAATTGATAACTTTAATTAATTTAATTTTTAAGTTTATGTTTCAAATTAGGTAAAGAAGCTAATAAAATAGTAGAAGATCTTCTTAACCCACCTCTACCTCAACCGCCAATACCTGTAGTTGTACAGCAAAATAATATAAACGATACTAGAAACTCCGAGTTTCCATTCATATCTGAACCTCAAGCTAGTAATTTTAATACTTTTTCAGAAAAGTTAAGCCAGCTCAAAATAACATCTTTTCATCAACCATCAGCCTCATTTTATCAACAACCAAACACTTTTAATCAAACAGAATCTGTTAAAGCAAATTCTTATAATAGTAATAGTTATAGTAATTCCCCACATCGTAAAAGTCCAGTGAGGGAAAGTTTAGATAGTAGAATTGAACATTTATTTAAAAAACAAGGTTTTGCAAATAGTTTTCTGGGAGATTTAAGTGGTTTGTCAAATTTAGGTAGTCCTTCATTTGAATCAAATAAATTTAAAAGTGATTTTTACCAAAGAAAAAATTATGATAATTATAATCAACATTCTCAAAAAGAATCTAAACCTAATACATTTCATTCTGAAAGTATACTTGGAACACCACCTTCACCTTTTATTAGTGCTTCTGATTTTATAAAATGGACTAAAGTTACAAAAGCTATCGATGAAGGTCGAAAGCCATGTTTAGACAGTGATGATAATTTATCAAGTAATGAAGATAAAAGTAACTCTTGTAGTAATGAGGGTACACCTAGACGACGATCATATAGTCGTAAATATAAAAATTACAATAATAAAAAAAGTTATCAGTATGATGATGCTGATGATGATAAAATGTCTCTTTCTTCGCTAAGTAGTGGTGATAAGCTTGAGTTGCTTGATGAAAGCAGTAATTCTGGTAAAGTCGCGTTCAATAAAAAAGGTTTTGTTCCTTTTACAATAAACTCAAATGATAGTGCTTTGAAAAGAAACAAACCTAGTTATTGGAAACCAGTAAATGAAAATAAACAATCTGTTAAAAATGATAGTCAAGCTTTTAAATTTCAAATATCTACAACTTCTTCAAATTTAAATAATTTTTCATCTACTTTTTTCAATAAAAACCACAATTATAAGATCGATAAACTTAATTCGGAAAATTGTAATGAATTTTTTGATTATCAAGATTATCAAGATAGTAAAAAAGACAAATTAATACAAATGAAAAAATCTAGAGTGCAAAAACTGAAACAGGAAGTTTTGAAAATTGTTGTTTCAGAATTAAAAAGCATTATACAAAAAGATATTAATAAAAAAATGATAGAATCTACAGCTTATCAAATTTATGAAAATTGGTGGGATGAAAGTGAAAAACAATTTAAATTGAAGAAAGAACAAAAAGAAAATCAAGAAATTACTGTAAATGATGTTAAAGCTACAACCAACTCAAGTTCTTCAGCAACTTTAAGCAAGTCAGCTATTTATAAAGAAGATCCTTCAACATGGTCTTCTGTTTTATCAGCTGTTAGCTATAATAAAACTAGTAATGTTAATCCATTTAATATGTCAGAAGGATACCAGTATGGTCATTTAAGAGCTGCCATTCCTAAAATGCCTTCTTTTAGAAGAAAAGTTAAACAAACTAGGAACGAAGATAATAAAAAGAGTTATAAAAAACATTTATCAGAAGATGAGTTTGAAAAAATTTCATCTGATGATGAAAGTTTAAAGAACGATAAAAAGCTTGCCAAAAATAGATACGTTAAGAATAGATCTGCAGCAATAATAGATGATAATTTAGATAGTTTTTCTGATGATAGTTCTTCTAGTTTCTTCCAAAATAGAATGAACGATCAGCCAAAAAGCAAAAAAAGTATTCAATCTACAAAAAGTTCCTTGTCATCTTCTTCATCTTTCTCTTCTTCATCATCTACATTCTCTTCGTCTTCAAATTCAGAAGCTAGCTCAGATTCAAGTGACTCAGAAAATGATAACATAAGTTCATCTTCGTTAGAATCATTCGGTAAAAATGAAAAATCTAAAAGTAAATCAGTTAATACAAACTTAAAAGCATCCTCATTTCAAGAATCATTAAAAAAATCTCCATTACTTTCATCAATATCACATTCCTCTATTTCGTCTAAATCTTTATCATCTCTTGAAGATATATCTGATCAATCTTCTACTGATGATGACTCGGATCAAGAAAATTTTAATAATAAACGAATTGATTCAAAATCGACTTCAAATTTAAAAAAAAATAAAGTTAATAATAAGTTACCAAAAGTAGTTAAAGTAAAAAATCATTCGAAAAAGTCTAAAGTGATGAAAAATAATAAAGAGGAAAATTCTAAAGCTGTTTCTAACAAAATGAATGAAAAAGAAAATGTCAAGCCTAAAAAAACTGAAGAAGATTCTTCAAAAAATGAAAATGAAATAATTTCAAGAGAAGAAATCGAAGCTTCAGAAGCTTTAATGGCGTTATCTGGGTTTTTCGCTCAATCTAATAATAACAATAATCAGCTTCAGCCAAAACCAGTGATTATATTATCTGATCAAAAATCATCAAATAAATCTAAGCCATCAAGTCAACAGCTTTCAGACGTTGAAACTGACTCAGCTTCTGAATCAGAAATGATGAAATCTATTTTTGAAACACCCGAAGAATCTGTCGCAATAGATCACTCATACTGTTTACCTAGAGCAGATCAATTAAATAGATTTTCTAAAATACCTAAATCAAAATATGAAACTGACTTTGATGATTTCACTAGTGTTTATGAAAAGAAAAATCGTTTTGAAAATCTTCACAGTACAATATCGGATCATCTTTATAGTAAAATTTCTCCTAATTTCTTTGATGTTAAAGAAAAAACTATCAAAAATAACTTATTAACAAAAACTATATCTTCTACATCTCAATTAGATAAAAAGAAAAAGATTCGAAAAAACAAAGTATTTAGAGATGAAAACTTAATTGTCGAAAAGCCTAAAATTAGTTTTAATGTACGTAACCAAAATTCAGAAAAAGAATTATTGTACGAGTTTTTACAGAATGGTATTGATTTAGAAGATATCAATTTCTTAAAAAGAAGCTATGAAGCTCTTTTACAGGAAGATACAAATTACAAATGGTTAAATGAAACTCACTGGAGTGATCATCCTCCAACAAAAATATTATCTCCTCCTAAAAAGAAAAAGAAGAATGAAGAACTAAGAGTTCATCTTACTGGTTGTGCTCGTACAGAAGGTTTCTATAAAATGACAGATAGAGAAAAAGCTAAACATTCTTATGTTGTTAATAAAGAAAAAGAAGATGGTAATAAAAATAAAGATAATGAAAATGAAGATCCTATAAAAGTATTAAGAACAAGAATGCCTACTACACAGCAAGCAACAAGAGAAGCTAGATCTAATCAAAGACGTCTTTTAGCAACTGTTGATGTAGCATGGAGTGATTTACTTAAGTTTAATCAGTTACAATTTCGTAAAAAGCAGCTTAAGTTCGCGAGAAGTAGAATCCATGATTGGGGTTTATTTGCTTTAGAGCCAATTGCTGCAGATGAAATGGTAATTGAATATGTTGGACAAATGATCAGACCTGTAGTTGCTGATTTAAGAGAAAAGAAATATAATGAAATGGGTATTGGAAGTTCTTATCTATTTAGAGTAGATTTAGAAACAATAATTGACGCTACCAAAGTTGGTAATTTAGCTCGATTTATTAATCACAGTTGTACGGTAAGTTTTTTAATACCTATGTGTCTTGACCTGTTAACCTAATTTTTAACTTTTTAGCCTAATTGTTATGCAAAAGTTATAACTGTTGAAGGACAAAAAAAAATAGTAATATATTCAAAGCAGCCTATTGGTGTAGATGAAGAAATAACTTATGATTATAAATTCCCTCTTGAAGATGTAAAAATACCTTGTTTATGTGGAACTTCACAATGTAGAGGTTTTCTTAACTAAAAATATTTTTTTGTGGTTTGAAAATATTTTTAAAATAATTTTTCTAAAACTTTATTAGAACACTAAAACAAAACACGATTTAATATTTTCAAAATAAATTAAGTGAGAATTATTAAGAAAAATAATTATTAAAAGTTAATTAGAGTAGATAAAATTAATTAACTTTACTCTCTTGAAAATTCAGTTAAAGTATAATTATATTAAATAAATTTGAAAGATATATACATAAATTTATGTATATAGTTACACTTGTAAATATTTTGATTAAAAATACAAATTGTAATAAAAATAATTGTACAGTTATGCAAAATTTAAAAACATATATTTATCTTTTATATATTTATATTTATTGATAAATTGTATATCTTATCCCAAATTAATTTCATTTAAATATGTATCCTATAGGATGCTAAAAAAAAAATTTCAATTTATTTTTTGAATCAAACTGGTAAATAAATATTATTTTGATTAAGTTCTAGACAAATTTATTTCTTATTTAGCCTATAGATTAAACTATAAAAAATAAAATCTTATTAATAAAACTTAAATAGTTTTTCAGTTTAATTTATGTGTTTGTTGGTCAATTTTTGTATAAACATGGTTATCAAAATAAATATTTAGCAAACTAGTGATAACTAGGTTATTTTTCAATTTTAACTTTAATTAACTAAAGTCTTTTACTTCATCTAAAATGTGATGGTCTTCTTGAAATCTATTCAATTTTTATGTTTCTAATTTTTATTCAATTTTTCAAAAGTTTCAAACTTTAGCGCTTTCAACAAATAAGGTTTGAATGTACTTTTTCATTTTTTTTGCTTAGTTTTTTATAGATGGTGCTTACACCTAATTTAAAACTGCTAACTCATGTGTATTGTTTATGTAAAAGTTTTGTTTTGTAAACATTAATTCTTTATCGATTTTTTTTATTAAAAACTAAAAAATTTTCAAAATGATGCAAGTTGAAGGTCTTAAATCATATTTGAAAAATAAAAATGATGAAATAGAATTGGTAGTGAATGAAAAAATCAATAATTTAAGACGTTTACAAGCTCAGCGTAATGAATTAAATGCCAAAGTTCGTTTATTAAGAGAAGAACTTCAATTACTTCAAGAACAATGTTCTTACGTTGGTGAAGTAGTTAAACCTATGGATAAAAAAAAAGTTTTAGTCAAAGTTCATCCAGAAGGAAAATTTGTTGTAGACATTGATAAAAATATAAATATTGAAGATGTTACACCAAATAGTAGGGTAGCTTTAAAAAATGATAGTTATGTTCTACATAAAATTTTACCAAATAAAGTTGATCCTTTAGTTAGTTTGATGATGGTTGAAAAAGTACCAGATTCAACTTATGAAATGGTTGGTGGATTAGATAAACAAATTAAAGAAATTAAAGAAGTTATTGAATTACCAGTTAAACATCCAGAATTATTTGAAGCTTTAGGTATTGCTCAACCTAAAGGTGTATTATTATATGGGCCTCCTGGTACTGGTAAAACTTTATTAGCTAGAGCTGTTGCTCACCATACAGAATGTACCTTTATAAGAGTTAGTGGATCTGAACTTGTTCAAAAGTTTATTGGTGAAGGTTCAAGAATGGTTAGAGAATTATTTGTTATGGCAAGAGAAAGAGCACCTTCAATTATATTTATGGATGAAATTGATTCAATTGGTTCTGCACGTTTAGATTCAAGTTCAGGTTCAAGTGATTCAGAAGTACAAAGAACTATGTTAGAATTATTAAACCAATTAGATGGGTTTGAAGCAACGAAAAATATTAAAGTTATTATGGCCACTAATCGTATTGATATTTTAGATTCTGCTTTGTTAAGGCCAGGTAGAATTGATAGAAAAATTGAATTCCCAGCTCCAAATGAAGAAGCTAGATTAGATATTTTAAAAATTCATTCAAGAAAAATGAATTTAACTAGAGGTATAAATATGCGTAAAATTGCTGAAATGATTCCAGGAGCTAGTGGTGCTGAATTAAAAGGTGTTTGCACAGAGGCCGGTATGTATGCTTTAAGAGAAAGAAGAGTACATGTCACACAAGAAGATTTCGAAATGGCTGTTGCAAAAGTTTTACAAAAAGATATTGAAAAGAATATCTCTATTGATAAATTATGGAAATAGTTTTTTATTTTTGTATTTTAGTATTTTTTCTGATTTTTATTTATTAAAATAAATAGTTGATAATACTTAATTTTTTATTCTTTTCTTAAGCTGTTTAATTATTTATATAAAAAAATTTAGATTTAAAATTTTTTTTTAAATAAAATTAATTAACTTGAAAATATGTTTTAATTAAAGTTCAATTTGAAACATTTTTTGTTTTAATAAAAATATCTCTATACTTGGCGTAATTTTTATATTATCCCTTGTTTTTTGCAACACAGTTCTGCGTTTTGAAATTTCATTGAATCTTTCTTTTTCAATTAGAACTTTTTCTATTCAGTTTGCTTCCTTTTTTTTTTTAATTTACTAGCTAGTTTCACTTACAGACATCACTTTTCTTTTAGTTGATTTATGTCTTCAAAAATTTCATATTTATTTTGATTTAAAATAATTAACTCTCAAATAAATTGAGTTAAGTACCTCAAAATTATCATTCTAAATGTAAGTACAATTTATTTTCAAATTTAAATCTATGTTTTTTAATTTATTATTTTTAAACAAATGAACTTAAATTTTAAAATTTTTTATTGACATCCTTAACATTGAATGGCATTAGATCAAATTTTTTTATGATATCCTTTTAGTAGTTTTCTTTTATAAACTAAACATCTTATACTTGTTTATTTATTTTCCTTATTAATTGATTGAAGATATCTTTATCTTTATTCTTAATTGAATAAAGTGATTATAAATGATAAATTTTAAATTACACTTTATGATCAATTTTTGTTAACTAATTTTTTGATTGTTTTTTTTTGAACGATTTAAATTCTTTTTTTCTATTGAAAATTATAGGAAAATAATTATTCTCCCGCTCTTTGTGATTTTGGAAAAAAAATGAGTATTAGATGTGAAAATTATTTTGAACGTTGAAATGCATTCAAAAATAAGAGTAATTTTTTTTGTCTGTTTATCAGATAAAATTTTTACTTTTTAGAGATAACTAAAATTATAATTTTTCTCAAACTATTTTTGTCAAATTTTTTCTTGAAGTTTCATTTTTAAAGTTTAAGAAAGTTTATATTTGATAATGAAATAATTTGTTTTATTCATTTGATTATTTAGATTAGAATAGTTTTTTAGTCTAGAAGTTCATATCGTTTTTTTCACAAAAAATTAATTTTTATGCTTTACAAGATTCACTAGTTATTTCAAAAGTTGTTAGTTTTTTATATTTTACTTTTTAGATCATTGTTTCGGAAAATACTGGCTTAAAATAATTTCTTTAATTAACAAACTCTTTTTAAACTATAATTTTCATCGTCTTTTTTCAATTAATTGCTTGATCATTCAAAGTTTTAGTTTAACTTCAAAAGTAAAGATCTGTCATTTTGTTTTAGCTTTAGACTTTTAGTTTAGTTATTTTTTTTTTTTTAAGTTTAAATTATTATATTTTATTTAACTATAATTTAACATTAAATTTGAGTATACTTATTTCACTACGATAAATATTTCTATTTTTTGCACATGTGAAATATTGGTCATTTTACAGTTTATTATTTAAATTAGATTTTTATAAATCCTGTTTTATTTTGTAAAGCTTTTTTATTAAATTCTTTGACATATCTAATGTTTTTGCTTCATGTATATTTTCAAAGTCTAGATTTTTTTAACTATTTTGCAGTCTTAGTTTAGTTATTTTTATAGAAACAAATATTGACCTTAAAGTTTTTAATATAAGAGCATCTAGGCTCACTTAGTCATTACTAAATTATAGGTTAATTTTTTTTAATTAAAAAAAACTGCGCAAAATCTGCAGGAAGTGTACCTTATCTTTTGCTTATTTTAAAACCGTTGGTGCCGTGTTTGTCGCATTACTGAATTTGAAACGATTACAGCGGCACCACATTTAATTCATCAAGAGTTTATTTTGTTTTTGTAAATATTTTGTTTCGTTAATGTTTTGAACTTGCCCCTTAATTCAATTAACATCTTATTTTTATAGCTTTGGTTTTGTTTGTTTTTTTAAACCTAAACAGACTTAAAGTCTTAAACTAGCCAATAAAAAATGGCACTAAATGTACAACCTTCAATTTTAAAAACCAAAACTGGTCATCCACAGGAATCTTCTACACCTCAAATGATTTTATCTAGTAATGATGATCAATTTAGAGACTTCACTTTATTAGCAGTAGCAGCAACTGCTGCCTCAAACAACGGAAACTATACCAATAATAATAATTATCATACCCCATCTAAAAGAAGAAAACAAGATCCTAAGACTGGTAAAGGTTTAAGACATTTCTCAATGAAGGTAAATTAGTCTAAATATATTTTAAGTTTTTATTGATTATTTTTTAAAAGGTTTGTGAAAAAGTTAAATTAAAAGGTGTGACAACATATAATGAAGTTGCAGATGAACTTGTAGCAGAGTTTTCAAATGATATAGCAGCTTTGAATGGAAGTATGAATTCGACATTCCAAAATAATAGCTATAATGAACAAGAACCTTTTGACCAAAAAAATATTCGAAGAAGAGTTTATGATGCATTAAATGTCTTAATGGCGATGAATATAATCTCAAAAGAAAAAAAAGAAATTAGGTGGATTGGTTTACCTACTAATTCTACACAAGAATGTTTTGATTTAGAACAAGAAAAGCAAGATCGTTTAAAAAGAATCAAAATTAAAAAGCAACAATTGCGTGATTTACTTTTGCAACAAATTGCATTTAAAAATTTAGTTGAAAGAAATAAAAATTTTACTCAATTACCTACAGCAAATGCCATAATAAAATTACCTTTTATTATTGTTAATACAGACAAAACTACTGTTATTGATTGCTCAATCTCTAATGATAAAAGTGAATATTTATTTAACTTTGATAATACATTTGAAATTCATGATGATATTGAGGTATTAAAACGAATGGGTTTAGCCCATGGAATGGAAAAAGATTACTATGTTAACATAGATAAGGATGATCTTGAAAAAGCTAAAAGTATTTTACCAGAAGCTTTGAGAAGTGAATTAGATGAAATGATTGAAGAAAGAGAAAATTCTTTATTAAAAAATGAAAGTTATCAAAGTTCTGATATTTAATTTAATAAATTTCTTTTCATAAATTGTTTTTATTATCAATTTGAAAAAAGATTTTAAAAAAGCTGATTTTAAAGAAAATTAACAGAAAAATGAACAAATTTTATAAATAATTATATTCTTGATTTAAAAATAGATTCATATATTCACTAAGTGCTTAACAAGATCATTTCAGTTATTTAAAAAGTCATCAAAAAGTTTTTTTTTTCAAAATTTATAGTAATTAACATGAAAGTTGTTTTGAATTAAAAAATTTATTAAAATTTTAATATTGAAATTTATTTATAAAATTGAAAACATCTTAAATTATTTAGTCTTATAATTAGCTATTTAAAATTAATACAAACACAAAATTTATTCAAATAATAGGTATTTATGTGAAAAAATAGTATTGTTTCAACATAAGTTTTGCATTTTTTCAAGTTTAATCAAATTCAAAAAAAAAAAATTATTTTAAATTAAGAATTTTAAGTTTGGTTTTAGTTGCTTTATACATTAATTTTTAAAAAAGGAAAACTTTATTGAAATTTTTTTTTCAAATTAATAAACCAAAAAAATTGACTAAAATATTTAAAGACCTATAAGCTAACTTATATTCAAAATTTATTTTATATAAACATTATCAACAATTTTAATAAAATTTATTTATAAGAATTATTCTCTATTTAATTACCAAGTTAAAAAACCTTAATGAAAATTTTTTTTCAAGTAACTTTTATCTAAAAAAAAAAAACATTTCAATGTTACTAACGTCAAACGCATATAGTTATTAAGAATAAGATGCTCAAGTTTAAATTTTTATAAATTTTAAAACAAAAAGAAAATTTCATAGCTAAATAATAATGCATTTAGAAGACAAAGTTTTAGAAGAAGCATTTTTTAAAATGATGGTTAAGATTTTTATTTTTTATCAAATCTCTTATTTTAAGTTTTTTTAATTTGTTTATCACTATTTTTTTACTAGTTTTTTTTCAAAAATTTTTTTAAAAACTTTCATCACTTTAATTTTTTTTTTGAAAAGTTAAATATTTCATTAATATAATTTAGTTATTAAGTTATTCAGTAAAAAATATTCATTATAAGTTTAAATGGGAAGCAGTGTTTTAAATTCAAATGTTAGACTTTAAATAATCAAAAAGCTAGTTTAGTTTGTATGAAAAATCAAAAAATAATTTCAATGTGAATTCAAGAATCAATTCAAATTTAACTTTAATAATTGTTATAGTAAGAATTGGAAAATTAATTCAAGTATATAAATTATTTTTAATTTGGAAAATACTTAAATTTTTAATAACCAAGAAAAGATCGATATTAATTCTTTGAGATAATTTTGAGAAAGTTTTAAATAAAAAAAAAAATAAAAAAAAAACCCTCCAAAATAAAGTAAACCATCTGGTGATGAAAATAAAAAATAGTTACCGAAGATTATTTTGATCGAAAATAATTTTGGTACTTATTGTTTTCGAAAAAGTTCTTGAATTTTTATGAAGAAAAATTAATTTTTTCTTTGTTTTTAAAAAAAATATTTTAAAAATGAGTTATTGTGTATGATTTAATTATTAAATAATTGATTGAAAATGTATCAAAAGTTAAAAAAATTGAAAAAAAGTTTATTTACTGTGAAACCATTGACTATGAATGAAAAAGATGAAGAAGAATATTTTAATTTTGGTTCTGAGTTTGATCGTTATGTACCACCACCACCTAAAATATGTAAATTATCTTCTCAATTACCTATGCCAGAAAATTTAACAGCTTCCTTTCAAAATTTATTAAATAAACGTTCTAATACAGTTGTTCCAAAAAAACGTCAAAATTTACAAGAATGTTTTACAATTTTAAAATTTTTTTTTATTTTTGTAATTTTCATAACAACTTGTAAAATAATTACCTTATTTTTTACAATTAAAAAAAGAGTTGAAAGTTTATGGTCAAAAAATGATCAAAAAACAATTATAATTTGTTTTTACTTAATATTTGGTTTTGCGTTAATTGTTCAAATAATACAATTATATGCAATTATATTCAATAGATTATGTTTATCAATTGTATTTACTGTTTTAGAAATTATAATTATAATTTTAGCTATGATTGACGTTTATAATTCAAAAGACGAACATTGGTTAATATTTGTTTGGCTAATAGGTTTATTTATTTTTGTTTTACATTTAGTTTTATTGCATAAAATGAAAGAACGTTTGAATGCTAAAAAACAAAAAATAAATGAAAAAAATAATATTAGAATTGAAATTGATCAATCATATCAGCAATTCGAACAAGATTCCTATTCTGATTATAATAAAAATGATTATTCAAGTCAATCATATATAGATATACCAAATATAAAAACAGAATTTATTTTTGATGAAACATCTATTATAAACACAGATTCAAATTTAAATTTTGTAAATGATGAAGAAGAAGCACATGAAAATCGTGAAAAACTTTGTAAAGAATTATTAAGACAATGTCAAATGAAAATATATGATTTAGAATTAAGCCAATGTAACAATCAAATTTTATTAGATAAACAAAAAGAAAATAATGATGCGCAAGAAACAAATGTAATTAATTCACCAAAATCTAATACTAGTACAACTGATTCTCCAAAGTCTAATATTAGTACAAATGATAATCCGAAATCTGATAATTGTATAACTGATTCTCCAAAATCTAATAGTAGTACAATAAATTCTACTAAATCAAATATAAGTACAATTGATTCTATAAATTCTAGTAGTTGTGATGATGAGAATTGTAAAGAAACTAGTGAAATTATTTTAAATAGTATGAATAGTAATTTAGAATTTAAATATAACTGTCAAGATTATTGCCAAAAATATTGCCAAGAATAATTTGCCTTATTTTTTTTTTTTAAAGTTACCTTGCTAAATCATTTCATTGTGTCTAGATTTATTTAAACATTTTGGACAATTGATGTTTTAAATCTTTGTTTAAATTACTGCCAAAATTTAAGCAATATTTTTTTGTTTTAAGAAAATGAAAGAGTTTTAATTAAAAAATTAAAGATTAATTTAGCTGAAAAAAATTTCTGTTGTAAAAGAATTTTACTTAAAAAAAATCTTTGTGAAACTCATATTCTGTGAAATAAAATTTTGTGAAATTTTTGATTAAGAAAAAACTTCAATTAAAAACTAAGTTAAAGATTTTAAAAAAAGGCAAATAAATTAACAAAAAAATCCTTTACACGTATTTTAAAAGATCCTTTACTTTTTTTTTAGTAAAAGAATTCTTATAATTGTAAACGAAAAAACTTTTTTTAAAAAAACTTAAATAAGTGAAAGATGAGTAAAAATATTTAATCTAAAAGCTTATCAGAAATAAAATTTTTCAACGATATAAACCTCATTTTTTATTTTAAAAAAAATAAACATTTAAGAACAAATCAAACCTATTAATACATTATTTAATGGCTTTTAGTTGAAAAAAACAGAATTTAAATAGGTAGTTGTAATTCATAAAAAGCTAAATACTGACTAAATTTGTGCTTAATTCACATAGTGATTTGTAAATAAAATAGGCGTTTTAGTTAGTTATTAAAAGCAATTGCACAAAAATTTACTGACATTCTTTCAAGTTTTAATTGATCTTTAAACTTTTTGTTTTGTAATTTTTTATTTCTTTACAAAGTTTTTTTTTAAGTGTTTTTATCTACTTATTTTATAGTGAAACTGAAAACAATCAAAAAAAATAAAAATAAAATTAACAAAAAATTTATTCTTTCATTTGCTGAATTACAATAATCTTTGTCACATAATGTAATACATCCATTAAAATTTTTTAATTTATATGTATCTAAATTAAAATCATTACATCGACTTTCACCTGTAAAATAACCACAATCTCTAACAACAATTTTTTCATTCTCTTCTAAAATGTTAAAAAAAATAAATGATTTTTTTGAAAAAATTAATTTTTATTTACTTACTATTTCTTCCTACTGCTTTAAAGCATCTTGCTTTGATACCTTTTTTAATTGTTGTACAATTTGTAATTTGAGTTTTAACTAAATTTTTTATTTTAGGTACTTGGTCTTCACATTCACTAAGCATTTGTTTTGAAGTACTTTTACACTGATAACAACTTAATTTAACTAAATTAAAAAATTAATTAAAATTTTGGTTTTTTCTAAGAAAATTTTTTTTAATTTTAAAACAAATCAAAACATTTTATTTAAAGAAGAAAAGTCTTTTCAATTAAATACTTTACCTTGTGAAAAACTAAGTTGTACTATTGTCAAAAATAATATTAATTGATACCAAATCATTTTTTTCAAACTTTAAAAATAATTTTTTTTTCAAAAAAAACTTAAAATAAAAAAAAAAATTTTTTTTTTATTGAAAATAAAAACTTATATTATCAACACTGTTAATATATTAAAATGACATTTAATGGTGGAAAAATTTTTGAAAACAAAAATTAAATTTTAGGACTGGACTATTGTAAAAGCATTAAATCATTGTCATAAGGTGGACCATAATTTTTTTTTGTGAAATAAATAACTAAGCTACAAAAGTTTTATTAGGAAACTATTTTAAATATAATAGTAACGTGAGTATTTTTAATCATAAAATTTTATAAAATTTATTCTAGTTTAATGAATAAAAAGGGTAGATTTATACCTCAAATCAAATTGATTAAACTTTTTTTTTTGATTAAAACCATATGAATGACAAAGACTTATTGGAATTTTTTGTTTGTTCATTAAAGACTATCAATTAAAAATATGGATTATACAGATTTTATTTATTAATTAAAATTGTTTATATAAAATCCTTGACCATAGATTTGGTTAAACCAAACTGTAAAGTAAACTTTAAAAAATTATTTAATTAGTTTTTAATTATTATGGTTAAACTGAATGAAGAGAAAGGGTTTTTTTTTTTTTTTTTTTGAATAAAATTAATTGTTTTTACTTTACCTAAATTCAATTAAAACTTCAATAAATTGTCGAAAAATTCTCATGAAAATTTCAATGAAACTATAAAGAGTAATTTTAAAAATTTAAACAAAATATATAGTTGAGAAGTGTAAAGAAAAGGAATGCTAAATAATTGTCTTTAATTTTTTGGTCTAATTTTTTTTTAGTTAAACTAAGGTGCTTTCTCACAGTAACTAATAGTTACCAATTGAAGAAATTAAAGTATTTTATTTAATCAATTTTTCTTGTTATAAAATAAATTAAAAATTTAGCAAAAAGACATTTGTTTTTCAAAATTCTTATTTTGATAAATTTTTTTTTAAATGTTTTACATGTTTTTATTTAAGAACTTATTGATAAATTGATTTTTCTTTCAATTTTTATGAAAATTATGAAATATTTTGAATTTTTATTTTAAAATTTTATATATTTACAAACTTGTGAAATTTTGACAAAAAAAAAATGATTAAAAGCTTTTGTCACAAAAGATTTTTGTAATAATTTCAAAGTTTTAATTTTAAAATACTTATTGTTTAATTAAAATAAGTCTATTAAATTAATAAATTATTCAAATTAATCTTTGAAACGACAGAACAACAACTTGTTTTATTTTTTTTTAATTATGAATTTCTATGAGTATTTTGGTTAAAACTTTAATTAATCAAGTCAGAAGTTTTCATAATTATTTTAAATTAATATTTTGATAGAAATTTTCATTTATTTTAAGTTCAGAAATTTTTCAACTTTTTTGGACAGAAAATTTTCAAAACTTTCCAAGTTTTATTTCAAAATTTCATAATGAAGACTTAATTGTATAAACAAAAACTATTTTAAATTTTCTAAAAAATTTTTAAAATTAATTTTCCAAAGGTTTTTAAAAAACTTTACTAAAAATTGTGACAAAAGTTTTAATTGGTATATTTTAATACTTTTATGTCAATACAACATTTAAACTAAAATTTCAAATAAAATTTTTTTAGAAACTTTCAATCTTTAATTGTGAAAAGCACTTTTATTAGAAAATTTTTTTAACTTTTTATAACTTTGAAGCCAAAATATCTCAAAGGAAATACTTTGAATCAAATTTTTTAGTTTGCTATAGAACTTTTGAACAAAAAAATTTAATTTCAAATTTAGCTAAAACTTCTTAAATTAAAAGTTTGCTTTTATTTTTAAAAAAAAATCTCCTTAAATTTTGATTTTAAAAATTTCTCCTTAAAATTTGATTTTAAAACTTATTTTTGAAAGTAATTAAAAAGTATTTTGAACTGATAGATATTTCAAATTGAACCATCTTTTCTTTATATAAACTTTAAAATGATATTCATTTTCATTTCTAATATTAATCTTATCTTATATATAAAACCATCATTCGTAATATTCTTAAAAAATTTTTTTTATCATTTTGAAAGAATATTTAGAAGAAAACATGATTCAAGTATTTTATGAATCTTTTTTCAAATTAATTTAAAGAATATTTGAATTAATTGATTTGAGTTTAAAATCTTTGTACAAATTAATTATAAAAAAATTTTTTTCTAGAAAAGTTAATCAGCTATTTCCTTATTTTTATAAATGAATATAAGGAAAATTATTTAAAAACAATTTAATTAAGTTAATGTTAACAACAATTTTTAAATTTTTAGTTGATTACGCATACAACTATTTTTATAAAATAATTTCAAACAAAAGTTTTAATTACCTTAGTTAACTAATTGGTCTTCAATTTTATGACATAAATTTAAAATTTTTTTTTACAAAAATTTTTAAAACAGTCATTACTAAAGCTAATTTAAATATTGAATTTTAAAAATTACCTAAAAAAAATTTGTTTTCTGAACTATATTTTTGGTTATTAATTATGTTCTAACTAATTGTTTATAATAAAAAACCTTTTTTTATACATTTTTTCTTTTTTAATAAATAATTAAATCCTTATCAACTATAAAGTTTTTAATTTTTGTTACCAATAATTTTCTAGTTTCAAATAATTTTCCATTCAAAATATATTTTAAGTTCGAAATATATTTAAGTCTAATTATTTTTAGTTCTAAATAATATTTCCTAGTTTATTATGTTTTTTAATTTAAAACAAAATTTACTAAAATAAAATTTTCTTGTTTGTAATAAAATTTTATTATTTTGAATAATCTTTACCTTTACCTTTTAACAAATTTTCATAGCTTTAACAGCTTTTAAAAACTTTTATCAAAACTTTTCATATTTTTAATGAAACTTTTATATCTCTAATAAAACTTTTACCTTTTTTAAAACTTTTATTTTAATAAGAAATTTTTACCTTTTTATAAAACTTTTTTACTTTTTAAAAAACTTTTCTTAAAAAATTTTTAACAAAACCTTAAAACAAAGTTACATAATTTAAACAAAATTTCATAATTTTTTTTACAAAATTTTTAGAAGATAAAACTTGTAAGGATATAAGTTTTAATAGTTTTTAAGTTATTCATTTTGAGAAAAAAATCTTAATTATCATTATTTTTATATTAAAATAATTTTAGTTTAGTGAAAACCATAATTTTCAATAAAATTATAAATGACATTAGATCATTTAATTTATCAATATTACTTAATATATTTTAGAAAGAATCTTTTTTTTCTTTAAATAACTTCATAAATTAAACTAATCAACATAGCTTTAGGCTGTTTTCACTTTTTCTTTTTAAAGTTTATTAAAGTTTTTTTCTAAATTTTTTTTAACTAAGCTTGTTTTTCTAGTTTTTAGTTTTTATTTATTTTTTTTATTAACTAAAGAAAGCAATGTAATTGTGTACAACATGCAAATTTAAAAGAAGAAAAAAAATTGAGTTTCAAGCTTCAAATCTTTTTAACCGGACTTGCTTTTTTAACCAGATAATTTTTATTCAATATATAAAAAGGGTTTTAATTTTTAATTTAAGAAAAAAAAAGGTTGAAATATAAAACTTTCTTTAAATTAATCAACAAAAAAGTTTTATTTCAAAAATCCTAAAGATCATTGAATAACAAGTTTTTAACTTTTATCATAAGTTAAAAACGAATGATCGTAATAGAACTTTTCATTTGTTCTTGAAATCTTAAAAGTAGAAAATCATTTTTTTATTTTTTTTATTTTAAAAACTTAATTAAGCTTATTGAACAAGTTGATGAAAAAAAAAATTTTTCCATGAAACTATTATTCTAATTTTCATGGTTTTATCACGGAAATTGTAAGTTCAATTTTTATAAAATTACATCTTGAAGTTTATCTAATTAACTACTTATCAAAATTTTAAAATTAATAGTGAAAGTTATGTAAAATTTTTTTCTTAAATTTATTCGGTTTGTCATTGAAATTTATAATAATTTTGGTTATTGATTTTTAGAGTTAAAGCATTTTCTCTAAATTATTTAAATATTTTTTAGTTCAGAAACCTTGTTTTTTTTTGTTGACAATCTAAACAATAAATCGATATTTTTAATTGTGTTAACAAAAATTTAAGTGTGGCTTATGTTGGTTTTATCTAATTAAAGTTTTTTTTTCTCTTTCTAAATTTCAATATAATTAAATGGTAGTAAAGCATTACTTTATTAAGATTTTTTATTAAAACATTAAAATAAATTAGTTTCTTAAAAAATTTATTGTTTTTCAACCAAAAAAGTTTATATTCTTTTAATCATTTCTAATTATAATTTTCTCTTATTTATTTAATTTTGATTTAGATTTTTCATCGATTACAACTCAGTAAAACTAATTTTAACAAATTATCAAAGTTATAAGTTAGTTTAAAATTATCAAGTATAAAGTGTTTTATAACAAATCAAGTTTTTAGAAGTAGAATTTTTTTTAATGAATTTATATTTTATAGTATTTAGTGTTTTGAATTTTAAATGATTTTCACTTGAAAAGTTATAAGATTAAAAATATTTAGTTTTTTATTTTTGTTTTTAAAAAAAAAATTAATAAAATGAGTTATCAAAAATTTGTATCAGCTGCTGATTATGTTTATAGAGGTTTTTGGAAAGAATATGGTGCAGATTGTGTTGATCATTTACCTTTAGTTTCAGAAGGACCATGGAAAGTTTTATTTATTGTTGGTGTTTATTTATGGTTTGTTAAAATAAAAGGACCTCAAATGATGAAAAATCGTGAACCAATTGATATAAAAAATTATATTTTAGCTTATAATATCTTTTTAGTACTTTTACATGCTCTACTTTTTCCTGTTGCTTTATGGGCAACTAATTTTTTCGAATCTACATGGCAATGTAAAAAACTTAATTTAATTGATCCAGAAGATTTATTGAAAGAAAATATTAGTGTTTTACTTGGTTATACATATTTTATAACTAAATTTTTAGAAATGTTAGATACAGTATTTTTCATTTTAAGAAAAAAAGATACACATGTTAGTGGTTTACATGTTTTTCATCATAGTATTATGCCTGTATTTTGTTACATAGGAGCTAAATTTTCACCATGGCATCCTATTGGTTGGATTGCTATGCTCAATGCATTTGTACATATTGTTATGTATTCATATTATACATTGGCTTTACTTGAAGTTAAAAAATTACTTTGGTTAAAAAAACATATCACACAATTGCAAATAGCCCAGTTTTTACTAATTTTAGTTCATGGTGCCTATTTCCTTCAATCTAAATCATGCGAATGGCCAAAAATATTCCCATTTTTACAAATAGTCCATGGCTTACAATTTTTATACTTGTTTGGCTCATTTTATTATAGAAGTTATGTAAAAACTCCAGCAAAAAAATTAAAAGATCATTAATTTCTACAAAAGCTCTTAAAAATCAATGACAGCTATTTGACTTAATTGTAATTAAACAAAAAAAAAAAAAGAGTTCAAAAGATCAAAAAAGTGTAAATAAAAATACTTAAACATTGTAAATCAAAAAAAAAAAAAATTTTATTAGTTATATTATTGTTCCGTCATGAATTAGAAAGTTTTTTTATAATTAGCTACTTTTTAATATTGATACAAATTATTTTAACTGACCTTCGTCCACTTTTTTTTTAAATTAAAAAAAATTTTTTTACCTTGATTTTTAATCTAAAAATGCTTAAACGTCTCAAGTATTTTTAAAATTTAATTTTATTAAGCTTAATATCTTCTTTATAAATTATACAAAATAGTAAATTTAGATTATGTCTTCTCTATAGTTTCTAACTAAATAATTCAAGTATTGAATTGTTAGCTAATTAAATAGCTTTATAAATCAAGAAAGTTACTTAATGGTTACTAAAAACTTTTTTTCAAGTTTTCAATTTTTTTAATTTGGCCAAAAATTTTTCAAACATTAAACATTAAAATTATTCGATTTTTTTTAAAAAAGTACTAATCAAATTTTCAAACTATTAATAAGTAGTGAAGTCTATTGTTTAGAAAAAAAACTTCAAAAGGTTTGTTTGAATGCATAGTTTTTTAGAAAGGGATATAAATTGTAAAGGCGAATTTAGAATGACCTTTTTGTTAAAAATTTTATTTTTATATAAAAGGAATTTAACTTTAAATTTTTTTTTTCAAACTTAATTCACACCTCTGTGGTAAATACAACTTTTACTTTTTTTTTTTGCTCAAACTCATTTTTCTAAGTTTAAGTAAAACTTTTTGAAAGCTTTCTAATTTTTCAAGATTTCTTGTATTTATAAGGATTTAAATCATATTAACTCTTTATAATAAGCTTTATATAATTTCAAAGTGTTTTTTTTTCGTTTTTCAGTTTTATAAGCATGTTATTTATATTAAAAACATAGTTTTTCTTTAATTTTTTGTTGATATTTAAATCTTTACAAAGTTCTAAAAACTTCACCAGGTTATAATTTTTCATAAGCTTTAAAATTTTTAGTTTATAAATAAAGTTTTATTGAACTTTCTTTATATTTACAAGAATGTTTATTTTTTCAGAAAATTTTTTTAAGGTTTCATTGATGAAAAATTTTCTAAGAATAGAATCTTTATTGTAAATAAATGTTTTTTTTATAATAATTGATATTTGATACTTTTAAGAAAAACTAAAATGTTATTTATAACTTGCGATTTCATATCAAGTTTTTACGATGAAATATTTTTACTTTAAAAAAACAAATCTTTTTTTTTTTAATTATTTTAATTCAGTTTTTTTTTTTTTTGAAAAACAAAAAATTAAATAAAAAAATTATATTTGAAACTACCGCTTTTTATTTAATAAGGCTTCAGCCGATTTTAATATAAACATTAAATTCACAATAACAAATCCATTAAGCCGCCATTCGAAGCCTGGTTTTTTTTTGCGAATAAGAATTGTTACCGTAGTATTAGTTTTATATTGCTCTTTTTTCTTGATAGACTACACAATTATGTTTTTGTATGTGTTTGTGTATTTGTATGTGTGAATGTGTATTTTGCCTTTTTAGCGAAAAGCAGAAAAATGGCGTTTAGCTGAATGAAATTGAAATGTACACAATAATCGTTGTGGTGTTTAAAAAAAAAATAGACAAAGTTAATTTATGAAGATAATTTTAAAGGTAGACATTTAAAAGAAAAACTTTATTTTAAATATTCATCCTTATACAAATATATGTGATCAAATATTTTTTGTTTTAATTATATTTTTGAATTTTAATGTTTTTGAAACACATTAGAATCTATAAAAAAGAAATTGTTTACTTTTTTATTCTACATTTTTTTTAAATTTCTATTTAATTTGTGAATTATTGAGGTGAAGTTAAAATATAAGATAATTTACTAGATTACTAATCATGCTTAGTGAAATTAAAACTTTTTAATTTTTAAAATCTTTAATCGTTTTTAATTTTTATCGGCTACCTAGAAAATAAATAAATTTATCGTTCTAAGTAAACACCTCGAACAAGTTATCAAAATTTTGTTTTTTATTTTTTTGTTTATTTCGCCATTTGTTTTTAATAATTCGTGTTGTTTTATTATTAAAAAAAAAATATGTTTTTCTTTTTTTTTTGTGTAGATTGTGTAAGTTAATTTGAAGTTTACGTCAACTCCATCATTACAACTAGATTTTCTTGTTCTATTTAAGATTTTTTATAAAATAGTTTATTTAAAAATATTTTAAAAATAATTTTTATTCTAAAATTTTATAAGCCTACCTTATCGATTTGATAAAGAATATTGTTTATTAGAATTTAATTTAACTTTATTATTTTAGAAAGAGGTCTAAGAAAGTCCGTTTATATATAGTATTAAAATTATTTTTTTTTTTATTTGACTTTTTGATGATAAAAGATGAGATTGATTGAAAAGTTAAACTCTAAATTAATATTAATTAATAATTAGTTTTATACATTAGAATTTAAAATTTTTATCTAAACAAATTTTGTTGGTTTTACATTTAAAAAACACTTTTTCATTTTATTTTTAAATTTGGTTTGAGCATACTAAAACAAACGTAAAAAAAAATAAATTTTATCTTGTGGCTAAAGAAATTTCTTTTTACAGTGAAATAAAATTTTATTTAGATTAAATAGCGACAGAATAACATTGGAATTAAGGTTTTGGTGTTGGTATTCATTTGTTTTTTATTTTTTTTTCAAACAAATAGATTTCAAACAAAATACACATTTTTAGATTTTTACCTGTCTATTTTACATTAGATTAGATTTTTAATGTGCTAATTTTATAAATAACAAATGTAGTCAAGAAAATTTTTATATAAAGATATTCATCTTTAAATTTGAAACCTTCAAAAATTAAAAAATATTTTTAAATAAAAAATCATTCATACTTAATTCAAGTTCATCTTTTGATTTAAATAGCGTCTACGTTTTAAATCTTTTGTGTAAAAAAATGTCCGTTATTCAAAATATTGAAAATTTGTTTTCAAAAATTCAGTTATATTATTTTTGAAGTTTTTAAATGACTTATTAATTTATAAGTTTTTATTAACATTGATGCTACTGATTGAAGTTATTTATTTAACTAATTAATGTAATTTTATTCAAATTCAAAAAAATTATCAAAAAAAGCTTCTATATATGTGTTTTGTTGATCATGGTTTATCAGTTGAAATTTATTTAAAATTAATATAAAAGTTATCATCTTTATAACTTATTTTTACGAATCATTTACAATTTCAACATTTATTATTTTGCTAGTTTTTCTTAATATTTTGGTTTATGTTTGATTTTTTTGTTTTTTTATTGAGTTTAATTAAATATTAAAAAGAGAAAAAAAAACAAGAAGAAGAAAAGTTTGAAGACTTATATCAGCCGATTAATTTTAATTTAATTTTTGAACAAGTCATCATTTACAAACTTGTTCAAATAAAGAAAAATTTTTTTTTGTAAAAACTTTCTCTTTAAAGAAATTAAGATATACACAGATATTATAAAAATAGATTGTTAAAAAATTCGTTAATTTCATTTATAATAGATTTAATATACATGCATTTTAGAAGTAAAATTAATTTGACAGCTATTCTATATTTTATATGAATAGGTTCGTTATTAAGCTATTTATAAAAAAAAACAAAAGAAATTTTAAGCTTCAATAATGAGTAGCAGTCAGACTAATAAGTGCCTGAATGAAAAACGTCGAAGGGATCAAGAAAATGTTTACATCGAAGAACTTGCAGAATTGATTTCAGAAAAGCTTGCCGATATGAATTCTCTTTCAGTGAAACCGGACAAATGTGCCATTCTTCAGGAAACTGTAAAACAAATAAGGATAATTAAACAAGGTAAGGGTTTGGTTTATTGATTCTTGGTGGATAATGTTTTTTACTTTAGTTTATTTACATTAATCTTTTTGTGTTTTAGTTAAACCTTTTATAAACATTAAATTCTTTTTTGAAAGGAAAATTAAATGTTATTTTTTTTTTTAGGATCTGAAAATGATGATTTACAAGCCGCCGAAGTGTCTTCTTCAAAACCTAATATAATTGCTTCAGATGTTTTAGGGCCTTTGTTACTAGAAGCATTAGATGGTTTTTTAATTGTTATAAACCAAAAAGGAATAATTGAATTTGTTTCTGAGAATGTATATTTATATCTTAAATTCAAACAGGTATAATATTTTATTTTTTTATTTTTAAAAATTTATTTTAATTTATTTTTTTTTAGAACAAACTTGTTTCCAAATCTATTTTTGATTTTGTACATAGTGATGATCATTCAAACTTTGAAAATATTTTACGCAATAATGATTTGAATTGGTCAGAAAGTGATTCTAACTTTGAAACCTCAAAAAAATTAAATGATTCTCAAAGTGCCATTTCTAATAATTCAAATAATTTTGCTTCTACTTCAGCTTCTTCAAATTTAAATAATTCATCTAATTTTAGTTTAAAAAATCGTAGCTCAAAATCAAAAGTTTTTAATTCAAGATTCAAAGTTAAATTGTCAAATAGAAAAAAGTCATTTAAAAATTTATCAAATAATGAAGGTAATTTAAGTCTTGATTTGAATGAAGAAGATCAAAATGATGATTATGAAGATGATGAAGATGATGATGAAGATAATGAAGAAAAAAATAAAAATTTAAATGAAAATTTAGATAAGAAAAGTAGCTTAAATAATTTTAATAGAAATATAAATGTTTGTGATAATGAAAAAGTAAATGATGCTTATTTAAATTTGCAAATATCAGCTGTTATGTCTGAGTTACCTAAAACCCAAGACCAACAGTTCAATAGTAATAATAATTCAGCAAATTCTTCAAACAAATTATATAAAGTAAAAAAAAATGCTCTAGTTTGTGTTGCTAGGCGTTTACCTTTGAATAATTGTGAATCAAGTTATTCAGTTGAACAATTTAGTACAAAAATGGATATAAATGGCAAAATATTAGATGTTGATACAACTGGTTTGTCAAATGAGTTGAAAAATCTTTTAGACCAAATGTTGGGTAAATTAATTCAAGATTTAATTAATCCAAAGCAAATCCAAGAACTTAAAGCTTATTTGAAAAACGTTGTAGATTCTGATACATCAGTTGTATCAGAAAATTTTGAGTTATTAGTAAATCAAGAAAATTTAACAGTAAAAATAAAATCAAAAAAAAATAAAGATAACTTAATTTCAACGCATTCAATTATAAAACCTATACAGTTTAAACAAGAAAATGAGAATTTATCTTTAAATGAACAAAATGATAAGTCTAAACCTTTTAAAAATCAGCATGTGCAATTAAAAACATCACCTTCTTTATCTCCAGCTCATACATCTAATTTGAATTCGAATAAATATTCTTCAAAGGAATTGAATATTACGAATTCACTAGTCTCATCAAACTCATCACTAGTCTCTTCTTATGTAACTTCAAATATAACCTCATCTACTTCAAATACTGATTCAATTGTTAATAAACCTGAAATTAATAAAACTCAAGGAAAAACATTAAAAAATGATATAACTACTTTTAGTCAACCAACAAACCAAATGATTAATTCTTATGGTAATAGTTTGAGTAGTTTTAATTCATCTTATGTTGAATCTAATAATAGTAACGTTTTAGATTCTGCAAATACATCTTCAATGGAAATATTAAATGATTGTTTAAGTATATCTGATTTATTTCCATCATCTAGTTTATTAGATTATGAGAATTTGAATCAATCAAATGAAAATTCATCGAATACTCTTGATTTTAATTTAGCTAATTGTTCTATAAAACCAATTTCATTAGAAGAAGAAGAAAAATTAACAAGTTCTAAGAATTTTGAATCTTCTAATAGCTTTCATCAAGTTACACAAACTGATAAATTACGTAATTTACTTACTCAACAACAAATGTCTGAAATGAATTTATCTGATTTGAATAGTTTATCAGATAAAAAAGAATCTTTTTTTTTAGATCAATTACCAAATTTAGAATCAAATTTATCTGAAAATGAAACACTTTCAAAAAAAAATTCATCGTCAGAAAAAAATAATGTTGCTAGTAATAAAACAAGTGTAAAACAAAATACAAATTCATTTCAATCAGAAAATTCAATTCTAAACGAAATTTTAAATCAAGAAGATGAAGAATTTAAAATATCAACTAGTAGACCTTCTAGTTCATTATCAAGTTCAAATATTTTAAGTTTTAATAATAGTACAAACAGTGATTTAGAAAGTTTGTTTGAAAAATGCAACACTCTGAAAAATTCTAGTAGTTCAAACTATTCATCTTTAGCCCAAGGTACATCTAATGAGAATTCATTTTTCTTTAACAACACAAATAACTCTAATAATAAAAACAACAAGTTTAATAATACAGATAATAGTATAAAATATAAAAAATTATTACCAACTAATTCTAATTCATCTTCTTCAAACTTATCTACATGTAATGAAACTAGTAAAGGGAATAATATGTTAAGAAAATTATTAAATGATGATGATGTAAATAAAAGTTTTAGAAAGGGTAAAGACGTGTTAATACAACAGCTTCTCAGAGAAAATTCTTCTTCAGGATTATTAAATAATAAATTAAAAAGTCCAGTTGATCATAATAGTAATAGTAATGGGTCTTTTGTTTCAAATAACCAACTTAATTTATCTTCAGGGTCTCTTAATTCTAGTACAACAAATTCAAATGAGTTCAATAAATTTGGGCCTTTAAAAAGAAAATCTAATGAAGATCATTTCACAATTGGTGTAACTAACCAAACAAATAGTAGTTTTTTAAACTCAAGTAATAACAGTTGCTTTAGTAATAGTTTAAGTAATAGTCAACCTGGTACGCCGATGCAAGTAGATAATGTTGTAGATAATACTTATCCTAGTGCAAAGCGATTGTCCTTATCTGAATCTTTATCAAGGCCTTCTTCAACTCCAATTCCAGTAACTTCAGTTTCTAGTAGAAATCAAAATTCTCAAATGCGGTATTCAACATCTAATAATAATGTAAATCAACAAAATTTATCTAACTCACAAGCTTATCCTCATAATTCAATAAATAATAATACAAACAGTATTGTTCAAAACAATAGTACAAGCCAACAAAGTCAACAGTCTCAACAACTAGCAGGACAAAATCCAATGTTAGCTCATATGCTAGCTCAAACACCAAAAAATCTACCTGTTTCAACAATATCTATCCCTACTTCAATAGTAAGTCAAGTACCTCAAGAAAGACTACCTAAAAATTTAGAAAAGAAGTTACTTCATACGCCTACAACAACAAATTCTCAATACTCAACTCATGTAGGACAATTTGATAGTACTTATTCACAAAATATTGTTGCAACTTCTAATATGAATTCTGCTGTTGAAAGTGTTTCTTCTTTAAAAACAGTATCTTCTAATTTAATAAATCAATCTTCTATAGTTTTAAATCAGCCTAATAATCAACAAACATTAAGTTTTTCGCAGCAAGCGCAGCATCAATATTTTATAAATAATAGTACTCAAACACAACAACAAATGAAACCTGTTCAACTTATACCTGGACAATTCATTCAATCCAATGATCAACAACAGCAGACGCCACTCTCTACTCATATACTTAATAACAACTCTCAACATCATCAACCAGTTCAACCAACTTCGCATTCAGTTCAGGTGTCAGGTAGTCAGTATTTGAACAACAAAGCTGGTATATTGCCAAATATTTCGTCAAATAACGCTTTAAGTCCGAACGAAAATAAATCCGTGGCAGCAGCAGTAATGCCTCAACATCAAAGTTTATCTTCAAACAGTAATAATAGTACTTTTGTAATGAATAATCAAATACCAATAATGAGTGCTTCAAGTAGAAATCAAAATCAGTTGACAACTTCTACTTGTTCTTTTTATACTGATCGAATCACTTCTTCTTCAAATAATATTTCTTCGGCAAATACTGGTACCGTGTCAAGTTCAGTAGCAAATTCTTCATCTACAAATGGTAACAATATTTTTTTATTTTCTTTATGCATTTTAGTTTTTGTTTCATTTTTTTGTGTTTAAATTTTTTTTAAATTTTGCTTTAAGTAAAAAAAAAAAATTTTGTTTAGTTATTTTATATTTGTGTTTTTTAAATTTAAAGTTTAGTTTTTTTTTTTTTACTTTGTGGCCAACTTTTTTATTTTTTTTTAGACACGCAACAGCTTAAATGATTTTTTTTAGAATTTGTTTTATTTAGTTTTTTTTAATCATTTTTTTTTTAAATATTTATGATCTAAATTAATTATTATTTTTTTTTAGTAACTTCTTCATCTACAATGATGAATAATATAAGTAGTTGTTTGCCTAGTAGTTCAATTGATTCTAATGACCTTAATCAATTAAGTAATATCGGTAATTCAATGTCAAATACGTCTTTGATTACATCTACTGTTATTGGCTCTCCTAGCTCTGCGAGTAATGCTGAAGATACCTTGTTATTAAAGCTTTTAGATGAATTCACTTCGTCAGATTCACCAACTCAAGATGACACTTCACCTAATATGATTAGTTCCACAACTTTAAACCAACAAATTAGATCTACTGCTGCTTCTAGTTCTTCAATGTCAGATTCACCAAATGATTTAAACGAAAAATTAGCAATAAGTGCTATCCAAAAACAATTAATGAGTTTTGATACAGCATCTATTAGTAATAATAATAATTCAAATAATACATCTTCTATGCAGTCATCTGTATGTTCTGTCAATGATATTAATTTAGGTTTAATTCAAAATAATTCAAACTCAATTCCTTGCAATCAAATTATATCAAATAATAATGTTGGAATTTTAAATAACAACAATAATTTCGGTCCACCTCCTGCCTATCAGCAAATAAACCAATCACAAGGCTCTGCTACAAATTCTAGTTCGCCTCATTTGGGTAGAATACAAAATTCTAATATCATTGTGAACAACTTGAATTTACAAAACCAACAGAATATAAACTGCAATGGACAAAACACGAATTCTATTAATACTGTCAATAATAATACTTCAGTAATAAATAATTCTATGAACAATCCAATGGTGAATAATAGAGTTGGTATTTCTCAACCTAACATTCAGATAAATTCTAACTTTGTACAGCATAGTGGGAACAGTGGATTAATGAATAACATGCTTAATACTGGGTCTAGTATTATAAATCAATTACCTGGTCAGAATAATCAAACGCAAATGATTCAAATTTCAAACTCAACAAATCAACGTTTACCACAAAAAAATAACTTAGACCGCAAGCAAAAAATGCAATTTTCTCAACAAATTCAATCTAAAAGATTTGTTACTCAATCTAATCAAATACAGATTCAGCCTGATTCTGAAATGAATAAAAATAATAGTTTACAATCTAGACCTAGAGTTATTCCTACTTATACACAACAACAGCCTTTTGATCAACAACCAACGAATTCTCCGCAAGCTCAGCAGGTAAGTTAAAATAAAAAAAAAATAATAAATTTACTTATTTTTTTTTTTCAAATTCAGGCTATAAATTCAACAGCTCAAAATATTTCTTCTATTCAACGATCTAAAAACAGCAGTAGTACTGTTATTAATCAATCGAATGTAACTTCTGCTTCATTTTCTTCTTCATATCCTAGTCCATCTTCTCAGCCTCCACCTTCACCATTGCTTCAAACTTCACATAGAAACATTTCTTCGCCTCATGCTTTTTCGCCAAGTTCTCCAGTTTCAAACACTATGCATCATCAACAAACACAAAAGTCCCAATCCCAACTGCCTATTTTGCAAACTTCGCAGAATCAAAATCTTAATCAACAAAATAATACTATTAATAATTCAAATAACAATAATTGCTGGTCAAATCTACCTCCGAAAATGTCAATGCGATCTAGTACTTCTAATTTAATTATTAATTCAAAAAATAATGTTAATACTAATTTGAATAATGCTGCAAGTTCTATGGCTGTAAATCGAATGCAACAACAAAATCCAATTTTAAATGCACAGTTGTCTCAAGATTCAATATCTTATGTACAAGTTCATCCGCAAAACTCTCAAGTAACATCTAATCAGAGTATATCACCACCGACAAATTCTACTTCTTTGTCAAATGGCATTTCAATGCGTTATAATCGAAATTCACCAGTTTTAAATCCTTCAAACTCTATTGTTAATACAGGTTCATCTTTACAACAACAGTTTCCACCATCACCTAGTTTTCATAATGTTGCAAGTCCATCAACACCACCAATGCAACAAGTAAACCATCGTAATTCAGGTTCCCAACGATTACAGCAAAATACTTTACAGCCACGTAATATAAATTCTAGAATACCTGATAATTCAATTGGCATAAATAGTGGACAAAATTATTATTCAACTGAAAATATTGTTCCACGAAATATCAACATGAATAATCAAGTTATTTATGGAAATTGTATTTCAAATAATGTTAATAGTAATAATACAAGCTCAGAATACGTTAAACAAGGTCTTAGAGCTAAATTAGGAGCTCGAAGTCATCAGCAGCAACAAAACATTAATCATAATCAAAATATACCAGCTAGAGCTCAATTGCCATTAATGCAACAACAAAATCAACCGGGTGTTCAGTCTCAACAGCATTTATCTCACATTCAGCCTTCTGTACACCATTTGAATATACAACAGCAGTCTTCTTTATCAACTCAATCGACTCAACAGCCAACTTCTAACCATCAAACATTGGCTTCACAACAACCTGTTTTATCTCATACTTATAACTCATCTCAAATGAGCAGTCAGCTTTCTCAAAATAGTCCTCAGCATTTGAATCAACAATTGAATTCATCTTTAACTGCTGAAGATTTTGATGCAATGGGTATTGGACTTGAGCTAAGTGATCCAATAGGTATTAACAATGATTCTCCATTCTTTAATTTTAATGATTTGTCTGAAACAAATACTATGGTAAGAACTTTAATTTTTATTTTATTTATCTTTATAAAAACTAAATTTTTTTATTTTTAGGATGGCATAGATCTTGGTGGAATAAATTCTTTAATAAATGTAAATAGTGATAATTCAATACAAATTTCATCAAATAGTGGAATGATTAGAAATCAATCTATTTCAAATGCTCAATCAACCAATAGTATTATGAATCAAAAAGGTTCTTTACTTCAACAACTTTTATCTGAGCCTTTACCCGATTCATTACAAGACTAATTGGCTAACCTATTTCGAACCGTCTAAAATTTTATAAAATTTTTTTTGTGAGAAAAGTAAATTTTTTATTGTAAATATAAAATCAATTAATTTAAGTTTGAAAAATTTATCAAAATTAGACTTAATTTAAATTATTGAATCGCTTAAAATTATAAAATATCTGTGATATTTTGAAAAAAAGATTTAAAATTCAAAAAGAAAAAATCAAAAATTTGACTATTTTGGCAAATTAAAACTTTGTTATCTCTTTAAAGCTTAATTAAATTATAAGGATATACATTTACATAAGAATGATTTTTTTTTTTATTAAAATCTTTGGTTTTATACTTACAATTAGCCTTTACATTTATTCCTTTCTTGTATTAATAATAAAAAAAAAATTAGTTATCAGAATTTATATATAGTTTTTTAGCATTTTGTTTTTGGTTAAAGCTAAACTTTTTATTTATTTGTTAAGAATTAAATCATTTTATAGTTACAAATCAGAAAAATCCTCAAGGAAGACTGTTTTTTTATTAATTTTTTTGTTGATTTATTTTAAAAGAATTTGGTTTGTTTATAACTAAAAAATTTTGTTTTCATTGATGATATAAGATTAATTAAAAAAAAACATCATTTTAAATAACACATCAATTCAGTTAAATTTTTTAATTTTGTGACTAAAATTATTGTTTATTTTATAAGCTAATTGTTAATTTTAAAATATTTTATTGACGTGCTTAGAAGTTTTTGTAACATTAAAAAGTTACATATTTTTTTATTTATATAAAATCAAAAAAAAAATTACATAAAGACTATGAAAATAAATATTTACAAACAAAATCATTCTTTTTTTGTTGTACAAAAAAATTTTCTTTTTGGAAGGTTCTATATATTTTAAAAGACTGTTTATTAATTTCTGTATATATCAAAATGATTAAAAAAATGCTTTATTTATAAGAATATGTAATTTTCTTAAAAATTTTAAAGCTTAGTTATAAAGCGATTCTGTAATTTGCATCTTCATGTAATAAAAAATTCAAAGTTAATTAAATTATATTATGGTTATTTTTCAAAAGTTTTAAATATTCAAAGATTATCAACTTTATCAAGCTATTTGAAAATGATTAAAATCAAATTTTATTTTATAAACTTAATTGATTCTACTAAAAGTTTATTGTTTTTTTTTATGTTTCTTAAAGTTTTTTTTCTCAAAAATTATCAAATTAACAGCTTTTTATATTTGAAAAAAACTTTAAATTGGTCATAACAAAATCATAGGTTCAAAACCAAATAACCATTTATATAAACTAAAATAATTAATAGTTTTAATGCGTAAGTTGAATTCATAATGAAATTTAGATTTTATTTACTCAAATTTTATGCTACAAAAATTTTATTTGTAAACACTAAAAGTTGAATATAAAAAAAATTTAAGCAACAAAAATTTATTTTATTATAAACAAAAAGTTTTTAGAAGAGAATATAAATTGCAAAATTACTAGTTTAGGGGAGGTAAACTTTTTGTGGTTCAATTTTATACAAGTGCAATGAAAGTTAACTAATTTAATTATGAATTACTCTTAAACAAACATAACATGAAGATGAAAAACTTTTTTAGACTTCTTATTATCTTGAAAAACAAAAAATTCTCCTTTTAATTGTAAACTTTATAGACTAATTTATTTTAATTAAAAATTTTTTTTTTCAGAATTTCTCTCATAATCAAAAGTTTTTTATTTGGCAATAATTAGGTATGTAAAATTTAAATTTTCTAAAAAAAAATCAACAACCTTTAGGTTAAAATGCTTAACCATCTCATTAGTTTTATTTAAAATTTCATTTTTGTTTTTTAAATTAATCAGTACAATTAAAAAAAATAAGCTTGATACAAGCTTAAAAGTTTTAGTTAAAAAAAAAAATTTTCATGTTTCTATAAGCCTCTTTTAACTTGTTCTTTTTTTTTCTTGTCTTTCCTAATCAAAATTTTTCAATATAATAAAACTGAGTTTAATTTTTAGTTTTTCGTCTTTTAAAGATTGTAAACGTCAATTAGAAAAAAGAAATTTTTTTTTGAATTAATTTATCTCCAAATTGTAACTTGACGTCGTTTAGACAAAATTTAACAAACCAAAAAAAAATTAAAGAAAGTTTTTTTTGTACAAAAAATTTCTTATTTTTATTTAAAAATGATTTACTCAAGTTAACTAATAAGATATTTAGTTTAATTAAATTATTATTATTTTTGAATTTTAAAATAGATGAAATTAATTAGTTTAAAATAATAAAAGATTTTCATTTAGTTCAGTTAATGAAAATTATTAAAAAATTTTTAGTTCATTTTAATTGATAAAAATTTCTTAATCCAACAAAGAATTTCGATTAATTTTTTTTTTTTTGATTTTAAAATTTCTGTTTATTTTTTAGTGCTTCAAGTAAATCAAATTATTTTGATTTAATTGAGTTTATAGATTTTTATTTTAGTTTAATTAGTAAAATCTTTAAAAAAAACTTTTACAATTGTTTATTTATATTAAATATCATGAAAAAACTTATGGTGAAGTTTAACAAAGTTAAAAAAAAAAGTTTGCAAAAAAATCAAACATCAAATAAAAAATTTAATTAAGTTAAACAAAAAGTTTATAATTTTTTAGTATAAAGCTATGTTAAAAGAAAATTTAGAATTTTAACAAATAAATTTTTTGAATAAACGAAATATATCAAAAACTGATCTATAATTTATTTGATATAATTAAATTTGAATATTTCATAGTGAAGCTTTATTTTTTTTTTTAATTTTATCCATGTACTTCAATTTTCTTTCTTTTTTTTTTTAAAAAACTTTTCTATAAATGTTAAAATATAAACATTCAAAAGTTTATTTTTTATTAAAACCCAATGAAAGTTTTAATAAAAAATGCCTTTGGAGTATAAATTTTTCAGTAAAAAAAAGAACAGTCTTTGTTTGCTTTATTTACATTTACTCAAAAAAAAAAATTCAAATTTTAATTTAATAAGCGTCAACTACTTTTATTTTAATTGACATTTTATTTTAATTGTTTTTGTCTTGAATTTTTCTAAATAAAATATCCATAACTTAATTTAATTAATTTTATTAAATAAACATAATTTTACAAAATGGCAAAAAAAAACATTTCTTTTTATTTAAAGAATTTTATGTATACTGTTGCATAAGAAGTTTAATTGTTTAAATATAAAAAAGAATTCACAACCTTTGTTTCAAAAATGAGTTAAAAATTACAATTCGAAGATTTTTTGTTTTTTAATCAAACAAAAATTTTTTTTTTTTAAAAATCTATTGATTGTTTTAATATAAAGATATTTTAATATAAAAACTGTATTTCTTGTTTTTTCTTTAAAAAAATCACAACCTTGAAATTCCAGAAAAGTTGAATAGATAAAAAAAAATGTACCAAAATTTTTTTTTTAAAAATAAACTTTAAATTTCGGGCCAATTAAAACGTATACCAACCATACGTTCAAAATGACGATTAAATGGAGCATAAAATTGACGCAGTTTACTTATAACCTGTTTGTCCACTTGAGGATGCCGGCGACCTTTACTCGAGTTTAAACATCGAATAGATGAATGACGACCAATAAGTTTACGTCGCCAGCTGGTGTTTGAACTAGTAGAATTAATAAATGAGTCTTTTTTTCCTTCTAATTTAACTCGAGCACAGAAAAAATTTTTTTTCTTATTAAAAATAAAATCATTTCGACTAATTTGACTTGGTAATCCTAAAAAGTTTTCTAGCTTATTCAATTCTATATGAGGTTCTTTGATTAATTTATCTCCATTCACAATATGAATTTGTTCTCTTTTAAAAACCTTCTCAAAATTAATCAAAAAAAAAAGTCTTATCAAAAAAAGTTTTTTGAAAAGAAAAATGATTAAAATTTACTTACACGTAACCAATTGATCATATATAAAGAATAGATACTAGTCTTAACTGGTTTATAATTAGTATTAACTTCTCCATTTCGAATTACTAAATCTTCAAATTTAGGTATTTTTTTTTGATCATCGATTTTTCCTAAAACTAATTGATTCGTTGACTTTAAAAAAGTTTCTTCGTTTTTTTTTGTAAAAATTTTTTTTTTGCCAAAAGCAAGATTATTATAATCGACTAACTCGATGTCTTCCTCATCTATATTAAAATTTTTATACACTTTATAAGCATCTTCATCTGATTGTTGAACAATTTGTCTAGTTTTCCTATCTACTAAATTACCTTTTAAAAAATTTATTTTTTTAGGTTTTTCGTTTTGCTTATAAGTTTTAAAATCAATAGTTTCAATGTTTTTTGGAAAATTTTTAAAATCGATAAAATGTTTTTTGTTATTAGATGCCGAATCAACATTTAATTTTTGATTCGATTGCCAATTACTATATCGACGTTTTCTGTCTTTAGCTAAATAAATTTTTTTCTTAACATTCATTGGTGATTGCTGTTTTTCTAGTCCATCTAACTGATCAACATTACGATAATCAAGCTTACTACCAATTTTATTCCATTCTTTCCAATAATCAGTATTCATATTGGAATACTGCTGGTTTTTAACAATTACAGATTCCTCATTAGATGCTTGCTGCTGTTTTACTAATAGTAATTTTTTTATATCTTCTGGGAATTTTGTTAGGTATTGTTTATTTAAACCAACATTACGAGTCGTATCGTCTATTTTTAGCATTTTGTTATGTGCCAACTGTGTATAATCAGAGACGAGTCGAATCACTGGGTCTCGTACAATCAAAACTAATTTAATTGAAGAATTCATTGCCTTAATACGTTCCGGAACATCACTAGTAACAAAATAAGCAGGTGATTTTTCAATTGTGATTTGATTAGAATTTGAGAAAGGCATTTGATTTTTATAAAAATCTAAGCCTAATGAATAGTGATCATCATTATCAAAAAAATGGACTTCGTTATCTGCTTTTTTGATAAAATCATTTAAACTTAGATATTCGAGTACAGCTCGAGTTCCTGCTTTACGAACGCCTATTATAATACATTGAGGTAATCTTTGTTTTAACCCATAATTTTGAAATGAATTTTTTTTTTTCGAATCATCATTTTTTTCATAGTTGTAGGCAGAATAAGGCTTAAAAGCTATTTTTTTTGAATTATCTTCAATTTTTGAATTTTTAAAATGTGTTTCATTTTTTTGTACGTTAGGTTTTGCAAGTAAATTAAATATTGTTATACCAACTAATTCATACCATGACAATTGTTTTTGTAATACACTTTTAGATTTATCAAGCGGAACAATTGAATTTTTTGAATAAGATTGATTTTGTAATAAAACATTTTGTGACAATGTTTCATTTTTCGATAAATTAATAGAATCATTTAATATTGGTAAAGCTGTTGATAAAAAGATTGATGATAAATTTGATTGGTCATTATTGTTTAAAATTTTATTTTTTATATTAATATTTTGATTATCTAAATCAGCTAAAACAAATGAGTTTTGAGCGTTTTCTTCTTTAGATTGATAAAAATTATAATTTATTGAATTATAAGAATTAGATGATCTATCATTGCTTGTATCTTTAAACAGGTGTTGACGTTCAAAATTTTCTTGTTTTTTTATTTTATGAGTTGATTTTCCTTTTTCTACTAAATCTATTTGCTTTAAGTTTTTTTCTTCTATTAGCTCTATGTAATTATTTTCAGTAAAAATTTTATATTTTCTATAATCTTCATTTTTTATTTTTGTCTTTAAAATTTTTTCATTATAACAATAAAAATAAACAATTATAATTAAAATAGCCAAAAATGTTAGTTTTATAAAATTTAGATAATAACGTCTTTTTGATAATTTCAATCTTTTGAAAAGAGAATTTGAAAGAAAGAATTTTTTTTTAGAAAAAAAAGATTTTTTAGAAAAAAGTTTTAGAAAAAAGTTTTAGAAAAAAGTTTTAGAAAAAAGTTTTAGAAAATAATTTTAGAAAAAAGTTTTAGAAAAAAATTAAGAAAAAAATTAAGAAAACAAAAAACTTATTTGAAAAGGAAACTTATTTAAAAATACTTCAAAGAAAAAGTAATTGAAAAAAGTTTTAAAATAAAAAAATAAATTTAAAAATTAATAAGTTTTCAGTCTCATTTAAATTGAAATTAGATTTTCAAATCTAAAGGTAATATTTTAATAAAAATTTAAAAAGGAAGTTAAAGCTTACCTTCTATAGAATTTTGTATTAAAAAAATGAGTATTAGCTTGATTATTAGTTTTGGCTATTTTAAGATGAAACAGATGTTTAGAAAGTTTTTGTAGCTTGTTCGTAGAATGTAAAAATAAGGAACTTTTTAAATAATTTTTCTTAATTCTTAGTCTTTTTTCTTCAAATAAATTTTGAGAATTAAGATAATTTTTGTCTAAAAGTCTTTCCATTTCTTAGTGCCATGATTTTTATTTTCAAACTTTTCTTTCAAATATTTAAAGATCAATAATACTTATAACTTATTCATTACTTTTTTCAAAATTTACATTTTTGATGAATTATCTTTTTAAATATTCAATGATAACTTTTTTTTCTTTTAATTTTTAAATAATTCAACAATTTAAAAAATTAAATTAAAACTTTCTGTCATAAAAGACTACGTTTTTTTTTCAAATAACTTAATAAAAATTAAAATCAAAACATGTAGAAAAAAAAAATTCACTTTTCGTTTTTTTAACTTTTGGTCACTAATAGAGATGTTTGAAAAAATTTTCACTTTCTTTACATCTTTTCATTAATTTTATTTGTTTTAAAATTATTTTTTGCTAAAACAAATGTTCATTCAAGATAAGTTCAAATTTTTGTGGTAGATTTTTTCAACTGAGCAGAACTTTTAAACCAAAAAAAAAAAAAACTTTTTTTGTCTTGCGTACAACTTTTAATAGATTTAATCATTTGTGGTATTTACCTTATGATCTAAAAAAATTTTCAAGAGAACAAGTAGCATAATAATTGCCTATGTCTATAAAGATTTCAGTATAAAGAAAATTGAAATTTTTTATAGAAAATTATTTTTGTGAATAAGTTTTTTTTTCTTCAAATTGATCTCATGTATTAAAAACTTATTTTAAAAAGAAAATTCAAAAAAAAAATTTTCTTTTTTTTCAAGAAGGATCGATCTTAAGGTATTTGAAATTACTGTATTTAAATAAAAAAATTATCTTCAATGATTTTTTTATCTTCAAATTATGATCCAAATTTTAAAAAGTTTTTTAAATCTATGTTTTTCACCTTTTTTACTACCTTGTAATAAATTTTTTTTTAGTTAAATAACTCCAATTTATGCATCATACATAAAAAAGTTATTTCTTAGATAAATATATATGGACAAAAAAAGCTTAAGAACAATTTTTTTTTAAAAATTTTTTTTCTCAATAATTTCAAGTAGCATGAAATTTTTTTCATAAAAAATAATAAAAGGTAGACTGAAAATAATTAAGCAAGTTTAAAAACAATTTTTAAATGATAAAAACTAATTGCTTTGTATTATTACCTATTAAATAAAATCTATTTAGTATTTTTTAGTTGTATTCAGTAAGATTCAAAACTATTTAGTATTTTTTATGTTCATCTAATAGAATTCAAACTTTTATGATATTTCGTTCTATTTACTACAATTTAGATATATTTATTTTTTTCTGTTTAGATATATTAATTTGTTTATACTAAAATCTAGATCTATTAATTTTTTTCTACTAAAACTTAGATCTATTTTTTTTTGTTCACACTATCACTTAATACTCAAAAGTTTTCTTGATAATTTTTATTTTATTATTGTTCTCTATTAATTTTAGTATCACCTATTACATAAAATGTTTGATATGATTGTTTAGGCTAAATCACTTGATAAAATTTAGGTAAAAATTTAGGTAAAAATTTAGGTATACAGTAGTTCAACACTACAAGTAATTAGTTAACTATTTATTTTCTAATTAAATACTTTTATAGTTTATTACTATTATTTTTAATAACTTATTCGTTAAATTTGGCACTGTTTTTTAAATTTAGAACTATTTATTCATAAAATCTAACCTTATTTGTACAATTTAGTATTATTTGTTTGTAAAGTCTAGTACTATCTATTTTAACACTGTTTGTACAGTTTAGTAGAATCTATTTGTACAACTTAATACTATTAGTGTAAAAAAAAATTGTTTTGTACAATATTTTTGTTAAATTTGATATTATTTTGTTGTACAAATTAATAAAATTTTTAGTTGTAATAGAATATTTGTTTGTAAAAAAGAATATTTACTGGTTAAATTATAATTTCTTTTTATAACAATTAAAGTAATTAATAAGAATAATTTCACAACCTTAATTAAAATGCTTATTAAAAAAAAAAAAAAGAAAACTACATTTAAAAACTAATATAAAAGTTTCTTCAACTAAACAATATGAACATTGATTAAATTTTTTTTTTAAACAAAAAACATATTTGAAAAAAAAATTAATCTTTTAAGTTCAATTCACAACCATTTGAGAAATCTTTTAGTTTAATAAAATTAGCTCATTCTATAAACTCTATTAAATAATCATGTTTTCAATTAATTATTTATTAACTAGTTATTCAATAATTGTTATTTAACTTATATTTTATTTATTTAATTAATTATTTATAATATAACACAATTAGTAAGTTTTATTCATTTTACTCTTAAAATAGTTTTAAAAACTGACAAAAAATTTTAATAGATAAACTGGTTTAATAATTGGCAACATTGGCATTTTTTTTTAGATCAAAAATATTAATTTTTCAATTTTATGAATTATTTATAAATTCAAATCTCTCTACTTTTTATTTTGATGAACACAAACTTAATTGAAACATTTTTTTTATTTTGAAGACATTTTTGAATTAAGATAAATTAATTTTCTTATTTTAAGTAAAAAGTCTTTTAAAATTGCACTTAAAACAATAACGGAAGTACTATTTTTTCTTTATTAATACAAAGAAAAAAAACACTAAAATTTTATTTATATTTTTAATGATGTTCAATTCTTTTAAATTGAACTCATTTTGTTTTATTTAATTTTTAAAATTTTCATAAACAAAATTTATTTTAGATTTCATCATTTAAAAAACTTGATTATTATCTATTTTTTTTTAGATCTACATCATTCTTTGAAAATCGAATTCAAAAACACATCATTTTTATTTTTTTTTTTTAACTTTTTTTTATGGTAGCATTTTATGTATCCTATATAATTATAAACTGATAAAAATTCCAAATTTTTTCTTTTGTGTAAAATATTCTCAATTTGAATTTTTATTTTTCACGTTTATTTCATAGCTACTGTTTATATTATTTAAAATAAATATTAAAAACTGCAAAACTACAAATTTTTTTTACAAAAAAAAATTAGTTAAAATATGAAATTGCTTCGAGCATCTAATTTGTAAAAAAAAACAATGAAAAAAGTTTATCTTGAGTGACATCTAGAATTAAACTAAAGTTAAATTAATTGGAAACTGCTTGTTTTTGTTAATAGATGTCTTCACTTCCGGTTTTATAAAAAAAAAAAGTTTTTAGATTAATTATTTATTTTTAATTTAAACTTTTTTTGTTTGAATAATTCTTTCATATTTATTCAAATTTAAATTAGTTTTTGAGAAAATTTATTCTTCCAAATTAACTAAAGTTTAATCTTCAAAATTATTTTATGAAGAGCTATTAAAATTAAAAAAATTTATTGAGAAATTGTTTAAAATTCTAGAGAAAAAAAATCTTTTTTTTTGTAAATCAAAATTTCAATTTTTTGATTAAAAATTTTAATTTTAAAAAATTTTTAAATTTAATCAAAATATAATTAAAAACACCTTTGATAAAAGAAAAAATTAGTAAACAAAATGTGTAGTTAGATAATTAATTTTATATTCTTTCATCAATTTGTTTAAATAAGATTTAAAAAGATAAAAATTTTAAAAAAAAATTTACATTTTATAAAAAAAAAATTTGAAGCCTAAATGAAATTAGAGAGAAAAAAAATTTAAGATAGAAAAGTTATAGGTTTCAATCACGTTTTAGTCTGCTTTAAAAGTTTGTTCAACTATGTTGATAAAAGTTATTTTTTGATTCATTAGTTCTAACCTAAAAAGTTACAATTTGTTATTAAAAAAAATTTTTTCCTTTTTTTCTCTTATGAATTCTTTTTAAGCACTAATTTAAACAAATTTTATTCTTAATTTGATTTGTTAAATTAAATTTTAAGAAAATTAAGTAAAATTTTTAAGTTCAACAAATAAGAAATGTTTAAGTTAGATCAAATTAAATAAAAAGTTTTTAAAATAAAAAAAACTTAAAATTAAAAAAAAGATTTTTCAAACAAAAAAAATTTTAAAAAAATTGAAAAACTTAAAAGTTTTGAGCAAAATTTGAGTAAGAAAAATTTAAATAAAAGTAAATTTAAATGTCTATGGTTTTGAAGCTGAAAAATAGTCGACTTTTAAACGGCTTAAAGCGTTTAAATGAAGGCGTTACTTATTTATTGTAAAGCAAAACAAAAGATTTTGATGTTAAATTTTTTGAATAATTTTTCTGATCAAAAATGTTTGTTGATTTAAAATTTTATTTTAGTTTTTAGACTTTTTCATGAATTTAATTATAAAGGTAAATTTTTAAAATTTAATAATTTGAAGGAAACTTTATTTTTTGCAATTTTCAAAATCATTTTCATCGCATCATTATAAACTTTCTTTTTATAATCAATGAAAGTTTATTATTTCAGAGTAATAAAAATTAGTTTTTCTAAATTGACTATTATTCTTTGAAATATTATTTTTCAAAGTAAGAAATATAAGTTTTATAACAAGGTTAAGAAGATTCAAAGTTTAAATAAAAAGTTTAAAATTTGAAAAAAAAATTTAAACCAAAATACAAGTTTTTTTTAAATTGTAATTCTCTAGAGAATTTAAAGAAAATTTTTTTTTTTTCTAAAAAATTAAATTAAATAGAAATTTGACTTTTCTTTTAAATTTAAAAAAAGTTTCTTTGAAGAATCAATTTTTGATACTTTATTCTACCAAATTGATTTCATTTAATTTGAAGAAAATAATCTAAACTGATTTTAGAAAAAAGTGTAAGTGTTTAAATTTAATTAAAGATATAATTTTGTCGTATAAATAGCTTCTTGAAGATCTTTAAAAAATAAAACTAAAAAATTCTTATTTTGTCTGCTACTTAATGAGTATTCTTAGTTTTTAGTTTCCGCGCCCTCCTCCGTTAAAAAAAATTAAAGCGCGCGGAAGTGATTAATTTTAAAAGTAAGTAATATTACTCATTTAAAATTCCAAAATAAATTTTTTTTCTTATGTAAACTTAAACTTAGAAAAAGTTTTTAAATTTTTAGTACAACGCGCTTAATTTTTAGACTTTAGATAGCAGCACGGTATTTCAAGTTATACAAAGCCGATTCCACTAAAACTAAATATATAGTATTGATAATAGTTATAAACAAAAAAAAAACCAAATTTCAAAATGGTTAATCAACGATCTTTTTTTTTTTTAGGTTCATTTAAACGCTTAATAATAAAACAAAATTAATGTAAACTTAATTTAAATTCATATTTATTTATTTTAAAAACTATCATTGCTTACTCTAAAAAACTAAGATCAGAAAATTAGAAGAAATTCAAATTTTTAAAATGGGAAAATTGTATATTGGTTTAGATGTAGATATTCAACGAACAAATGGTAATTTTTATGTCTAAAATTAAATTTGTTGATTTTCTCATATTGTTTATAAATGAAGGTAGAGTACACTCAGCTGTTATAAGTAATATTGATGAAATCAATCGTAGCGTTACTGTGGAATGGCAAGAAGAAGAGGAAGTCAAAGGAAAAGAAGTATGTCTTTTATAAATGATAAAATGTAGTCTAAAATTATTTCATTTTTTTTTTAGATTGACTTTGATTCAATATTCAATTTAAATCCAAATTTAGCAGATGGTGTTATGACTAAAAGCGAAAATAATGCAATAGGAACACAACCAAATAAAAAAGTAAATTTTTTTTAAATCAAATCGAACTTTTTTATATTTAAATATACTTTTTTTATTTTAAGGTATATCAAGTTAGACAGTCTTATGCTGCACCTAAAGGTTCTTTGAGGATGAAATCTATAGCTAATAGAACTGTGTTAAATCAAAGTAGTTTTTCAAACTTCAAAGAGCCTCAATTACCATCAAATACCAATGGAAATTTAATTGGATCTGCACCTACTCCTTTGAATTCAACAAATGGTTTAGGTAAAAATTCTGGATTAAGTAACAACAATGATTTTAATAAAGGTTCAATACAATCTCAACAATCTGCTGCTTCAAGGAGAAGATCTAATGTTGTCAAAGAAGTTGATAAAATTAAAAAGCAAAGAGAAGAACGCCGATATCGTCAGGCCGAACAAAAAGCTGAAAAATGTGAATTAATGAGTTCTGTAGAGCCAGGTAATTTTTTTTATTTTTTTCAATTTCAGTTTATAAAGAAATATTTTTAGGAAATCCTAATTGGGAATTTTTAAGGATGATTAAAGATTATCGAAGTCAATTAGAATATAGACCAATTACGATGAGTGATCATGTAGAATCACATCAAATTTGTGTTGCTGTCAGAAAAAGGCCTTTAAATAAAAAAGAAATCCAAAAAAAAGATATTGATGTAATAACAATACCAACTAAAGACTTGATTGCTGTTCATGAGCCTAAAAATAAAGTTGATTTAACAAGGTTTTTTTTAAATTATTTTTTTTTTGTTTTAAATTGGACTCATAATTTTTTCTCCTTAGATATTTAGACAACCACATGTTTAGATTTGATTATGCTTTTGATGAAAATTCAGATAATGAACTTGTGTATAAATATACAGCCAAACCTCTTGTTCAAACAATTTTTGATGGAGGAATGGCAACTTGTTTTGCATATGGTCAAACGGGTTCTGGTAAAACACATACAATGGGTGGTGATTTTACTGGTAAAACACAAGATTCATCTAAAGGTATATATGCTCTAACAGCAAGAGATGTATTTAAGTTTCTTAGATCTGCAAAATATCGAAATGAAGATTTATATGCAACAGCTAGTTTTTTTGAAATTTACAGTGGAAAAGTATATGATTTATTGAACCAAAAATCCAAATTACGTGTATTAGAAGATGCTCGCCAGCAAGTTCAAATAGTTGGTCTTCAAGAACAACCGGTTGAATCTGTTGAAGAAGTATTAAAATTAATTCAAATGGGTAACAATATTCGTACTTCTGGGATCACATCTGCAAATAGCCATTCATCTAGATCTCATGCTGTTTTTCAAATTTTACTTAAAAAAAGAGCAAATAATAAACTACACGGAAAATTTTCCCTTATTGATTTAGCCGGAAATGAAAGAGGTGTAGACACATCATCAGCCAATCGTCAAACAAGAATGGAAGGTGCTGAAATTAATAAAAGTTTACTAGCTCTCAAAGAATGTATTCGTGCCTTAGGTAGAAAAGGAGCTCATAGGCCATTTAGAGCTTCAAAATTAACTCAAGTTTTAAGAGATTCTTTTATTGGAGAAAATTCAAGAACTTGTATGATTGCCATGATTTCACCTGGAATGCAATCTTGTGAGCATTCTTTAAACACATTAAGGTATGCAGATCGTGTTAAAGAATTAGGTACAGAAGATAGAGGTACTAAAATTGATGAATTATATGATGAAGAAGAAAACGTAGAAGAAGATGATTTAGCTTTACTTCATAGTTCAAATGTAAGTATTGAAAAAATTCTTTTTTTTTTTTTTTTTAATTTTTTTTTGTAGGGTGAAGAACTGAATGATGATCTTTACACATTCCATGAAGCAATATCACATTTACAAGAAGCAGAAGAAGAAATTTTAGATATGCATAAGCAATTATTTGATCAAATGCCACATGAAACTGCAGCTTATGAAAATTTACTTAGAATGACTTTAGATGTAGATTATGATATTGATAATTATGCAATGCAATTAGAAGAAGTTTTAAATGATAAAATTGAATATTTAAATAAGTTTAAAGAGAAGGTCAACAATTTCCGGCAACAATTAGCTGAAGAAGAAAGAATGTCTAGAAAAATAATTAAATGATTTTAATTGAAAAAAAACAAGATAGTTCTAGTTCATAGAATAAAATAAACATAATATAATCGCTTTTTTTAAATTTTCTCATTTAATTTATTATATTAAATTATGAAATCGATTTTAGTTTTACGAAACAGTGTTAGCTTTCTTTTGAAAGAATTTTATTTGTTAATTGTTATTTGCAAGTGATTATTTAAACTTTAAAATTGAGTATTTAGTGAGTTGTAGTATAAAAATGACTATTTTATAATTTGATTAGTTTGGATCAAAAAAAAAAAAAAGAACCAATTTTTTGATTTTGGTTAATAGAGATAAGGGTTGATTTGTTTTCATATATTTTTAAATTTAAAAACTTAACTAATAGTTTTAATTTAATCGTTTTTGAAGTTTATAATAAATTTTGATTTTTTGTGTTTATTTTGAACTTTTATAATTAAATCTTTTTTATTTTTTTATTAATTTAATTCATATTTTTATCTTTTTTGCTATTTTTATTGTAAATTTTAAACAGATCATTTTTAAACAAGATCAAAATTTTAGGACTTTAAGTTTGAAGATTTTAGCTTTTTTTTATTTTTTTAAACAAAAAATTAATTTTATGTATCTAATTTATATTTTAAGATTAAATTTTATATTTTTTTTGTAACAATTTATTTACTTTCAAATTTTTCTTCATTTTTTTCTTTATTTTTTAATCATTTTTTCACATCAAACCTTTTTTTTAGTTATGATGTCTGCTAGTTTTCTTAATTCTATTGTTTTGTTATAAAAATTTTTTTCTAAAAAAACTTCTTTTTAATTTTCGTTTTTCTGAAATTTCTTTTTCTAAAATTTCTTTTTCTAAAATTTTTGTTTTTTTAAAACTTTCGTTTTTCTAAAATTTTCGTTTTTATAAAATTTTTTTCCCTTTTTTACTTCAAATTTTATCCTTTATAATAGAAAAATTTGTTTTTATTTTATAAAACCTATTATTCACTTTACAAAGCTTTTTTTCTAACTAAGCTTCATTAAAGCTTCTTATAATAGTATTTTTTTTAGTTTCTTATAATTTGAACTTAGTTTTTTTTTCTTTTTTTTTACATTAACTCTTATCCAAGTTTAAAAAAATATATTTTTCCCAAAACTTTTAAAGATTAATTAGTGTTTGTTTTTTTTTTTAAATTTTTAATTAATCTCTTTACAAAACTTAAGCTAATTGATTAGAAAATTAATGATTTTTAGTTAGAAAATATTGATTTTGTTTTACAAATTTTTAAAATAAAAAAACTAATTATATTTCTTATATTAGATTCGATTAACAATTATTTTAAATCAATTGCTTTAATAGATTTCAATCAATTTATAAAATTAAAATTTCAAATCATTACAATTTATCATAAGTGTTTTAATATTTAAAAAAAAAAGTTACACAACTTTTTAAATTTAGCGTTGTTGCTTAGTTACTAACATTAGGTGCGCGCAAATCGAAAAAGGATTTTTTTTTTTCGTTTTTTTTTCGCGCTTTAATCTTTAGTCTTTTACTAGCTCTCTAAAGAGATAGGTGAAAGTTTTATAGTTTTTTTTTCCTTTTTTTAAACATGTTTTTTTCTGATTCAATGTTAACTTAAATTTAGTCATATGTGTTTTTGAAAAGTTAAATCTTATTAATTAAATTTTTGTGAAATAATTTCTTTTTTTTAATTTTTTTACCATTACGTTTCATTTGAATCGAAAAAAATAATTTTTTTTTTATCATTAATGAATTGCAAGTTTTGTTTTTGATAATTTTAAATTACAAATTTATGTTTAATTTTGTGAATATCAGTTTTTTGGACACAATTTTTTTTTCATTAATTTGTAACTATGAGTTTTTTACTTAATTGAGTAATTTAATTAATCTGAAAATATTAGATAAAATATTTTTTACTTTTTTTTTTCAAATCTAAATATACCACTCTATTTAATTGAAAATTGATTTGTATAATCCAAATCAAATTTCAAAATTTCAATATTTCTAAAAATAGTTATGAATTAATTATTATTTAATGGCAAGATTTTTTATTTAACCATAATTAAGGTGTATTTATTTTTTTTACAAAAGAAACTAATGATTCAAATTATTTAAAATATATTCAAACGACCTTTTCTAGAAATTTTGTATTATAAAAAATTTATTTTAATGAGATCTTATCAAATTTATAACTATTGAGTTTTTAAGTGAAATAAGTTAAAACTTTTTAGTTGTTTTTATTAAAATTAAGTTTATGGTTTTTTCTTTATGTTCTCAATCTGTTTTAATTATTTTAACTAAATTTAAAAAGCAGCTCATTATCATTAAGTAATGAGTTTATTATGAAAAAATAAGCTCTGTTTTATTTTTTAGTTTGATTAATTTTTGATTATTAAGTTCATTTATCATAGAAATTTTTTTCTTCTCTGTTTGTTTTATTAATTGATATCATTTGGAAAAAATTCATAGACTTATTTTGATAATAATTAAATTAAAGTTCAAGCAGTTGTAAACATTCATTATTTTTCTTTTTGATGGAAACCATTTTTAAAATATAAAAGTTAAATTAAGAATCTAAATATAAAAATTTAAACTTTTTATCAATACTCTTTTATTTTTGACCAAAATTTGATTATTTCAAATAAAATAAAAATTTATCAATTTCAAATTGAGAATAAATGGACAATTCAATATATTTATAGAAAAAAATCTATTTTAGAAAATTTTCTAAAAATTTTAAAACGGACAAGTTTTTCTTTTTTACTAAACGATAAATTTTTTCTAAAATTTTTAACTAAGAGTTTTATTAAATTAAAATGATAAACTTTAGACTGAAATGTTTGTTAAAATTTATTTTTTTTTAAAATATTGTTATACTTACATTTTTGTTTAAAATTTTTCTTCTTTAAAATGTAAATAGTTGTTCTAAAAATCTTTATTTATAAATTTTTTTCAAAATTTTTCAATTCAAGAAAATATTTAATGATTAATTTGTGTAGTTTTTGAACAATTTACAAATCAATAATTCTGTGTAAACTAAATTTATAAAGTGCAATTAAGTGCCAACTTTTTAATTTTTTTTTTCAAAATCTATCAAAATGATTTTTTTAAAAAATAAAAATGAAAAATTTACAAATACAACAATCTAAATTGATGTCTTCAAAAAATTTTACTAAAAAAAAATTTAATGAAATGAGTAATTTTATTGAAAAATGTGAACATGAAGATATTTATTTTTGTGAAACATGCTTAAAAAAAAATTGTCAAAATCATCGTTCATTAAGCTATCAGAATTTCAATAAAACAAAAACATCAAAAATATTTCTAGCAAACTTATTTAACTCATTAACCAAATTATTTATTTTGAATTATTTTTACAACCTTATTCTAATGTTTAAATTTAAATATTTTTTCGAAACATCATTAGTCAATTTTTTGAATGCAATTTTTTTATTTAAAAGTGAAAAAATTTTATCAAAATGTTTTTGTTTTATTTTGACTTTTTTCAATTTATTTTCAAAAGACTATTTAAAATCATGGATTTTTTTATATAAATTATTTCAACCTGTGTTATTTTGTTTTTTAAAATATAAAAGAATTTTAAATTTTGTTTCAATGTGTACCAACTATATTCTTTTTTCTACTAGTCATAAAAATATAACTAACTTAACAAAAGAATTTTTTTTAAATTCAATTCATAAAAGATGTTTTACTGAAATTAAAGTGAAGAATTTTTATCAAATTTATTCAAAACCATTTAAACTGCCTCTATCAAGAAAAAAATTTTCTAATAATGACTTAAATTTTATTTTAAACTATTTATTGATAATTTTATTATTCTATTTTGGACCATGTATTGTTACTGCTTCAGGTAAAATTTTTTATCAATTATATTTTAATTTTTAATATCTAAACCAATTATTATCCTAAGTTTATTTTCTCTAATTTATTCTAAATTACTTTTTTAATGTATCGTTTTTTTCTTTTATTAATAACAACCGGAATTATCTTTTTGTTTTTTTTTTTTTGCTTCATTATTTTCAAATAGCTATTTGCATTTCTACTTGCCCTTTTTTATTTATGAAACTAAATATGCCCTTCATAAGCTTCTATTTTTCTCTGTGAAGCTTTTAAAATATTATCAGCCCCTGCTTCGAACTCAAATTTTCCGTTTTTTTTTCTTTTGTATTTTTAAAAATTGAAACGTCATTCTTTGCTTAATATAATTGTAGATGTGTATTTGTTTCTGCATAATTTAGTCTGCTAATTTTTAGTACAACATTGGAAAATTAAAGTTGAATTCCTTTTTTTTTAATTTAAAAATCAAGTATAATATTTAGAAAACTTAATTTCAAAGAAAAATTATTTTTTCATGTTTTGTTTATTAATTAAAAAAACGGTCACTAAATACTAGTTTTTATTCTCTATTATATAACTTAAATGTTTTTTCAGCATTTAAAATGCTTCTATGTAAAATCTAATGATTATTCAGTTTAAAATTTGTTTGTTTTAATAAATTAATTTTGAAAAATAGAAAATGACTAAGACAAAATTTTTGTAAAAGTTTACCTAATTCACTTTTTAAATGAATTTTTTATTTTTAGAAAAAAATTTATTTTTTAACCAACATCTGATTGTGATTCAAATTTTTCTACTCCCCTTTTAGTTTGTATTTACAAAATCACGTAATTGTTTTCAATAGGTTTTTTGACTCATTTTTTGATATTTTTTATAATCTGTTTTTTGATTGTTTCCAAATTTTATGATGTACCGAAATTGTAATTTGATTGAAGACAATTCACACTTTTTTTTTTTGAAAACCTAGAAAATAAAAACCCAGCTTTTCATAGAATAATGATCAAGAATTTATGATGCTTGGTAACAGCTTTTGAATCAAATATTTTATCCATGTGCTTTTTTTTTTGCTTCGTATTATCGATACCTTTTTGACCTTTTTTTTGAATTTTAAACTCAAGGATTAATCAATAGCTAAAATATTTTTTTTTTAAAATGCCATTTTGAATAAGTCTATTGTATAACAACTATGTTTTTTTTTAAAACTTAAAGCATGGTTGATGATGAAACTGAGAAAAAAAAATCAAAAAAAAATTTTTTTTTTTGTTATTTTGGGTAACTAAATAGCCGATTTTTCTGTTTTTATTTTTTATAAATACCGTAAAAACTTTTTTGAATCAAAGTTTTTTTTGAATACTCTATGCTTTTAAAGTTTTATTGAGAAATGACATCACTTTGATAAAATAAGTATGAAAAAACTTAAAAATATTTAATTCAAAAATATAATATTTAGTTTGCTCATTGAAAATTAGTTTCAAAATTTTTAAATAAATTTATTTTCTGTACTTTACATTAGAACTTAATTTTTTATTCAAATAAAATCCTTTATTTGAGCAAATAAGTTTTTTAGTCACAAACTATGCTTTTTTAAATAAGTCAAAGAAAATTTTGTGAAAAATTAGTGCTCGTTTAAATTAAAAGTTTTTAAATTTGATTGACATTTAAATATTCTTGCGGCCAAGTTACAGGCCATCATCTTCGTGAAATGTCAAACTTTCTAAGTTTAATGTTTTTATTTTGAAGAAAAACTGTTAGTGACGTGTTAAATTTTATTTTTATTTGGACAAATAAGCTATGATCTTGGTTTAAATTTATTTTTTGATTCTAAGGTCAGTGAAGTGTGCTGTTTTTTTACCGTTTTATGAAAGTTAATTTTTTGTTTTTAGCTAATCTTAGTCACATGCTGCTTTTAAGTTTCTAAATCTTTTTCTTATTCAGTCATCACCATCAAAAAATCATTTATCTTTGGATTAAATTGGCTGAAACTTTATGTTAAAATTAAACCTTAAGTTTGAATTAAACAAATAAATATTTTCAACAATTTAATATTAAATTATAAGAAAAATTGTTTCAATTTAAATAAGATTATAATTTTAATTACATTGAGTTTCACAAATATTTAGATTCAATTTTTTTTTTGTTCTTTTTAATCTTACTTGTTACATATTTATAAAAAAAATTTCCTTTTTAAATAATTTTTCTTCTTCATGTTCATTCAAAAAACAATTTTTCATGTTTAAAGATAAAAATTTCAAACTTTTTCTAGTTTTTCAACTACTTAAATTGATTTGAATTTTAACAAGATGCTAATTAATAAATTCTTTACATAAAACTTTGTTTACTTTTTTAATGTATTAATGTTTATTAACAACTCATTTTTTTAATTTAAACATAGTTTATATTATTTATTTTTCTATAAAGTACTAAGTGTTTGATAATTTAAAATTCAAACATCTTATTTTCTTAAATAGACTTATTTAAAAACTTTTACATGAAACTTGAATGAATGCTTTTTTCAAATTTCTAAATAAACTTTGATACTAAAAAGTATTGACTATTTTCGTCTGAAAAAAACCTAATTTAAAATTTTTTTTCAAAAAAAAAAGAAGAAAATTCAATTTTTTATTTAGTTTTTTTGTAATGTAAACAAAAAAACTAGTTGAAAATTTGAAGTTTATTAAGAGTTTTCAATTTCATAAAAAAGAATTTTTTTTTAACATAATATGTTATACAATTTGAATAAAGCCTAATTGAGATATTTTTCTTTTAGAGTTAAATTCTTATTAGTATATTTTTGAACTAAAAAAGAAATAGGTTTTTAAAAGTAATAGAATTTTTGATCATAAACAAAAAAGTTTTATCTTTTGAAAACTTTTAATTGAATAGTAGTTTATTATTTAATAGACTTGTTTAGAACTTTGTTGTGTAAAAAATATTCATTATCTGTTATAAAGAATAAAAAATTTCAATATGTTTCTCAATTATACAGTTTTTTTGTTTAAAACTAATTTTCAAGTTTGTTCAAATTCATAAATTCAAACTCATAAATTCAAATTTTTAGGTTTAAAAAACAAAGCTTTGTGAATTTTAGAAAAAACCATTTTAAGTTTTTTATTTACAAAATACTTTTAAATAACTTTTAAAGCTGATTATTGAAATTTTTATTGAAAAATTTAAAACTATTTCTTTCTTTAAACTTTTTTGAAGATTTTCTGAAATTAGTTGGATTAAAAAAATTAAATTTCTCTCTTAAATACTTTATATCATTCTAAATACTTAAAATACCTTCAAATATTGATATTTTTGAAGGTTTGAAGTTAAAAAAAAAATTTTTTTACAATTTTTATCTTTAAAGTCATATTGATACTTTTTAATGTACTTTTATAAGTAATATACTTTTAAATATGTTTGATATAGGATTCATTAAAAAAAGTTAGTAAATATTCTGTTTGTATAATTTTATTTAATTTACTTAAACAAAAGCATTTTTTTCAAATTTTTGTGGCTTAATTTTTAAATATCATTTTTTTATTATTCAGATCATTTTTACAAAGTTCAAATTCTTTCCTTGTTACATATTTAAATATCTCTTTTTTTTGTTTGTTTTGATTTTTTTTTTGCTCTTGGCTTTTTTAAGATAGTTTTATTAAATTTGAAATTTTTATCTTTTTTAATGTTTTCTATGTTAAGGAACAATCAAATTTAACAACAAAAAAATTTTTTTTTAAAACTATTTTCTAATAATCATTTAAACTAATTTTTTTTTGTTTTTATGTTTTGCTTTAACAGTTTTGATGAGGACTTTATGAATAATTCTTTTGTTTTTAAATTTTCCCTATATTTTAATTGGCTAATTGTTTATGTAGATTTATTTTTGAATTGCGTCATTAAATTGTATTTTATTTTTTGAATCTTAGTCTTTTATTTTTTTGTACTTTTTAAGTGAATACCTAAATACAAGATCATTTTTTTTTCTAAATTAAATATTTATTTGGTTTTTTAAAAATTCTTTTACTTTTAAAAAACATCACACTATTTCTTTTGAAAAATTTGAATGATTTTTTGTATATATTTTTTTGGGAATAAAACTTTTTGAATGAACTTTTTTGTATTTCTTTAAATGAGTTTGAAATTTTTTTTAATCAATTAAATGAATTCTTTCAAAATAAATGATTTTAGAACAAAAAATATTTAAAACAATGAAAAAATAATTAATAGTTTGAACTTAAATAGTTCTCTGATCATTTGGTGAAAATTCAATAACTTGATATCAAGTTTTTAACCCTTTTAAATTTAAATGTAAATTTATATTTTTTTAATTGCTGACTTTTTTATAAATTAATTATTCAAAATTTTCTTATTTTATTTTTAATTAGTATGCCATAGGTTTACCTTTTTTTGAAAAAAAAACTTTTTATTTTAATTAGTTTTTTTTCAAACTATTTTTAGCTTTTTTTTTTCATAAAAAAAATTCTTACAGTGGTCAATGATAACTTATAAAAGATAGTAAATTTTTTTTTTTGAATAACTTTATGTATTTTTTTGATGTTTTTAATCGCTTTTCTATGTTTTAAATATTTAACATTTCCGCTTTTATTTAGTTTTTTTACTTTTGTTATATTAACGGATAACCTTATTTTAGATGATATTAACTAGTAAAGAAAACTTTTATAAAAAAACGTTTTTAGATTTAAATAGTTATTAATAATGTGATTTTGAATTAAAATTTAAATGGAGATTTTTTTAAATAATATATAACTAAACAAATAAATGATAGTAGAAAGTTTCTGTTCATTAAAAGGTCATTTTTTTACACAAAAATATGTTAAGCATAATGTTAGCTATTTTAAAATGTTGATAAAACGATTTATTTTAAGAATTTTTTTTAATTTCTACAATTTAATAGTAATTTTTTTAATAGAAGTTTCTCACTTTTTTAAAACCTAAATCTAATAAGTTTTAAAATTATGACATTTATCTCTATTTATAAGTAAATATACATTTATGTTGGCCTTCATACAATATTATAAACTTTATTAGTTTATTTTAAAACTTCTTTAAATTTCAAAATAATCAAAAAATTGTATTTTTTAAGAAAAAATCTTTTCCGTTTATTGAAATTTATAAGACATGCGTGTTCGTTTTTATTAAATTAAATTAGAATTTTCATGCAAAGAACAATTTTTGATTAGCTTTCAAAATAAGAATGCTATAAATTTTATTTTAATTAATTATATTAAATTTTTAACTTTGTTTCTTATTGACAAACATTCAAAAATAATTTATTTAAATTGTTTTTTCGTTTAAAGATTTTTCAAAATAATTATTAAACTTTCAACTCATCATTAAATTTAATTACTTGATTTTTTTATTGAATTAAAAATTTTTCAAAATAAATTTTATTAAAATAATTGATGATGAACACTTTTTTGCTTTGTTTATATTTGAATAAAAAATTTTTTTTTTTCCTAAACTATTTAAATATATCAAAAACTGTTTAATTTATCAATTATTATGCTGTTAAACTATTTTTTATGAAAATATTTATTACAAAATGATTTTTATTGAATTTTCTAATGTTATAAATATTTATAATTAAAGTTTGATCTTTTTAAAAATTTTAACTTCAGTAAAAGTGTCATAATCGATTCATTGAAACAATGTTAGTTTTATCTAAAAAAAAAACTGCCTATTTAACTGATTTTTTTATTTCTAATTAATTTTTTATCAAATCAGTAAAAGGTTCAATGTTTTTCAAATTTTTATAATTAAAAAAAGTCAAATTTCAAATTAAAGACTAAAATGTATAAATTTTAGTTTCACTGTAACTTCATGAAATTTATTTTCTCTTTAAACGTATAGATTTTCTATTTATGCATAAAACTCAGTTTTAGTATGAATGTATAATATTCAATCTTGGTGTAGATGTTTGATATTCAGTCTTTGTGTAAATGTATGATATTTAGTTTTAGTATAAATTTATGATATCTAGTCTTAATATAAATGTATAACATTTAGTCTTAGTATAAATGCATGACATTTAGTATCTTTGAAAATGTATGATATTTAGTCTCTTTTTAAATGTATATTATTTAGTCTCTGTGTAAATGTATAATATTTAGTTTCAGTGTAAATATATGAAATCTATTTTCAATTTATATGTATGAAATTTAGTTTTAATACAGAATAGAAATAAAAAGATTAATAAGGAATGTGTGAATGTTTTAGTTGTAATTAATAAAAATCAGAAATGTAAGTTTTAGTTAGTATCTGTTTATTTTAATTTTATTTAGTGAATATCTTTCAATTTTTAAAGAGAAAATGTTTCTATCCGATAAATTTTTTTTTCTAAAATTTGTGTCAATAATTTTTTTTTCTTAAAATTTTTACGTAAAATTTTCCCTTTTTCTAAATTTAATTAAGTATTTTGATTAATTGAATTTTAAAGTTTTGGGAAAGAAAATTCAAGACTTATTCAAATAAAAAAAAAAACAGGTAAAGATTATATAACTGATGTATTTAACTTTACTTTTAATAAATGGGTAAATTTAGGATATTATAAGAAAAATTTATGTTAACTTGATTAAATTTATAGATTTTTTCAAATAGAGTAAACATGAATTATTTGACTATCAACTAATTTTCTTTATAAAATTTTTAAATTTCCTATGTTTAAGCTTGAAAAATTTTTTGAATAACTTAAAGAAAATTTTTATCTAAATATTTAACTCTTTACAGGTTAGAAAGATTTTAGAATATTTAGAAATATGTTTAAAAATACCAAAAATTTTTCCTTAAATTAATCAAATTCAAAAATAGTTTCAAACAAATTTTTTAAAAAGTATTTAATCTAAACGTTTTAAAAAAGAAAATTAATAATTTTTAATAATTTAACTAGATGTTTCGTTTTTTTTCTAAATTTGTAACATTAGGGTTAGTTTTGACCTTCGTTTAAAATAAAAACGCTAACTATTTTTTTACAATGCAATTTTTGTTGATTTTATAATTTAATATTTAGAGAAGTTCTTTTTGAATTATTACAAAACTTTTTTTTCAAAAAAAAAATTTTAACTTAAAACTTTTTGGGAAAATTAATACAAAGTTTTTTTTAGGTTTCATGAAAATATTTTTTCTTTACATTAATTTCATTAACTTTTAGTTTTTGGAATACGTGTTTTTTACGTGTTCTTTTTTCACACGCTTTATAAGCTTGATGTTTTTAAAAAAAAAAAAAATGTTGTGGGCTAAATATAAACGCATGATAAAACAAGTATTTAAAAATTTTCTACTCTTTGACACCGTGTTAAAGTTCTATTGGTAGATAGATAATTGAATTCAAAAATACACAAAGGTCATTGTTAAAAAAGTTTTACTTTTATTTTTATTCAAATTTTGCGTGATAAACGCCACTTTTTTTTATTAATTTTATTTATATTTTATTTTTTACCTGTTAGGGCGCTAATTATGAATCTTCTATTTCTTTTTTTGCGTGAATATATTCTATTTTATTGACAATTTGTTTTAATTTTTAGAAAAAAAAAAAAAGTTTTTCTCGTTTTTAGGTAATATATTTTCATTTTGATCTTGCTTTTTTATTCATAAAAATTCTGAATTTATCAAAATAAAAAACCGCCTTCTCTAAACCTTGATTGGTCATCATTAATATAAAAAATATAGTTTTGCTAAAATTTTATTCAAAACTTAATTTAAAAAAGAAAATTTTTTCGAATTCTCAATTAAAAAAATATCTAAATTTTTGAAAAAGCTCATGTTTTTATATTAAAAGAACTAAATTTTAATTTATGATTTTTCTTTAAAACTTTAATTTAAACTCTCTGTGAAATTTATTGATAAAAATCTCTTTAAAGTTTATCATTTAAAAACATTTTAAAAAAAGAAATGAACTATTTAAGCGTTTTTAAATCTTAAAAACTTTTTTTTTTTTTCATTTTGCTCAAATGAATAAACTCTGAAAAATTGTAAATTTTTTTTTAAGAAAAAAACTTTAATCTTACTTTTATCCAACTTTTTTTTTTGAACTGATCCTACTTTTTATAGAATGAAAAAAAATGGTAAAATTGATTTTAATTCACACTTACAGTATTGTTCAAAACTTTAGATACACACTATGTTTTTTCTGCCAACCGGAAATACCAGGCTCAAATTTTCATTGCTAACATAGTTAAATACTTATTTCTTTTTTTTTTTTTTACGTTTTTGTTTATGTTATAGTTTGAGATATATTCAGATGTTTTTTTCTAAAAAGCAAACGATATAAAAAAAAATTTTTCAAATTTTCTTTGACACAATACTGAGTATGTGACTTGAAAATATTCTTTTGAAACAAAAATCAATTTCTTAACAAGTATTCTATATTCTATGTATTATTTGAAAAAAATTAAATTCTATGAACAAATAAAAAAAATAATTCAACTTATTTTTTCAATTAAGGTAATATTAAATTTTGGCTTCTAATGAAAGCAACTATCATTATTTTTAGAAAATTATTTTTCAAATTTTTGTTGAACAATTTTATTCATAAATTATTTGCTAGAATTTTGTTTATTACTAACTTCATTATTATACAATTGATTTCGTAAAATAATCAACTCTTATATATTAAAAAAAAAAAATTTTTCTTAATTAGATATAAAAGCTGTTTTATGAATGAAAATTAGCTTAATTTTTTTCTATCAGCTCTTTGTTTTAAAACGCACCCTAATAAAGGTGGTCAATTTTTTTTTGTAATTGAATAATTTTTTAATGCATGTGGTCTATTAAGCTACTATATTACTCATATGTAGATAAATTGTAAACAGACAAGAGCTAAGTGTTATTTTTAAATTTTTAACTTATTTACTATCTTTTTAAATGAGAAAACATTTACATTCAAATATGTTAAGTTTAAATTACTAAAAATTTAAATTATACGCCTCCTAAACGTTTTTTTTTTAATCATGATTTTGTTGTTAAACTATTTGTTTTTAAATTCTTCAAAGAAAAAATGTTTTGATGGTTTAAAAGACTTAAAAAGTGAGAAAATTTTGTCTTCTTTAATAACTTTAAAATATATTCTAGAAAAAAGTTTAAAAGGCCATAGCTTTTACTCAATTATTTAAAAGTTCAAGTAATTATTTTGTGTAAAATATGTTTAAAATTTAAAAGTTAAAATTTTTTTATTAAAAAGAAAGATTTATTTCAAACAAAAAAAATGTTCTTTACAATGTTTATTACATAAAATTATTTCCTAATTTTTTTATTCTAACAATAACGCCTCTAAAACTGTTCGTTGAAATAATTTTAATTTCATTTAAAAATTGATTTTTTTATAAAGAATTTACCAAAATTTATAAATAATTAAAAAGGTCAATTTCAAAATAACTTACCCTAAAATTTTTCTTTTTTTAGAGAAAATTTTTTTCTAAAAAAAGTTTTTAATTAAAAAAATTTTTTTTACAAAACATATTAATATTTTTTTTTGTTTTATAGAAAATTGTCAATTTCCATCTAGTTGGAATGGTTTGTGGTTTCAAAAAGGAGTTAACACAATTCAAATAAATGAAAAAAATATTACTGAAAAAGGCGAATGTATATATCATATGAGTTCTTTTTATGTTTTAGAAAATAGGTAAGATTCTTTTTTTCTTAATTATAACTTTTATAAAATTAATTGAATTACTATTTAGAAAAAGATTTGAATGTATAAATAGTTTTTTGATAGTTTTTTAAGGTTTTGACAGCTTTTTTGTCTGATTTTATTTAAATCTTTAAACAGATTAGTTAAGCTAAATTATTAATTAATTAAAAAAGTTTAAAAATAAAATGGCACGTGTTTGAAAAGATTTTAGGGAAAAAATCTGTTCTTTTAGCTAATTTTGCAAAAGAAAATTCTCTAAAATTTTCCGGTTTGCTACAAAGTATCATTAAATATAAATTGTTAAACTATGGCTAGTTTTTATAACCATGTTCTAAAAATTTTTTTACTGTCCATAAATTTAACATATTAAGCAACTATAAAAATTTATTTATTATGAAAATATCAAAAGAATGACAAGAGTATTGATAAAGATGATAAAAAAAAAGGATATTTGAATGTGATAATTAAAAAAGACAATAGTGTTTCCGGTGAACCGGTTAGAGCTGATTGTTCGCTTGGATGACTTTCAACAAAAAAAAAAAAGAAAATTTTTTTGTGGTTATAAATAGTTGTGGTAGGGATACATCGTCTTAAATTTTTTTTCTTTTTAATACAAAAAGTTGGCATTTTGTTCTTTTTATTTTTTTTTTGAATATTTTTTTTTAATCAAACATACTTTGAATATTAATTGACTTATTCTTAAATTTTTTATTCATTTTTTATTCAGTTTTTAATTTTTGTTATAATTCTGTTTTTTTGCTTAGAATTATGTTAATGGATTTGTAATTGGTTATTAGTTTTTTTTTATAATCTTAAAATATAAACAAGAAACTTTTTTAGAATGTAATTTGATTTTTTTTGTAAGATGATCAGTTATATCATTTTTACACACTTTGAAATAAGATGATAGAAAATACTTATAATAGTTTTTTGTTACTTTGTTTATAACACTATTTGTTTTTACAAATTTTTTCATTCAAAGTATAAACATCTTTTTTCAAACTTTAAATTAAGCTTAACTAATTCATTAATCAAATTACTGATTTTTTTTCCAACTTTTTTTTATATAAAATGAGCTTTTAAAAGCATTTGTCAATTTTAAATTTTCTTACAAACAAAAGCCTTATATTGGCTATCATTTTTTAGTGGCTTTTTGATACTTTTTATAGAACATAAGCTTAAATTTTAGTTATTCAAATAATTTCTTCAATTAACTTTCCTTTAAGATTTTTTTTAAATTAACTTTTGTAAAAGATATTCTTTTCAAAATTTCACTCAAGATTAATTTTAAATAGATGTTTTAATTCTTCTTTTTCTCTAAACATTTATACTGACTTTTCTTTATTGATTTTTTTAGACAAGATAGATGTTTTCGATGTTTAATGATTTTTGAACGACATGCAAATGTACTTCAATATAGAGAAAGTAAGTTTGAACTTTATAAGTTTTTTTTTTATTCAAATCTTTTTTCTTTTTTAGGTGCATGCCAATCTTATAGTAGAAGATCAAAAAAAAACTTTAACGAATTATGCCAAGTATCACCAGAAGAACCATTGTATTCTTTATTTAGAGGTAAGTTTTATGAACGTTTTTCTTAAATAAGTTTAAATTCATTTTTAATAGTTTTTTTTTGGCAAATTTTACTTTAGTTGAATTTTAATTAAAGATTAATTAGGTTTTATAGAAAATCAATTTTTTCAATCTAAAAGTCTATTTTGAAAATTTTTTGAATTTAGTTTTTTTTATAATTTGATTTTAAAAATAACTTAGGTATAAAAAGTTTCATTAGTTTTGATTTTACTTTTATCTTTTGCAAAAAAAAATACAAACAAAATTTTTATTATCAGATTTCAAAAAGTTTAAAAACTGTCAGTTTTAAAAACGTTTTTTTTTCCAAAGATGTTTTTGTTCAAAAAAGGTGTAGATTTTAAAAACATCATTTTACTCTTTTATTAAAAATTTATCTAAATCTTACTTTTTTCTTTTAATTTTTCAAAGAAAAAAATTTTGTCAAAATATCATTTTTATTCAAAAGTTAAAGTTTTTTTTTCAAATTCAAATTATTTATATCTAAGAGATTAAGATTCTAATTTAAAAGAAAAGTTTCTGAATAAAAAATTTAATTTTAAAATGTAGAAAAAAAAATTTTAGTTACTTTTTGAAGATTAATGTTGAATTTTTAAGTTCTTTTTTTTAATTAAAAAAGCAATTATATTCCATTTTACACCTTCAATTCAGCAACATTTTTAATAAGTAGAACTTCAATTGCATAATTTAATAAAAACATTTAAATCAAGTTTTATTGCTTTTGTTGTAAAGAATTTTATTTTAAAAAAAAATATTTTTACTTATTTTCAAAAATTATTTTAAAGATTCTCAAATATTTTAGTAGAAAATTTTTAACAAATAATGTTGTCAAACTTTTTTTCAAAAAATTAATGAGCATTTTAGGTCTTTGTTTATTAGACAGATGATTTTACAAATAAATTTTTTATGAAAAATATTAAATTTTTCCTACTTTACTATTTTTAAAAATACTTACCCATCTATTTTTTAGTGAATTTTCTTGTTTTTCAATCTACATTAAACTTTTTACAAAAAAAAACTTTTTATCCAAATTTTTAGACTTCTGTTTTTATTTTCCTATTCATCTATGAATCATATTAATGCTTTTTTTAATTATAAATTTGAAAATTTATAAGTTTTTTTAATTAGATTTATTTTATATACAATTAAATTTTTGCTAAGGTAAATCTAATCATTGAAAATCTTTTTTTTTTGGTAAAATTTTTTTTAATCTTTTTATCAAAAAAGTTTTAAGTTTTTGTTTCAAATTTATTAAAATTGATTTGATTAAAAAGTAGTTGGTTTGAATAAAAGATCAGGATAGAAAATTGATTTTTAGGATTTATGAATTTGTTAAAAATCAATAAGTTTTAGAAGACAAAAAAAATTTAATTTTTTAAGAAAACATTTTCGAAATTTTCTTTTTTTAATATTTTAAATAACTTTAAATCTATCTTATTTCATAATATTTTAAAAAGAGGGATAAATTTTTAATAAATTTTTTCTTAATAATTTCTAACGTTTATAGATTTATTTCTTTTAAAACTCTCTGCTTTTAGTTCTTAGAAATAATTAAGATAATTAATTAATTTTTCAACTTAGTTTAAGCTTTTTAAATTTTCAATGCTTGTCATACTTTGAAAATTAAATTTGAATTTTTTTTTTTTGTTTAATTAAAAAAATTAATTTCTTCTAGTGCAATGAATTTTTTATACTTAAATAGACATACTTTTATTAATAAGAAAATTTAAAACTTTCGTTTTTTTTTCATTTTTATCATGACGTGAAATGAATTTTCCAATTGATTTTTTTTCATCTTTTTTAATTATATTTAATTTATTGAACTTATTTTTTATCATTTTTGAACTTTTAGATTTTTAAAAAGCTTTTTTTTTTTTTGATTTTTTAAAACCTTTTTTCTGATTTTTTTAAAAATAACATTTTAATTCTTTTTAATAGTTAATTCTCAACCTACAACATGTCCTTTTACCGGAAGTTTTGAATTTACATATACAGCTAATTCAGTAGAATGTCGTACACCGATGTCTATGGCTAAAAGTTGTACAGATGATTCTAGTCTTTTATTTAAATTTCAAGCATGCGCTGATGTTGCTGGTTCGGAAAGTAAAGGTAATTTTTTTTTTGTTAATTAAAAAAAGTTTTGAAAAAAAAACTTTTATTTACTATTAAATTAAGTAATAATTTTTTAGCTTAGATTTTTTTCAAATTTGCACATATCTTTCAATTTATTTTTATGGTTTTTTATATATAAGCTCATATAAAACTTTAAAAAAATTTAGTGGCTTAATAAAATTTAGCTCTGATTAAATGAATTAAAAGGAACCTTTTAATTATTTTTTTTCTTTATGTATATTTGCACGTATGCTTTTTTTGAAACAGTTTTAATTGTTTGGTTTTTTTTTTTGTAATTTATAAACAAAGTTTTTGTTTGAAAAATTTAGTTCAAATTTTTATCATAGTTTAGTCATTAAAGTTTTTCTAGATATTTATAGAAATTTATTTCATTTAACTTGAGAATATTTTTATTAATTAGTTTGTATTATAAAATTATTGGGAAATTGAATTCATATTTTATTAATTGAATGTATAAAAGGGTTCAATAATTTTTTTTTGGAAAATTTTTTAGAGTAAAAAAAGATCGATCTAAAAAACTTTTATTTTCATAAATTATGATTTGTTAAGAAAAATGATTTATTTTTTAGTTTTATTAAAATATTGAAATCTCTTTAAAAAATTTCTTCACCTGCTTTATAAAAAAATTCTTTTTTAATTTTTCAGTATAAGCTTGGTTATTTCTACCTTCAACAGAATTTAAAACTTTTAATATTTTATGGATAAATAAATGCACTTTAGTAAAATAAATTATTTTAGACATCTGTGAAAATTGATAGTTTATTTTAAAAAATCATTTTTTGATTGTGAGCTACTGATAGATGATATATTTTCAATCATTGTTCAAGTATTCAAAACTTAAATATTCAAAAATTGTTTCTTTTAAAACTATATATAAATTTTATTAGAAAGTTTTAAATGATAAAAAAAATTCCCATAAAATATAAATCAAAAAATTGAAACAAAAAATTTTCAATTTTAAGTTACGAAACTTTTTGTTTACCACTCATATTTGAATATTTTTATAAAGTAAAGAGTTTTTTAAGCTAAAATTTATTTTGCAAAAAAAACAGAAAAAGATGCTTTTTAATCTTTTATTTAATTTTTATAAGCGTATTAAACAAATTTGAGCTTATCTTTGTTTTTGTCAAACAATTTTTTTTTAATTTAGTTTATGTTATAAAGTTTTAAAACTTTAAATTAAGCTTTAATTACTGATTTTTTTCAAGTTTCAGCTCAATTTTTCATTAAAAAAAAAGTTTTTTTTTTAGTTATTTTAATTTTGCATCAATTAACTTGGTCTAAATTTTTTTACTGTTTTTTAAATTTCTTTTAATAATACTTTTGAAAGTCTTTTGACCGGACATTAAAATTAAAAAAAAACAATATATTTTTTTTTGTTTTAAACTAAAAATATTAAAAAAGAGGCTTCTGTAAAAAACTCATTTTAATGAATTAGTCTTTTCAATCAAAAAATAAAAAAGAAACAAGTTGAGCAATAGTCTGAAGAAATTTTTTGCTTTCAAATTTTCTAATAGTTTTTTCTCTTGGTGAAAAAAAAATTGTTTAGTTTTCTAAAAGTTACATTTTTTAAAAAGCAAATTTTGTTAGAAAAGACAATGACAAATGACCAATTATTTTGAATTTTCTCAGTATTTATTAATTTAAAAAAAATTTACTTATTAAAAAAAGATTAGAGGTGGAGTAATTGTATTTATGCCATGTTTTTTTATTACCTATAATTAGTAATTTTAATTCTTAAAAATTTTAAACGCCTATCATAACCCCTTTCATCGATCACGTTTAAAGCATAAATATAAAAAAATTTACACGTGTGGTCAATGAATTTTTCAATTTTCCTGTTTTTTTTTTTGAATTTTTGAATTTTTGAATAATCTTTTTTGATAGAATTTTCAGATTACTAAATAATTATTATGTTAAGGTGTCTTTTGTAATTATTAACTTATGTTAAAATCAGAACATTGTTTTTTTTTAAACAAATTTTTTTTCTCTAAAATTTTAATAAAATTCGAGCACGTAAAATGTTTAATATACATTCGGAATGCTAATTTTTTGCTTCTATATTTTTAAGATTGATTTTACTAAATTATGATAAAATTTTATTGTAAATTTTGTATAAAAAGTTTGTTTTTGTTTAATTTGTCAAAAAATTTGGACTTGATAAAATTAAATTGAAGCTTATTAGTTATAATTTTTCATTATTTAGTTATAAAAGAAAGCTAATTTGAATTTCTAAATGTTATTGCTAAATTAATCTTAGTTTTGCTTAAAAAAAAATCTTTTTTTTTGCTAAACTTTACTCTTTTTTTATAAATCAATTGTGTATACAAAAACTTTAGTAAATTTCGATAGAAAAGCTGTAAATTTAATTTGAGTGACGAAATGACGCCAAATTCGTTAAGTCTAAAAGATAGTATTTGGACAGCTTTTTAATCACAATCGATTTCTTTACTTCGACTTCTTTTTGGATGAATGCTCACCCTGTTCCCAAAGAGAGAAAAATAAAAAAAAATAATTCATTGAACTTAAATTACTGGAAAGCTTAAATGAAAAAAAATTCACTTTTGCTTTTATAAAATATTTTCTAAATATTAGAACTATAAATTTATGCCCCTACTTAAAGCATTGAATTTATTGAAAACCTTAATATTCAATTGAAATACAAAAAAAAATAAATAAAAAAGTGGTTTGTATGATTTAGTTCAAACAAAAAAATTATAATCAGCATTAAAATATTTTATATTATAATATGGTTGATTGAACCAAATCAAATTAACAACTGATATTTATTAAAAATATAGGTTAAAGTTTTACGTATCTTTTAATTATCGCGATTTTTCTAAATAGTTTTTACAGAAGTCTATGTAAGAAAAAAATAATTGATTGGTTTAACGCTAAATAAATAAGTAAAAAAACTTTTTTCTCCTAAAAAAAAACAAAAAGTTCGCAACTTATGGTATGACAAAAAAAATTTTTTTCTCTATTTAAGTCAAGTTTCTAAGTTTAACAGACACGCAAAAAAATTTATGCTATTAAATTTTTTAATGAGTCAATATTTAGTTGAATAGAAAATCTTTTACTTTATATTTAAATTAAGTTTATTAAACTTAAATCTTTTTACAATCAAATCACAAAGAAAAAAATTTCGCTTTTAGTTAAAAATTTTTTTAAACTCTTTTTAGAATTTAGTCTTTTAATATGTAAAAAACAAAAAAAAACCTGCTTTAAGGCAAAAAACATTATTTAAAAAAGGTATTTCTTATTTAAAGTTTATCAAAAAAAAAAAAAATGAAAACTATTAAAAAAGATTTCTTTTGTCATACTTTATTCATAAAAATATTTCTTCATTTTATTTAATCAAAATAAATTTTTCATCAAACTAAGTTTTTAATCAAACTAAATTTTTAATTAAACTTAATTTTTAATTAAACTCAATTTATTGTCAACTTAATTTATAAAGCCAAGTTAACCAAGTTGAATTATAAATCAAATATAAAGCTTAATAATTTGATAAAAAAAAAAACTAAATTAAGTTTAAATGTAAAAACAATTTCTAAAAAATATTTAATTTTTTTGGATAAAAGCGATTTCTAGTTTTTTCATTCATTTTTATAGAAATTTGTCAAATTACAAAAGTTTTTATTGAAGACCTTTTAAAATTTTAATTTATGAAAAATCTTTTTTAGACAAAGTCTAATTTTTTACATTTTTTTATTCAAATTTATTGTGATCTTTTTATATAAAAAGATATTTTTAAGAAACAAAAGCTCAAAATTAATTTTTTTTTTTTGTAAAGTTTTTTGTACAGAATTTCAAGAATATAACATATGTTTAAGATGGACAAAAGTTTATTGAAAAAAAAAAGAAAATTAATTTGCATTTTATATTTTAGTCAAAAATGTATCTTAAAGAAAATTTTTTTTAAATTAAAAATTAATGTGTAGTTTTTCAATAAAAACTAATTTAACAACTTAAACTTCCTTTTTTTAAAAAAGAGTTTTTTAACTTGATTGATACGATTCTAATGAACATTTTTATTTATATAGTTTTTTTTTATCTTTTCTTGAAAAATTTAAAGCGGAAGTTGTATTTTTACAAATGTTTATTTTTACAAAAAAAATTTCTTTTAAATTTTCAACTTTGCATTTAATTAAGGAGAAATTAAAAATATTCATCTTCTATTTTGAACTGAATTTTCTGAATCATTTTTAATACAAAATTAAATATAAATTAAACTTTTTTAATAATTTTTGATAAAATAATTGAAAATCAATAGTTTTGTTCATTTAAGCAAACTATTAATCAAAGTTTTTCGTTTTTTTAATCATCTTTGATCATAAACTTTTTGTTTTATTTTTTTTCTCTTTTAAAATTTTTTTTAATTCCTCGTGTGTTTAGAAGGTTTATAGTTTTGAAAAGTTTTAAAAAATAAAATTTTTTTTAAACTGGACAATTTTTTTGACATTTCTTAAACGAAAATTTTATCTTTGATTGAACTTTGAACAATAGATTTATAGAACTAGTTTTAGGTAATTTTAATTTGAAAAACTGTAATTACAGAAAAAATGTTTTAAAAAAAAGTTTTAAAAAGTTTTTCTTAAAATTAATTAACTTTTCATTACTTATTTTCATCTATAATTTAACTAGACTATACAACATAATTGAGACTTTTGATGTATCAATTTCAAAAATTGATTTCCTAAAGAAAATGATATTTTTTTTTAAATTGTAAAATATTTTTTTTAAAAAGTCTATTTATTGAACTCAAAACATTTCCGACTTTTTTTGTTACAAAATTTATGATTACAACTTATTAAAAAAAATTCTTTAGACATAAATTATTGCAAACTGTTCATTTAAACAATTTTCCTCTAACAAAGTTTGATTAAATAAGTTATGTTGTAACAAGGTCGCGTGATTATTATTCTTAAAAAATAAAAAGTTTAAAATAGATCACAAGATTAAATAAAGATAATCTATCTTTGGTTTAATGACTTTATTATAGCTTTGTTCAATTGTCAAAAAAAAATTTGCACGTGCTTCTTATTCTTTTAGATCTACTTAATGTTAAAAAATTCTTAAATGAAGTAGAACATTGGAATTTTTTTAAACTAAGCATTTTATCATCCATCATAAAACTCTTTCTACTAATTGGACAAAGACTATTACCCTTGATTTAAAACATCATTTTAATTATAAAAAGCTTTTCATGGATGATGAATTATTAGCAAGACAAAGTGCCTTTTATAATTTATGAAGAGCTAAAAAAATTTTTTTGCTTATGAATATTTAGTTTTTTTGTCTAAATTGTAAAACTCGAGAATAATTAAAATTTTTTAACAAGCATTAATTGTAATTTGACAATTAATTAAAAGTTTTTGTTAGAATAACTTTTTTTGAAGAAAAAAAGTGAAAAAATATTAATCAAAAACTTTATTTCTTTTATGTTTTCAGTTAAATTAAAAGAATTTTTTAAATAGCTGATAAATTAATTTTAAAAATTTCATTTGTTTAATTGAGAAATATAACGTTTAAAATAGTTTTATACTATTAATTTAATATTTTTCAACAAATAAACATCTTTTTACTTAAACTTTTTTTGAAGAAAAATTTATCATCCTGAAAACTAGATCATTTTTTCTTCTTTTAAATTTAGATATAACAAAATTTAATTATCAAGTTAGTTTTATTTAGCCAATGAATCTTAAGATTTTAATTTGTCTAGGTAATTTAAGGTACTAATAGTTTTATTTATTGTTACAAATTAATGATTTATTCTCAAGTACAGCCACGAATTAATGCTGGTTTTTTAGATGATTCTTTTGTAAACTTTTTTTTTAAATGCAAAAACACGTTTAAAAAAAAATTCCGGAACAATTAAGTTAAACATTGAACTATACAAAGAAAAAGTTATGATGGGAAATATTTGCACTTATAAACATCTGTCAGTATACTCTAATTTGATTTTAAAAAAAAAATTGAAAAGTTTCTGAACTGATTTGTAAGAGGCACGTGTTTTATGACAATATAAGCGCAAATTTTTTTTTTTTAAATTATCTTACAATAAATTTTCAGACGCAAACAAAAATAAGAATGAAAAAGTTGATTACCTTGAATTTTTTTTTTTTTTAGTATTTTCCTAAACACATTTACAGACTTAGTTTTTATTTTTATGTTCAAATTAAAGTTAGGAATCTTTTTTTATTACAGCATCTTAATTTTTCAAAAAGTATCTAAAAATTCTTTTAACAAAAAAATTTTGATTCAATTTATTTGGCTTTACAAAAAAAAATTTTTAGAATTTTTTAGATAAGATGGACAGTTAATATGTAAGCATAGAGTTCAAATGAATTGTGAGCTGCTTTAGGGTTTTATTTTTTTTCTTTTTAGTTATTTATTTGTATTCTACAGCCAATTCCCTAAAGTTTTTTTTTTTATTTACTTTTCGACTGCTTCTGTGTGCCTTGGATTAGACCGGGGACAGTAAAATTTTCTTCTTATTAAAGTTATTATTTGCACGATCGAGTTCTACTATTTTGAAAGCTTAAATTGGATCTAATTCATTAGGCTTGAGTAAATGCTTGTATATTAGACTTATTCGTTCACATTAGATTAAAACTTTTTTTTTTACTTTTTGCACGAGAAACTGTTAAATTTAAAGTTGGTTATTATTTTTTAAAGTTAATTTTATAAAATTTTTTTTAAAATAAAAGATTCATTCTCTAACCCAGTCATTACTTTCAATTGCCTATAACAAATGTACATTTACCTGAAAAAAAAATTTTTAGTTCTACTAATTTCTAAATATTAATTTTCTTAAATTTTAAAACACATTATTATATACTTTTTTTTTTTTTTTTTTATAACTTGGCAATCTTGATCATTGGAAAACATCTACAAAAAATAAAAAATCTTTTTACTATAATTTTGGAAATTTACTTTTTTATGAAAAATGGATACCTTCGAATTGGTGTTGTTCATCTGATTGTTGTTTGTGCTCACGTAATTTTAACATTGATCTTTTTCGGATGCTGCTTCATCTTTTATCTTAAAACTTAAATTAAACTTATTTTTGAAAAAAATTTTCTCAAAAACTTTTTTTATCATGAAATGATTGCTCTTTTAATTTTCAAAATGGCCTCAACAATTTTACTAAAAATTTAATTGATTAAATAAACTTTATCAGTTGAAACGTTAGAATGTTTAGCTCAGTGGAAAGAAGGCTCTATTAGTTATTTAGTAGGCAAAATGTCTCATGATACAGCAAAAAGTGATCAAGATAAATTTCGTTGTTTCGTTTTAGAACAAAATTCTAGTAGCCAAACAATAATAATTGGTCAATCTGGAGATGCGTCTTGTGAAGGACTAACTTCTCCTATGGATGGAATACGTAGTTTAAAGTTAAGTCGATTAAATGCAAGTAGAGCAAGTTCTTCATTATACACAAGCTTAGAAAGTCAACCTTGCACTTTTCCAGCTGAATTAGTTTCTAAGCGCTTGCTGACCACGTTAGATTCTACTAGTATTTATGAATTTGCAAATGATAATACTTTAAATATAAGAAATGCTCGAAATAGGCAACAACTTATTTCAAGTTATAGTTGCTTGTCTCAAAATAATCTAAAAAATGATCATTATGGTTCTAGTCGACAACCGTCCAAACTTTCAACGTGGTCTGGAAAAACTTTTTCTACACATTTAAATAACCAAGCTGGTAATGTACAAACTCGCATGTCTCTAGGACATGATAGTCCTATGAACGCATCTAATACTTATCTTGAGTATGTTATACATACTACTTCAGGATGGTAAGTTTTTTTTTTTAAATTCATTTTACTAAAAAAAACTTTTAAAAAAAAATTTAGTTTTTTTGTTTCATTTAATTATAATATTAGTTTTTATATTTTAAAAGCTTATAAATATTTGCTATTAATAAGTTTTTTTGATAAACGAAAATATAAAAACCAAAGTAATAAAATCGATTTAGAAGGTTAAGACATATAGTATATTTAGTGAAAAAAAGCTGTAGTTTTATGTCCGGTACATGACATGTGTTCAGTAATTGTAATTTATTCGACAGTCATTTAGATCTATTAATTGACGGCGGTCGACTGTCATTTTAAAGCTTTATATTTATAAAAAAAAAATTAACTAAACGTAAAATTGTTAAAACGCGTAATCAAGGTAAAAATGGCCATCTACATAATGGTTTGCTTTATTGCTTGTTATGATTTTTTTTTTTGGAAAATACAATTTTTAGCTGTAAATACTAAAAATAGTTAGTGAATAGTGTTTAATTAAAAAATGAGCTAAAATCTTTAAATAAGCTAAATCAATTTGAAAATTCAATCACCTGAAAAATTTTATCTAAAATTTTATTAGATTTTTGAAACTGGCAATTTTACAAAGAAACAATAAAATTTCATATTTACATTACCAATTTAGGAATTATAAATATCATCTCTTTAATTTTTTTTCTAAAAAGCAATAAAGCCTTTGGCTAAAATTTAAATGTCTTATCAAATTAAATTTAACAATTATCAGAAACTATCTTATGAAAATACATTAAAAAATTATTTTAATGGTTTTGTTAAACTTACTTTTTTTGAATTTTTCATTTAACTCAAGTAATTAAAAAAACTTATTTACGAACACAAAATTAATTTTAGTTCCACAAAGTTCTAATTACTTTAATTTTTGAAGAAAATAAAATAATAATCGTAGTTTTTACCGTAACATTGTATTTATTTTAATGTGTTGGAAAAAAGTTTCTCTTAAAATTGACAATTTTATTCAAAAACTTTATAATTTGATTCATTTTTTCTTCAACTAATATTTTCTTAAAAATTTTATTTTTAAGAAAAATTTCATCAAAAACACTTAAGATAATTTGACCACAAACAAGACAAGAAGAAGGCGTTTGTTTTTAAAAAAAAATAAAAAAACGCCTTGATTTTCGTTTTCTTAAATTTATACTACTTCCGTTTCCTTTTTTATTTTTTTTAAACTTCTAAAGGCTATTTTTCTTATATAAAAATGAAGAATGGAAAACAAGAAAAAATTTTATTATTGTTTTGAAAGTCTTGAAACATTGATCTTTAAAATTCTTAAGACATGTTTATTTTTAACTTTAATTTATTTCTTTAAAAAAACTAACAAATTAGCTAAACAAAACTACAAATAGGTTTTTTTTATAAATGTTTTGATTAAAATGTCGTATTTTTTAATCTAAATTAATTACAAAAGCTAAATTTATTTTTGCTTAATTCTCTTATTATATTATAAACTCTTTTTAGCTTTTTTTTTTTTTAGCATAGTAAAGTAAGATAAATTTTTGAAATTTAAGTTTAATTTTTTTCAAAAGCGTTTAAAAGTACCTTTAGATTAAAAATTGAGATTAATTTTAAATTCGATTTTAAATCGAGCGTAAGATCACACATTTTGTAAATTTAAATGTACTGATCATATAGTTTATAATGTATCCGGTATAATTTTTTAACTTCAAACCACTAAAATGCTTTTTTTTTAAGTCTAAAATGTTTAAGTTCAAATATTTTAATTTTTTTTTAATTGGTTTTAACAATTTGAAGCTTATTTTAATTTAAAAATTAAGTCTAATTATTATAAATTAATTTTTTACACATTTTACTTACGCATTAATTTTTAAAAAAGAAAATTTTTTTTTTGTAAAAAAACTTTTTACTTCCTGATATCGTGTTTTACATTTGTCAATAAATTTAATTAACAATTATTTTTAAATTACCTTTTTTTCATTATAATAATCTTTATTTTTTTTATAACTAATAATTTTCTCTAAAAATTTGTGGCTACCTTTTAATCTAAAAAAAATGGAAAAACATTAATAGTAAAATCGGATTCTCATGTTTACGAATTTTTAAAAGAACAGAAAATGTCTATGAATTTTGGTTTGGTGGAACTGAAAAAAATCCTTTTGATGTCTGTACATATCCTAGTCAATATTCAAGTTTAATTACTTTAACTAGTAAGTAAAATTTAATTATTTTCCTATCGATTGTTTTAAGTAGATAATTTATTTAATAATAGGATTTTTTTATAAAAAATTTATTATAAACTAAATTCATAAATTAGTTTTATTGATTGGATCTTAAAAATTTTTATTTGAATATTCTCATATGAACTAATTTTATTTAAATATTCTTATAAAATCTAATTTTATTTCAGTTTTCTTATTAAGCCTATTACATCTATTTGAATATTTTTTTAAAAATTTTATTTTATCAAAAACTTAAAATTTTTTTATACTTTTAACTATTTGTTTCTAAAACTTTCTACAAGACTTATTAATATTTTGAACTTTTTTTTTTCAATTATCTTATACACTTAATTAAATTTTCATTTCAATATCTTTGAACTTTATTTCTTTATTATCTAAAAATTAAATTTCAAATCATTATCTTTTTTTGAAACATAGTATCATTGATTTTTGAAAAAATTCAAATAAATTTTTTGTTAAATTTAAATAGATTTTTCAGATAAAATGAATTTTCAATTTTTTATAACCATCTATTAGGTGAACACTTAATTTTTATTTAAATTTTATCTATAAGACTTTGAAAATAGCGGAATATACTTGTTATATTTTGAATGTATCAATTAATTTTTCAAAAACAAATTAATTTGACTAGATTACTAAAATTTAAACTCATCAATCTAGTAACATAAAAAATTATGATGCTATTTCCAAACTTAAAAATAAAAAAAATTAAAAAAAATTTACTTATTTTGACATATGGTAATCAATCATGATTGAATCATTTTCAACGCGTTCAACCAAATCAAAGTTTTTTCAAGTTTTTATTCTTTATCTTTGGGCAAATTTTTTTTGTTTTCAGAAAAATTTTTTTTTATTAAGATTTTAACTAAAAAACTCAAAGATTTTTCGATAATTTAGTTTTAAATTTAAGTTTTTTTGATTTTTTCTAGTTTTTTAAGTAATTATAGAATAAAAAATTACATTGCTAATGAATAAGTTTATAGTACAACAATATTTAATAAAAAATTTCTTCTTTTTTTTTTAAGTTTTCATCATGGTCAATCATAGTCAAAATCAGTTAAATCTTTTTTTTACTAAAAAAGGAAAAAAACTTCAAATTAAAATTTCTTACTTTCACAAAATTGAAAACTTAAAACATTTTTTAGTCTTATTTGTTTTACGAAATATTTCAAACTTTTCAAAGAAAAAAATCTCATTATTTGTTTCATTTTATTATAAAAACTCAAAAATTGAAATAGTAAAGTAAAAAAGTTTCTAAATAAAATTAAAGAAAAAAATTTATTAATATTAGCTGCTAACAAAAAGAGTTTATTAATTTGTTTTGTTGACGTCACAATCCTTTTTTATATTTTTTTAATTTAAAATACAGATTTAACCAAAACACAGTTTCAACTAAGTTTTAAATTTGATTTTTTCAGTTTTTTTTTTTTGTATTAAAACTTTGTCACCATTTTGGTTTAATGCATGAGATATTCTAATGGATAAACTTTAGCCATTAAATATTCTAAATTTTTTTCTTCTCAAAATTGCTGAGTTAACAAATAATCCAGCTATGTTAAATTTTTTTTAAAACTTCTTTTTAAGAACCCAAAATTTAAATTATGTAGGATAATAAAAAATCCTTTTTAATTTAACTTGAGAATTTAAGACTTTCTTAAATTTTATATAAAATAATAAAGCGTTTTTTTTATATTATTTTCATACTTCCGTTTCCGTCTATTAATCAATAAATCGAGTTTTTTTATATCGTCATTTAATAAATTAAAATTCTTAAAGAAGTTAATGTGTTTTTTTTCTAAAGAATTGTTTATTAATTTTTTTTTACATATTTTTCTTTTAAAATATAATTCAATTTTTTTCTAATGAGAGAATTTGATTTTTTTTAAATAGCTTTACAAATTGAACCAAAAAAATGTCCTTTCCAAGGTGTATTTGCTCTATCTAGTGTGATGAAAGAAAGTTTTATCAAATCAAATGGTTTATCAATTAAATTATGTGCTCAAACTCAAATAAGAGTAAATTGTAATGAAGAAACAAAAAAATTAGAATTACAAGCTAGATGTACATTCCAAGATGAATCAGTAGGTAAGTGAAAAAAATTTTTTGAAATAAAATAGTTTAAACTTTAGATTATGAAAAAATTTTAGAATATTAAGTTAAAGAATTTTTGAATACTAAAGCTTTTAAATATTAAAAACTTTGAAATGTTAAAACACTAAAATACTAATACTGTAAAATATTAAAACTTTAAAATACTATGACTTTAAAATACTATAATTTAAATGTATTAAAGTTTTAAAATAGTAAAACATTAAATTATTAAAAATAAAATTCAATTATTCAAAATAGTTTTTTGAAAATTTAGCTTTTAAATAGTATTCATTTTTTATTCATTAATAATATATCAAAATATATAAATCAGTGCATAGTCTAATTAAATAGTTTTAATTTTTCGTGTTCAATAATAGAGATTTTTTTGTTTTATTTCTATCTCAAATTATATTTCTCATTAAATTAATTTTCAAATACACTATTAGAGAGATTATTTTTAATAACAAGAATAAAAAATTTTTATCAAGTTTTTGTTAAAAAAATATTAAGCTTATTAAATTTATAATTTTGAGTTAGCATATTTTTAATAATCAATAGGTAACTACACAGTAGGGTCACGTTTTCAATGTTAGCTAGTATTTCAAAAATAGTATTATTTTTTAGATACTCAAAAACAAACTTGTAAGTTTAATGCTTAATAAATTTTTATTACAAAATATCTTTTTAGTTTATATAATTTGTTTTTAGAAATAATCTAGCAATTTTTTGAATTAAAAATTGCTAAGACTTAAATTAATTTTGGTTTTTTTTTGGAATTACACAATTTTTTATAAATAAAATTTATTTTAAAATTCAATGACTCAGTAAATCTAATTTTTTTTAAATTTGAATTATAATAGCATTTAATTGTAATGGAGGTTGGAAAGATGAACAAAATCATTATCTGCTATTAACATCAGAGGATGGTACAAACAAATATTGTCTTATTTATCATTCTGCAAATGAACATTCATTAAATTTAGAACATAATGTACATAATAGACACTCTATTAACTATGATCATCTTATTGTGACTCTTAATAGTAATAACTGTTATCGACATCATACGAGTAGATACCATTCTTTTGACCAGAAAAATATAAAAACTATAAATAATTATGTAAGAAATTCACATGGTTTAATAAATTTTGAATTAATTAAACAAGGTAAAATAAATAACAAAAAAAAATTTATTTTTTTTAATTTTTTTTCTTTCTTTTTTATAGGCTCTTGTAAAAACTCACTCAAAATATCTTCAGCTCAATCTTTAACTATTGATACATATAAATTAATAGTTTTAACGATTATATCAAGTGCTTTGTTTTTATTAATTTAAATAAATTAGATGATTTATCAAAATAAATTTTGGTAATCATGTTGGAAGTTTTGGTGAAAATTTTTGGTTTATTGATAAAAAAATCTTTAAAAATCTACTTAAGTTTATTGAAATTAGTATGTTAAGAGTTATTAAACACCCAAAAAATTATAAAAGTTTTTTTTGTAAAGATAAACTTATAATTGTAAATTGATGCAAGAAAAAATTCGATTCATCATTCAAATACTTTTGTTATTTAGTTGAATTTTTCAAAAAAAAAAAATAGAAGCTTGAATTTACGAATTAATTTATTTTTAGAAATTTATTTGTTTGAATTGATTAAGGGTTTTCTGTTAAAAAAAAAAGAAATTTTTAATGGAATTTATCAAAATCAGTATATTTTAATTAGAAAGATCTTCAAAGTTGAATAAACTGTTCATCAAGTTAAAATTTTGGGAAACTTTTTTTTATTTAAAATCAAATATTCAAAGATTTATAATGAAATAAATTAGTTTAAGTTTATTTTCGACTTAGTACAATATACAAATTCTAGTCAGAATGTAATTTTTGTAAATAAATTTGTTAAAAAGTTTTTTTAAGCTTTTTTTTGAAAGCTCAAAAGTTTAAATTGAATTTTTTTTAATTTAATGTAAATTAATTTAAGTTAAAAAAACAAGTCAATTTAACCATAAAAATGCAATATTAATTAAAATTCTCAATTTTTTTAAATAAAAAAAATCATTTAATTCTTGTTTTTCTTTTTTTTCTTATTTTCTTTACGAACAATGAAACCATTTTTATCAAGTAAATCTTTGGCTGCTTCATTTATATATTTGAAACGATCTGGTCCTAATTTAATTCCTCCAAACCATCTAGTAACAACCACTAATACATTTTTAGTATCACTCAATTGTAATAATAAATTTAAACGAGATCCAGCTTGTGTTTCTCCATCACTATCATAATTATTATATTCCATTTTTTTATCATTTTTTGTTTTAATTATTCTATAAGCCCAAATATTATGAGTTGCTTCTTTAATTCTTTTATAATTATCAATTAATTGTTTTCTGGCAAAATCAACTTTCGTTTCATCATCAATTGAAAGTATATGAGCTTGAAAAACACTTTTTTTTATAACAAATGGTTCACCATGAATAAATTCAAATTGCAAACCATTAGAATTTAAATCTTCTTCTATTTTTTTCTCCAAATTAATTTGTTTTTCAAAATTCTTTTGAATTTCATTCATTGAAATAAATTCTAAAACTTTTTCTTTTAATTTATCAATCCAAAGAAATACAATTGGCTGATTTAAATTTGATTTCCAAGTATCATTGAATTCATTTTTTATAATTGAGATGAAATCATTAGGTAACCAATCACAGCTAATGATATAATCTGGTTTAGTTTTTTCTGGATAACTTTCAATGAATCTTATTTGAAGTTTAACTTTTTTATTTTTAAATTCTGGCTCACATAATTCAAAAGTTAATATATCTTCATCTTCTTTAATACAAATATCGTTAAATATTTCTTTTAAAACGAAGATTTCATCATTTCTTATTTGTTTCCAATCTGAATCAGTAGAATTCATTTTCTTTGATTATCTTAGAAAAAAAAATTTTTGAAAAAAAAATAATTTTATTAAAAAAGAATAATTTTCAACTTAGATGTAAGTATCACTTTGTCGAGATTTTTAATGAGAAACTTTAAGAAATGATCTGGTTTTATATACTATAGAAAAAAATATTAACTCTATGGTTACTAGGTGAAAATTTAGCCAGGGTAACTTACTAATTGACCAAAAAAAGAAAAAAAAAAAAAATTTTTTAGATAAGCTGCTAAAAGGTGGAAAGGATTAAAAAGTAAAAAAATATTTTACCAGCGGGCAAATAATATAGAAAATTTCCAAGCAGACAAGTCATTGGCGTCCAGAATTAAATTTAGACAGATTTAGAAAAGTGGAATAAATATTTTACCAACGGTCAAATAAAAAATTTACCAATATTAAGGTTGACAATTTCTTGACAGCAAGATTAAAAATTTAAACACAGAAAGGCACATAAGTAAAAAGATAAGTAAATGAAAAAACAAATATTAATTCCAATAAATATTTTACCTCAAATTAGGTAAAAAACTTTTAAAGGATTAAAAAACAATAAAAATTTAAATTAAAAATAAAAACAAAATGTAAATGTGTTTTGATTCTAAATGAAATAAGAATTTAATTGAACTAAATTTTTCCTCTTAAGCAGATGTAATTTTTAAGCGGTCCCTTTTAGATAAGCAAAAGTTTCTAATCTAAAAGTAGAAAAAATGTTATTGTTGCTAAGTTTTATAAATATGTATTAGCTGATATGTAAAATAGTTAGAAAAACAAAAAAAATATTCAAAGTTAATTTTTTTTTTTCAGATTAGAAAAAAATATTTGTTCAACAGGTGTTTAATTAAAATTTAGACAATAATTTTATTGATTGTTTTGAATGAATTTTAGAGAAAAGAAAAAATTGAAATTTGAACAATACAATAATCATAAACTTAAAAATTTTTTTCAGTTCTTCCTTAAGTAAAAACCTTTTTTTTTTTTTGTTTAAATTAATTTATGAGCTTCTTATTTCGTTAAATTTTTTTTTTATTTCTATTGTTAATTACAATTTAAGTTTATTATTTACTTATTAGTTTTTTATAAAAGACCTTGCTAATTGTATCAAAACTTTATGCTAAAAATTTAAGTTATAAGTGACATCTTGAGTATAAAAAAATAATTTTTGATAGTTGCGTTTTATTTTGTTTTTAATATAAAAGTAATTATCTATAGAGTGTATTTTTAAATAGAATTTCATTTCAATAACAAAATATGCTATATAAAATTGCCATCATCATCACCGCGCCACTTGTTTTTTTGTAAGTGTTGAATTTGATGCCTAACGCAAACAAACTTTTTAAAAAAAAAAAAATTTTTTAGCAAATAGTGCCTTAGTTGCTGCCTTATAATTTGTTTTAAAAGTGAATAATTTTTTTTTTAAAAAAAAAAACTACCTGTTAACAATACGAACTCAATGATACAAATCATTTTGAATTAAAAATATTTTTTTTTATCAAATTATTGTTTTTCAGATGAATAAAATTAGGTTTTTAAAAAAATTTGATTTTTAATTAGTTTTGATCAATATTTTCATAAAAATTGAAACAGGTGATTTTTATTAAAAGTGTATACAGTTGTTTTTTAATACCTTATTTAAGTTTTCCTTTTATGAAAAAAAAATTGAAGTCTTTTATATCAATTTTGAAATTTTTTGAGTGAAAAGTTTTCATTAAAAATTGATTTTTCATAAGTTGTCTATGAAGTTAAGCTAATTTTGTTAAGAAAAAGTTTTAAAAGAAAAATTCATCTTGCAATTAACTACTTATCAAGAAATAAATTTTTACTCAATTAATTACATTTTATAGTTTAATTTCAACGAAATCACCAATAAACGTAAAAGCAACATTAAGTTTGTTTTTTTTTAATTTAAATGATTACAAAGTAAATTAGTAATTTAAGTTTGTAAATAATTCTAAAGGAAGTAATTTAAGTAAATTAGGTTTAGAAAAAAAAAATTTTTTTTTACAAAACTCTTATTCTTATTAATTATAATTGAATTGTAGATCCACAATTCATATTAAGAAAAAAATTTTTTTTAAAATTATACATTATATTTAGAACAAAATGTCTTTTGAAGATCCATTTATTGCTATACAAAAGTAAGTTTAATTTATTTGAACTAATTATTTGAAATCTTTGTTAATTTAGTTCTTTAAAACAAATTAATCTTCAATGAAATACTTAACACAAAAGAAATTTTTAATTGAATTTAATTTTTTTTTAAAATAGTGAAATGATGAATTCTATTGTTCAAATACGGTCAGATTATAAAAATTGGCTTGAACATAGAGAAAAATTAAATGAAAATCAACAAAAGGAATTTAAAGTTGAATTTGATGAAAAAACTTTAGAATTGCGTAATCAAATTAGATGTTTGAAATGGGATATTGAAGATATGGAAGAAACATACGCTATGTATGAATCTTATCCTAAAAAATTGAAACTTAGTAAAATAAAATTAAGTGAAAGAGAAAAATTTATTGCAGAAACAAAAGAAGAATTTAAATCAATTAAGAATGATGTTTTTGATGCAAAATATAATGTTGAAGGAATAAGTTATTATAATTTAACTTTTGATGGTATTAATGGAAATAAATATAACAGATTAAGTGATACAAGTCCAAAAGATATTACTAGAAAAAATGATGATGTTAAGATTAATATGGAAGGTGCAGATTTAATACCTTCAAATGATTTACGTTTAGCTAAAGAAATGGAACAAATGATTGAAGAAGAAAATAATGAATTAAATTATGATTTAATAAATGATTATAGCTCTGATTATAACCAAGTATATCAACCAACATTAAATGTAATAGATAGTAAATATGATTCTCCATTTAAACGTGTAGCAAGAGCTTTTCAAATACCAGATAATTTTGATAAAAAACATAAGTATACAGTTTTTGGCTTTATTGGTTTAGTATTCTTTTTCTGTTTGGTTCCACTATTTTAAATTAACAATTATTTAAAGAGTATTTAGAAAAATATTTAGAAAATTCTTTAAAAGTATTTAGATGTTTAATAATCGATTTATACAAAAAAATTCAATAACCTACTGTTTTTAATTTATTTCGAAAGATTATTTATTTAACTCTGAATCAATTAATACTAAGTTAAAACAATAAACTTATCAATTTTATTTAAAAGTTATATTGAATGCTCTATAAAGATTATTCAACAAAATCATTAAGAAACTTAGGAAAAATTTAATTGAAATTATTTCTAAAATAGTGATTAAAGTTTTACTGATAGGGAGAAATCAAATCTAATCAAATTGTTAATTAAAAACAGCAAAAAACCAACTTTTGAAAATATTCTAAACTATGTTTGTAGATAATTCAATCATTCTTTTATTTATTAAATTAACTTCTTTTTTTATTTAAACATAAGACATTTTTTATAAGTTAAATTCTATTTTATAATTTTGGTTTCAACTGTGTTCTTAAAGAAAATTTTATTTTTTTTGTAAATAAAATTAAAACCCTTTTTTGAAACATTTTATATAATTTATTTATTTCAATCTTCTTAAAATTTAATTTTAAAATTTTAATTTTTGAAGGTACTTAAGAAAAATAGCTGACTTATGATAAGATTTTTTTCAATTTAATTAAGAATTAAAACAACTTTTTTAACAATTAAGTTAGCAAAAAGCGATGACTTTTTTAAAAAAAAAAAGCAACTATAGTTCAAAGATAATATAATCTTATCATTTTAAGTTTAAATAAATATCAAGTTTTAAGCTAATAAAGGTTTTAATGTCAATTTTCTAAAATAAGAAAAAATTTTCTAAATTATTTAGAAAAAGATTTTCATAATGTTTTTAGAAAATTTTTTCATAAAAAATCAATGATTTTTATTTGATAAGGTATAGTTAAAAACACATTTTATAAGAAACAAAAAAAGTATTAAATCATTTTTAATTAATTTTTTTTTCAAATAAATTATACAAGAAGCATATTTTTAAGTTAACTAATTTATTAATTATTTGAAAAATGATTTAAAATAAACAAAGTTTTAACAATTTTTCAAATTTTGTTTTAAAAAAATTTTATTTTATAATGAAAAATATGTTACACTTAAAGAAAATTAACACTTTTAAAATGTCGGTTTTTAGAAAAGAAAAATATTTTAGAAAAATTTTTTTAGAAAAATGTTTCAGAAACTTCTAAAATAAAAGTCATTAAAATTTGTGTTTTGAATGATTAATTTTTATAAAGTTCTAATTAATTTAAAAATTCAAATTATCTGAATGAATATTTTGAACAAAAAATTTCTTAAAAATGTTTCAAAAATTGAAAAAATTTCAAATAAAAAATTATATAAAGCTTCTTTCAATTAAAATTTTAAGAAATTTTGAACTCCGGTAAGCCTACACAGAAAATTAGACTATAAAATTCAAATTAAAAATTTTAACTAATTGCTAACATGAACTAAATATTCTGAAGGCTAAAACACGTTTTTTTAGTTTTTAATAAACACATCTAAACTTAATTTTAAAAGTCTTTTTTAACTATTTTTAATTTATTGTCAAGATTTTTAATTCTTTAATTTATTAAAACAGTGTAAAATTAAAATTCAATTAAAAGTTTAAAAGTAAAATTTTAATGAATTTTAATTTATGGTAGTTAAATATTTTAAATTAAAATAAGCATTTGATTTTTAAAGCAAAAAAAAATTTTCTAATTTTTTTAACAGACTAATTAAATTAAAAATCTTTTGCAAGTTTAACGATCATAACAAAACAATTTTTTTTTACTGATGTGAAAAAAAATAAACAATGCATCACTAATTGATAAGTTTAGTATTTGTGTTGATAATGATAAAAAGCATGTGTATAAAATTTTAAAAAATAGTCAAATTAAAAAAGTTCAATAAAAAACACAAATTAGTAATATTTTTATCAATGAAATGATGCTCATTTTAAATTTTGAAAAATACTTTATAATTAAAAATAGATGTTTTTAATATTGAAAATGAATAACAATTGATTTTTAATAACATTTAATTTCTTTCATTTGTTACAAAAAATATAAAAATAAATTTTTTTTTTTGATTTTTTTTAGTAAAAATTTATCAATTTTTATTATACGAAAAAAGAATCTTAAAATTTTTTAGAAAAACTTTATGTCAAACTATGATTATGAAAAACTTGTGTATCAAATTTTAGATGAATTTAGAAACAAAAATTTTTTGTTCTTTTTAGCTTTAAACCCTAAAGTATTAACAAATGAATTTACAGTGATTTACAAAAAAATAATTAAAACATAAATTTCAACTGTTCATCATTAGTAATTTTAAAAAAAAAAACTGTCCAAGTGTGCGGTATTTTTTTTATATAAAACAAGTAATTTAAAAATACTAGTTTTTTATTTTTAGTAATGTCTAGTCCGCATATTCGAACAATTTGATTTAGATTTTAATTTTTAATTAAAAATTAAAAATAACTTTTTTAAATTTAGCGCTTTTTTTTATAGCTTATTTAGAATTTTAATTGGTATTTTAGAAATCATATAAGATGTCGCTAAATAATGTAAACATTTTAGAGGATAAATATTTTGTTTGTTTAGTTTAAAACTTTGAGCTTTTAAATTTAAATTTATTGGAATATGAATTCAAAAATAGTTTTGAACTTGAAACCTTTTAGGCTTGTCCAAAATACAAGGTAATGATAATAATAAGATTTTTTCTTTACTAAAAATTTTTGTTTTGAAATTATAGATTATTTTCTAATGAAACTGTGACAATTTCTAAATCTAAAAAAGCTTCAATTAAAGCTAAAAATAATGAAAATCAAAATAAATCCTTAAAATGTTTAGATAATCATATAATAGAAGCTGAAAAAAATAAAGAAATAAGTGTGATTTATGGTACTCCTGAAGAACATGTATCAGAAAGAAGAGTAAGAATTTTTAAACAGACTAAAAACGCAATGCAATCAGCTACAAATGATACAAAGTTATGGAAAATAGGTAATTTAAATGAAATACTAATTAATTTTGAACTAAAACTTAAAAAAATGAAACTAATTTTTCTTTATAAATAGAATTCGAAACAAGAGATCGTTGGGAAAACCTATTAATGGGTTGGGGATCTTCTGCAGATCCTCTTTCAAATATGGTTCTCAATTTTTCAGAAAAACAAGATGCTATTGATTTTTGTGAAAAAATTGGTTGGGTTTATTCTGTTGAAAATCCACAAGTCTCTAAAAAACCAAAAATAAAAAGCTACGCAGATAATTTTGCTTGGAATAAACGAACTCGTGTAGGATCTAAATAGTTATTTTTTGTTGATTGTAAGATAAAAATATTAAAAAAAATAAAAATTTATTTATAAATAAACTAAGAATTTTATTTATTTATTTCCAGTAATATTAATTTTAACATCATGAAAAATTAAGAAAAAGTTTTGCTTAAATTATTAGCTAGAGCCTTATTTATTTTTTTTTAAAGTTGACTTTTGACTTTATATGAAAATTATATTCTTTGACTTAGTTCTATTATAAGGATTTTAGTTTTTACTTTTATACTTTACCCTTTCTTTTACAATTTGATTTATTTTGAACTTTGTTCAACTTATTTTTTTACATTAAACTATTTTTTTGAACTGATTTTTAAGTTAAGTGAACCATAAAAAAATTAAAATTTTTATGTTGTTTAATCAGATTAACTCAAAAATATTGTTTTATGTAAATTGGTTTTGCATTAGTTAAACAAAATATCCAATTGATATTTTAAAATCTGTTTCAAACAAAAATCATATTTTTTTAAGTTTTTAACTAAACGTTTAGAACAATTTAATATTTAGTTTTTCTTAACTTTTACACTATTTGATTTATAAGCATATAAAAAGTCTATATTCTAGTATAGAAGATAATATACCCTATAATAAACTAAGAATTTAATATTTAAGATACATGTTTTCTCACCTATGAATTTGTTTAATTTATTAGTTATTTAAGTACTTACTATTTGAAAATTTATTATTTCAATAGAAATAAAGAATTAATTTAAACATTTATAAAAATAGCATCATACTAAAATTAAATTTCAAACTAAAAATATATTTTTAAAACTTTTAAGTCATTTAAGATTCATAAATCAATTTTTTTCTTATAAAGTTATTTTTATAAAAATTAAAACTAAAATAAAATTTAAAGATCATAAAAATGTCAAAATTTTTTAATAAAAAGTGGAAATTCAAAGCTATGCAAACAGTTTTACACTAACTTTTTAGATTTATTTTTGAATAATCTTAATTAAGTATTTAAATCAATAAATTTTTTTTTCATTTTATAATTTGATGTATTTTTTTAGAATATTTCTTTCTATTTCATTAAGTTGAGATGTAAATTCATTGGCACAAGATTGTGATAAAAATTGAGTTAAATACTGATTCAAATAAACTCTCAAGTTAATTTTTGAAATAGGATCTTCTAAAGTATCTTGATCTTCTTCTTCTTCTTCATCTTCTTCGTTTGTATCATTATCATTTAAATCACTTTGGTTAGAATAAGAATTATTAAAAGAATAATCGTTTTGATTATTAGACCATGGATTACTATCATTTTGATCATCGTCGTCAGAATCTTCATTTATTTCATCACATACTTCAACATTTTCTCTATGATCAAGTTCATGAATAAGTAATTTTAAAATTTTAACAGAGCATGGAATACTAGTCCATTGATCTGGTTTAGAAGCAGTTCTAGATCGGGTTTTAATTCCAGAATCAGTAATTATTGGCTCTCCTGGTACAATTATTCTATTTAAATTAATTTTAGAATTACTTGAAACAACAGAATGTTCTAACAATTTGCATAAAGCTATAACTGTAACTTTAATTTCATATGAACCATAAAACAAATGTTGTCTACTAAGCCATTGGGTTAATACATATTCTAAAGCAGAATGAGGTCCTAATGGCCCTGGTAATACAGACAAGAAATCTAAAACTGTTTCTAAATTATGATTTAAAAGATGAGCAAATACCATTATTAAACTTTGAATTACAATAATAGATTTACTTGACTGTAATTTGCTTAAAACAGATCTTAATAAAAGATGAACGTTGTCATTACCAAGATATGATGATCCCTTATTAATTGTTACAAAAACTAATTTACCAACTTCTGTAGCACAGGCTTCTTCAACACAAGGATCTAACAAATGTAAGCAAACTTGCATAACTAATGACATACCATCACGACCATCATCTGGATTACAGAAACTAGCTATTTGGTCAGGAGATTTTGAGACAAAAGCTCTTATAGTTTCTCCGCCTTCTCTCATTATTGATGTCTCATCAAAAGTACTAAAAACACTGTGACATACAAGTTTAAAACATAAATTTATTAAAGAATCTGATAAAGGCAAAGGACTATTTCTAACTAAGACTTTCAAAATTTTTAAGCTAATAGGCTTGAGACAATAATAATTTTCTTTTGCGTTATCTGATAGAATTTCTAATAAAGATGGCATAAGTTTATTTTCAGTGGCACTATATAAACTTGGATTTTTTGAAAGCTTATCAAATATACCGATGAATTTATCCATTATTAAATAATCTTCAGTGTTTTCTAAAAATGAAGATAAAGCTAAATCAAAGACTTTATCAAAAACATTGCAGTCTATGTTTTTATCAATACTCAATAAAACATGAATGGTTTCTATGATTAATGTCAAAATATCTTGTTTGTAAACTTCTGCTAGATTTATAATGTGTCTATAAATTTGGAGTACATATGGTTTCATTAGTTCTTCTTGAGAACTATCTTGCAAGTTAATGCATAAATTATGAATTGATTTTAAAGCAGAAATTTGAATTATTGGACTTTGGTTATTTAAACTATTAACAGTGATATTTATAAAATCTTGAACAAAATGTGTGTTCATAACTGGTGCGAATCTTGCAGCTGTCCAAATGTATCGCCCAGTATAAAAAACTGAATTCTCGTTTCTACAAGAAAAAATGTGGTCTAAAACTTTTTTGTACTCATGAGACAAAGGATTATTTTCTTCATTAATTAAATCAACGAAATGTTGACTAAGAGATCCTAAAGCAAATAAACAAGCTTCTTGTTGCTTCCACCAATTAGAAGAGCCTGATTGTTGAGACATATTTGATTCTTCTAAATGTTTTTTAATTGCATCAATAAATGCTGATTGGAAATTAGCTAATTCTTCTTTTGACATTATTTCTTCAAAGTCTCTAGCCATTTGAAGAATTATTTCTAAAGCTCCTACCCTTACAGTAAAACCTATTTCGTCATCATCTTCATCAACAAAACGATTAGGATCTGATAACCATCTTTGCATTTGTTCATCAGTTATTTGCATGTAAACTAATATGTAATAAACCAATTCTCGAATGCTTCCTCTTATTAAATTTCTTGTTTTTGGTATTTCAATTAAAATAGTAATAAAATCAAATATAGAGAAAACTATACTTTTAACTGACAATACTTCCCCGTCAGAATCTGCAGCAAGCTCACCTTCTTCTGACTCTGAGTTTACAATATTTTTTACATATAAAGAGGCAGAAGTTGTCATGATTCTCCAAACTGATTGTAAAATATTAGGTATGAACTGCCAAATTTTTTTCAAACAATTTTTAGTTAAAGCAGCTAAAGAACTTAATGCAGTTTGTTTTAAGCGAAAATCTACTTCTGGACAATTATCTGGTGTATCTAAAGTTTTAATTAAAGCTTCTGTAAATTGAGGTAGTAAAGGCTGTAAATAAGTGTCAATAGCGGTTTTGTCATATTCACACATAAGAGCTATTGTTTCAGAAACAATAGTAAATATTTGAACAGCTCTGTTTCTTGTTCCAATTGAAAATGCATGTGTGTTGATAAAAATTTCGTACATTTTTGGTAATAAAATAGGGGCAATTGATGGAATTTGAGTATCACAAACGTCATGGCAAATTTCATTAAAAACTTTCATTGAGCCGTATACTGCTTCTTGATTACCTGAAGATAAATATCCCATAAGTATTTCAAATAAATTTGGCCAATCTTCAGGCCAATCACAAAAAGCGATTTTTGATACAACATAAGCTATAGAACCTCTTAGCTTTTTCTCTGAACTTTCACTAATAAAATTTGACTCAGATTCTGCTCCTAATGCTGTTGAAAAAAATTTTATTAAAACCGTGTTTTAAAGATTTGAAAAACATACCATTTATTAATAAATCTTTAATTTTAAGTTTATTAGAACAAGAAACTTCAGGCTCTTGAAATTTTTCTTTACCCTTAGACCAATGAACATCTACAAATTGTTTTAAAAGAACTAATGCCAATTGTCTAACAGATAAGTCAACATTTTTGTCTAAAGATATTTCTGTCAAATAGATTCCATAATCTTAAATAAAAAAAGAAATTAAATAAAAGTAAAAATTTTATAATTTAATTACCATTTAAAACTTCTAAAAGTTTGATTTGTTGTTCTGCATTATTTCTTAAATTTGCATCAGTACTCATAGTACCTAAAAGGTTTTCATAAAGAGCTTCTTTTAATGTACCCATTTTGACAAAAAAAAATTTTTTAACTTTAAAAAATTCAATAAAAAAAATCTAATCTAAAAAATATAGTCTATTATCTAATTTGTTTTATAAAAATATTTTTAAAAATTTTAACAAACTTGATTTATAAAAATCTAGTTATTAAATGAACTTAAACAAGTTAAATTTAGCTAATTTAAAAAAAAAATTAACGAGTAAAACGATATGGAATAAAGCTTATAAAAATATAAAATAAGAGATACTAAAAAAAAATTAATCAATTTTTCCTAAGACAGCTAAAATAGAATAACTGAAATGAGAAAACAGTTGATAATTTTATTCAAAACAACGATATATTTTTTTTTTTAAAGAAAACTTATTTCTCAACTAGATACAAAAAAAACCGCATGTGTTTAAAGAAAGCGGGATTTTTAAAACAAAATTTTGAAAAATTAAAAGTTTAAAATTAATTGTTCTAGGTATTTTTATAATTTTTAAATTAAATAATATAAAAAAAAATTTATTTTTAAAATAAAACATTTTAAAAAACTTATAGGCTGTTAAAACATTAAGAATATGTAATATTTAAAAAAATAAAAAACAGAGTTTATTCTGGGTTAGAAAAAAATCGATTTTTTTCTTAATAAATTTTTTTTTTTATTTTAAATTAAAAATTTTTAATTTTAAAAAAAAATTTATTTACTAAAAAATAATTTTTTTTAATTCAAAAAATATTTTTTTAAAAAATCTAAAAATTAGTTTAAAGTAAAACTATTAAACTATACTTATAGTTATAAAAGAAAGAAATTTTTTTTCTTTTAATAATTTTTTTTCTTTAATACGAATAAGTTTGAAAATAAATTTACTTAAGTTAAAGCCAATATTTGAAGTTATAAAAACAAAGTAAAAATTTTTTAATATAAAATTTTTAATTTTAAAAAAAAAATTTATTAAAGTAGAACAATAAAATATTGTATTTGAAAGAAAATTTTTATAAAAAAAAATTATATTATAATCTTAATAGATATGAAAAAAGTTTTTTTTATAATAAATTTTTCTTATTTAAATGAAACTTTAAATTGTTAAAATTATAGAAAATTTTTAAAAGAAAAAGTTCTTTTGTTTGATCAAACCTTTGTAGTAAGAATTTCTTATTTTTTAATTTTTTATGTTTAGGTTTTTCATTCAACAAGTTTAATGTAAATAATTCAAATAATCTATTTAAACATAATAAAATCATTTAAGTTTTTTTTTAAAATTAAGAATGGATTCTAATTTTGAAAGTTTTGAAAAATTTGTTTCAGATTTAGAACCAAGTATTAAAAGTTTTAAAAATCGTTTTTCATTTAAATTGTGCGAAGAAATTTTGAACAAAATTATAAATGAGTTTTCTAATGAAATTATTAGTTTATTTATTCAAAAATATCCAAACTTTATATTTACTGTTGACATAATTGATTTAAAAAACAAAATTAAAAGCATTATCAAAAATTATTCTTTAAATCATTTCACAGATTTTTTATCACAAGAATTAACTAAAAAATTATTCAAAATTTTATGCGAACAAAAATTGAACAGTAAAGAAAATAATCAAAACTTCAAAACATATGAAAAAAACAAAATTTTTTTACATCAAAAACCTGTTAATGTAACAAAAAATGAAAAAATTGTTTATGAAAATATATTTTTAGATGAATCAAGTAACCAATCATTTGCAGAAATTCAAGACAAAAGTTTAGACAAAAATATAGTTTTGAATGATTGTTGCCTAAGTCAAGAGCTTGAAGCCTCATATAATGAGTCTTTTGATGAAATCAAGTTTAAAAATTTTGATAATAGAGACTTGCAAATGTTTTTTGAAGGATCAGAAAATTTGTTTGAAACAGAAACTGATTCAACTATACCTTCTAACTATTATTTAATTGAAGTTAGTGTATCTAGTCTTTATGAAGATAATAATTCAAACATTAGTTTAAGTTCTAATTGTGCATTTGATCAAGAATTTAAAAATAGTCAAGATAAAGAATCAATTAATTCAAATTTTGAAGACGAAAAAAAGCTGATTGAAAATTTGTATTGTGAAGAAACAATGGAATCTAGTATTTTAGAATTGAGTAAAAATATATTTGACAAAGAAGAAAATAAAGAAAATTTTTCTCTTAAATTAAGATGTAACAAAAATGATAATAAAACACGTAAAAGCTATGATATCTTTTCGTCTAAAAAAACAAAAGCAGAAAGCTTTTTAAGTTTCCCTCTTAAATTATATGAATTAATTAATTCTAATTCTGATGCTATAAAATGGAATGCAAAAGGAGATACAATTATAATAAACTTTAATTCTCTTAAAGAAGATTTGTTATATAAAAAATTGTTTCGCTCAAAGAAAACCAATACTTTTATAAGGAATCTCAATTCATATGGTTTCAAAATAGAACGTAAAAATCATGAAAATAAAACTCTAACAGCTTATTATAATCCTTATTTCAAAAAAGGTTGTGAAGAAAACTTAAATCTCATCAAAAGAAAAAAAATACAAAAAAATAGAAAATAAGTTTACTAAATCAACTAGATTGATTTTAATTAGTTTATTATTCATAAAATTTAGCTTTTAAAATTATGTATAAGAGAGCTAAATTATATTTTTTTTAATTGAAAAACTAAGAACTTCGTCTTAATTTATTTAGGAATTTAAATTAAATATTTATTAAACTTATATAATCAACCATTACTTTTTCAACTAAAAATCTTATCTAGTTTCATTTTGAGCTAGTTGTTAGTTTCAAAAATTTTCATTTTACCATTTTTCTCGCTCAAAAAGAAAATGAACGTTATCGCAAAAATGATGGAAAAAAGTCCAATTGCAAAGATGATAAAACTATTTAATTTATTTTTCAAAAAATTAGCATAAATTAAGTCATCAATTGTTTTGTTATCAGCTTCAAAATATTCATCTATCCATGCAAAAGGAAGAACCATAGAGATAACATCTTTAAAGCCTCTGTTAATTTATAATTTATTTAAAATTTGAATACTTTTTTTTCTTATATAGTTTAAACTTACTGTAATGTCTCATTTCTAAAAATTTCAATATTGAACTGTATTTTTTTTGAAGCATTTATCACAATTCCAGTTAGCTAAAATAAAAAAAATTTAATTTATTTGAAAAACTAAACAAATAAAAAAATTTAAGTATACAAAACTGCTTACTGGCTCAACGTCAACATAAGAAGAATGTAAACTTCGTTGTGGATCTAAACCTTTAGCAGTTTTCAAAAGATCTAAATCTGCATTTAAAAAATGAGGATAACTTAAAACTAATGGTGCACCATTTAAACAACCACTTAAATCAAAAACTCCATTTTTTTTGCAAATTTTTTTTGCTCTTTCAGGTCTTGTACAAAAACATTCATTTTCTTTGTTTTTAGTAATTGAAGAGAAAAGTTTTTCTGAAAGTTTAAAACGATAATTTACCAAGTTTTTTGTTTTTTTTTGTTTATCAAAAACTAATTCTGCCGATCTTTAGAAATAAAATGAAAGTTTATTCAAAAAATATGAAACAAAAACTTACTTGCATAAACCAGGATCAAATAAAAAAAGTTTATCTTTTTCACTTGTGTGTTTATTAAAACCAGATCCATCTGACCCTCTAATTTTATTACAAGAACGTGTTTTCCAGTAATTTAAATACCTATATTAAAAAAATTTTTTTTTTACTCAGTTTAATCTAAATTAATATACTTTGAATCATTCCAAGATTGAACCTGGAAAATTTGATTTTTTCCAACACCTGTGTTTACTTTCCAAGTTTTATCAATAGTACCATTTTTCTAAAAAAGACATCATTAAAAATTTAATTAAAAAAAATTCATTATTTACTTTGTAAAACAAACCAAAAACAGCTTCTTTAATTTCATCTGGCACATCCATTTTAAAAGTTTCCATTAAGTTTTTCATTTCTTCAAAAATTTCAACTTTATAGCCTTTAAAAAGAAATTCTTCAATAGAATGATTTTCGAACATAGGAGGATCAAATTTTTTTATCATTGCATCAATAACATCATAAAATAAACCAGAATCTTCACTATCATCATTTACAGCTTTAGAAGCCATAAGCAATAAAGGTATATTAGGTAAACATAAAGAATCTGATAATTTTCCATTAGATAACTCAGGTTGAAAAAAATACTTTTTTGTCTCAACAAACTTAACTTCCGTTCCTTCATTTTCAAAATCCAAAATAATTTTATTTCTTTTTTCTAAAAAAGTATAAGGACCTCTTTCAGATAAAATTGGTTCAGCGCCTTCAAATTCGACTTTTTCAGCATTTTTAACTTCAAAAAAATAAAACTTGATAAAAATTGGTATTTTAATATCTGACCAATTATCAAACAATTCAGTATTTTGTTTCAGAACCAGTTTTTGCTCTAATTGATTATCTAAAATAATTGGGAACAAAATAAGCAAAAGTATTGAAAAAACAGTGAGGATAAAACTTAAAAAACAAATTATCAAATTTAAACTAGCCATTTTTAAACAAAAAAATTTTTATAAAACAAGATTAATTTATTATACATATTATAGTACAAAAATCATAAAAAATGATATAATTTAACAATGACAATAAATCTAAATAAAACTAAAAAAAAATCTAAGGAAACAAAAAATCTTTAAAACAAAAAAATTATCAATAATTTTGAAATTAATTTTTCAATTTAAAAAAAAGCATATTTGATTTTTAAGGTAAATTAAGTCATTATGTTTTAAATTAAAAAAGATTGTTTTTGCTAGACAATTGAAAAATATAAATATTTTTAATTTTTTATGCAACAATTTCAGTTATTTTTTGTCACGAAATTTCAAAGCAGGAAAATTTTTTTATAAAATTCACTAAATTTTCAAGGTATATTTTAATAGATAAAATTGAATTATTGAAATTTTTTTTCGCAATCAAACCTTATTTATGAATTTTATTTATTTGTTCGATTATTATTTGTTTTGTTTGAAACAATTGTATGATACATTAGTTCAGCTAGAACTTTATCAAGTGGATCCATTGCACCTCTTTGAATCCACTTAGGTATTGTAACTCTTGCTTGAGTAAAACCTAGTTTTTGAAGAATAAAGTCAACTCCATATGGTTCTATATCATTAACAGCCCAAGATAATAATCTATAAAAAATATAAGATAAATTAGATTATTCATATTGTTATACTAAATTATTATTTTTTTAAATAAACTTACCTAATAGTAGGTTCTAAATGCCAAGTTTGGCAGTTATATTCTCTCCAGTCTGTTTGAACTTTATCATTGTCTTCTTTATTCGAAACATCTTTATCTATAGATGCGTCAGATGTACTAGGCAGATTTTCACTTGGAACTGGAGATTGAGTTTTGCTATAAAGATTTTCTTTTTCTTTAATATAAGAAGTTACTAACTTGTGTAAAAAAAAGTAAGGTTCCACTTCACCAGGAACAAAAATGTGATCATCGAATTCTGTAACAAATGTACAATCAATTTTAGGCTTAGGGTCACTTAATTCTGGTATTTTTGTATCTTGTATATGTTCTGTTTTCAATTCAAGTTGCAAGCTAGGTAAAGCAAACATAATTTCTTTTGAATGATTAGATTGATTGATTTTAGGACTATTTAATTTTTTGAATTGATAATCTTCTGTATGCTTTTTAATAGTTGCTCCAAGATTTTGAACACTAGAGCTAGCAGCAGCAGCAACACCTGCAACTACAGTAGCTACACCAGCAGCAACATTTCTTATTCTTCCATCAACTGTAGTGTCTAAGTTGTTAGGTAAATTTGAATTATAGTTGACTATTACAGAACTTGATTCAGTCATAAATTTATCAAAATCTATAATAGGAAAACGATCAACTTCATCTAATTCAGAAGCACAAAAAGCATATTGAAACCACTCATGCAAATGTTTGAATTGAGGAGAAAACATTGTGTTTCGAGAAATTTTACATACTGTTGCCATTGAAGAATGAGTAGCATCAAGTAAATTAATAAGACAACCTTCTTGATTTTGACTTCTTCCTAGAGATAAAGAAAAGTTTTGAATAACATGAGTTTTAGGATTTTCATCGTCCATTATTGATTCTTGAGCTTCAGTTGCAAAAGAAATTAAAGGATGTCTCAAACTGAAGATAGCCCATGATTTTGTTCTAAAGTTTAAACCTGCAAAACAAGCTATAGATATATTATTTCCATATAATTGAAAAGTTCCTCCTAAAATGGTCCCTATTTTAGGCAAAGGGCTAGGAAAATTGTGAAGCTGTATTCCAGAAATTGCCTTAAGAGATTTTTGCCAATGACGATGATGTTTAGCATTTTGATAGCTGTTTATTTGAGAAATTGAGCGTTGTGGCTGTGGGTTGATAACTGATTGTACATTTTTGTTTAGCTGAGTTGAAGCTGATTGATTTTGAGGAACAGAACTTTTTTTGAAAGATGGATTTTTGAATGGTTTAGAATTTTGTAAAGATGTAAATACACGTTTACTACTATGAAATTGTTGTGAAAAAAATTCATCTAACTTAGTGATTATTTTGATTATATCTGGTGTTGTAGATTTAGAAAGTAAAATTTGAAGTTGATCCCAACTTAAAACACAATGAATAAACATTAATGCAGGACGTTTAGTAGGATGATCATACGTAAATGAACTTAAATTTTCTAAATCTATTTTCCATTCGTCTCGCAATGTTAAATCTAAGCTACTCATTCTTAACATTAAAATTGAAGTTCCCATATAATCTATACGTGTTTGTAAAGCATTAAGCTTAGCTGTCAAAACATGATCAGGCTCTAAACCAAAGTATTCTTTAATTAATAACTTGCATTCAATCTTATTGAGCTCGATTTGTCCACCAACAATTCCACCTTTAGCATCTAAAGTAGAATTATCTAGGGTCAAAAGGATGTTCATTGTTCGATGACCTTCTGAATTGATAGAGATTTTTCCTTCTGACCTAAATTCTTTAGTAAGCCAATTAGTATTTCCCATTACGTTTCCCATATTCATATGTATATTAATTTTAGATAAATTAAGACCGAATAAAATTAAAGTTTCCCAAGGTGTATTCATTAATTGTTTTTTGTGATTGTCATTGTAAGAATTAAAACTTTCAACACGCTTAAGTTTAGGTTTTTTAAGATCTTCATCAATACTTTTGTAATTATTATCTTCTACATTATCACTCACTGAAGGGTTTCTTGCTTGAAAATTTTCTTTATTTATAATTTCTTCACAAATTTGATCAGGACTTAACTTAGAAAATTCTTTAACCCTAGAATTTAAATCCTTTGTAATAAAATCATCTTGAGTCTTGTTTTCTGACTTCAATAAATCATTTTCATTTTTTGAATTAAAATCTGGTTCAGATTTTGGATTGATTATAAAATCATTAGCTAATCCTTGATCTCCTAAGAAAACTCTTTTCCATAAAATTTTCCTATACCATGCTTTAGGGAATGCTAAAATTTCACTTAGTCTACGAATATCATATTTAAAAGAAGCAGAACCAATATCACATAAGCCTGAAAAACTTATAGTAATTTTTTGGTTAGGCTGAGATAGATTTTTTTTAGAAAAATCAAACAAGCCTTTTTGATTATTTTTATTCATGTCTATTCCATAAACAACTTTCCTTGATCGTGAAATGTTTATTTTGACGAATTCAACTTGTAAACTCAATGAATCTTTTCGCTCTGTATTAAACTTAGATGAAGAATTATTCTTACTATCTACGTTAGGTAAACTTGATAATGATGTGTTATGAAGTTTACTAGAAACGGTAGTTTTTTTATTAGTGTAAGGATGAAAAATATATAATGAAAAATCAGCTAGACAACCTGTCACACTAAGACCCCCAACAGAAGTGTCTGAACCTTGATGAAGATAATCACTACCAATACGACGATGACCGAACTTATTGCCAATAACTGCGCTTCCAGGAACTGACTTAGTTCTTTTATGTGTATATATTTTAGAATTTTTGTTAGAGTTTCCTAAATCACTAAGCTCATCTTCAATCCGTTTGGAACTGAAAACCAAATCAACAGAAGGTAAATGTAACAAACATTCAACTCTAGATATTGGTAAGCAGCTAAATCTTAAAACAGATGGTTGAACATGTAAATAAACAATAACATCTACTGGAAATGATCCATAAACTGCATATTGAGCTGGAGCAGAAGTTATTAAATCAGGTCTTGATTCATCATTACCAGCTAAATTGTTTTCTGATGTACTTCTACCAGATTCTAATACTATTGGTATTGGTTCCAAAGCTTGTTCCAAAAAATCTAATAAATGTGGTGTTATTATCGTTTCTTCAGGAATACTATGTAATGTCATCCAAGCATAACAAGTAGCTTTTTTTGTTCCAAGTCGTTTAAGTTTTTGGAAATCTTGTTCTACAAAATTTTCATGAACAATATCTAATTGATTATTATTTTGTTTCGAGTTAGCAGTAGTTGTTGGGAAAACAGTTTTAGAACTATAATGTAATTTTATATCTAAACCAGGTATAAGAAAAATAGTGTAATCTAATAAATTTTGAGCACCTAAATTATGACCAGCTCTTAATTTAGAGCTTGATGAATTATGTTTTAAAGTGTTTGAATTCAAAGTATGAGAAAACGATGCTGAACCAAATTCTCCAGCACTAGTATTAGCTTTACTTGAAGTCCTAAAAAATTTATTATATGACATGTTTGATTGATTAGCAAAAAAACTGTTCTGAGGTGTACTCATTCCTTCATTTAAATTACCAATAAAACTTTTCTCTTTTGGCAAAGAAGAAGATTTTTTGTTAACACTATCATCTTTATTTAGTTGGTCTTTAGTATGTAAAACACATTTTCCTGAATTGAAAAAAATTTTGACGTCTAACTCAAAATGAATATTTGGTTCTTGAATTGAATAGTTACTAGATGAATAATTACTAGAAGTTTTTTCTTCTTTAACTTTTTCTGTATTTTCTGATTTATTTTTTGTGGAGTCTTCCGTATCTAATTCAAAAACACTAAAAAAAAAATTAAATTAGCTTAAAACAAACAAAAAATTTTATCTAATATTACACTTTATTATGTGAGTTAGTATTTTTGTTAGATGATTTTTTAGTATGTTTAGGTGATAAAGAAAATAGTTTACTTAAAACACTTTCTGTAGGCAAAGAAGAGCCAGAAAAAGAAGTATTAATTAAAGAAGGAATAGACATTAAATTAGAAAATAAGTTATTTTCAGCAATATTAGAACTTGAAACTTTATTCGAATTTTGCTTGTACTCTTTTTTATTTGAAGATAATAAATTTTCACTAGTAGATTGAGGCATTGTTGAAAAACTTAATTAAAAAAGATTAAAATTTAAATAGAAAATTAATATTAGTTTTAAAAGAGAATTAAGTTTTAAAAAAGATTATTTTTAACTCAATAAGTTAATTAAAAAAAATTACTTACTTGTCTTTACTGTAAGATTTTTTTAATGGAGAATATAAATCACTATCAGTTGGAGATAATGGTAAAAGTTCATTAGAACTATTGATGGAACTAGATTCCTTCGACATAGGCATATTAACATTTTGGTCTAGCTTACTGAAGTCAATTGGTTTTGTCACAGGTTTTTGAAGAGTTAAAGAATTTTTTTGTATTTTTGAATTTTGTTGAGACAAACTTTGGTCACTAGATAAACTATTAGTAAATGTTTTTTTAACACTTTGGCGTCTGAATTTTTTAATTACATCTCGTCTAAAATCATTAAACACTAAAGCTTCTAATTCACTAAATTTTCTTATTTCCTGCTCTATTTCAGCTTCAGTTGCACCAGATTGTTTTAAATCACTTATAATTTTAACTTGCTCGTTTAACTCTTTTTCTATCATTCTAGATCTTTTTTTATTATCAGCAAAAGATTCTCTTAGTACTGAAGGCTTTCTGACTATAAAATCATCTTTTGCACAATTTTTATCATTGATAGTTTTCTCTGATTCTATGTTATCTGATTCTTTACTACTTGGTTGATTAATTAATGTTTTTTTTCTTTCAAAAATTTTGTTTATTGATTCTGTTTTATTGAATTTAGAATCTAAAGCATCTGTCTGTTCTTCAAATTCTTCTTCAATTTGTTGAGGCCCGGCTAAAGCTGTTAAAGTTTTGAACAAAGATGATAATTGTTTTCCGATAGATGTATCTACATGTATATCAAAACCTTCCATTCTCCAACTAACATTTAACAACCATTTAGCATCGATGCCAAGGCCAGGTGTTGTTGTCTTAGAACAAATTTCATAAGTTCCTTCACTTACAACACATAGATTCATAACAGTAAAATCATTTGGATCAGGTTTCCAATCATCTAAACTTATTTCAAAATCATCTGCAAAACGTATACATAAACCTGTGAATTTAGCTTTACTAGCCCAACTTCCAAAAGAGCATGCTGAAATACTTGTACTTTCTAAAGTTATAACAAAAGCAGACTTCAATTCAGAATCATAAGCTAATCTATTAGATGAAAAACTATTAAGATGAAAATGTGGCTGCTGAACAGTTGTTATAGGTAAACAAATACCTAAATCATCGATTGTTAATTGCAAAAAAAGAGTGCTTAAAGAACTAGCATTTAATTGATTTATAGGAACTTTATCTGATAATTTTTGTGTTGTACTTTTGAACTCACTGTTTAAATTTGTTCTCTGTTCGTTCCAATATTCATAAGCGTTTTTATAATTAAGCCAAACTAAAACTGCTTTGTCTAAAGCAATAGGCTGTAAATATAATAAAGGACGCTTCAAAACAATTAAAACAGCTTCTTTGTCTTCTTGTAAAGAATCTACTTGGTTAGAAGAAACTAATTCATCTTGTAAAGCATTTCTCATAACTATTCTTGTTCTGAAATAAGTTAATTGCTGAAACTCGGGATCTGCTTCTTCAAACATAGGATTCATAAACAATTGACCTAATGCAACATTTAAATCAACTTGTAATTCATAAAAAAGTTTTAAGTTTAAATTTGAATTTAGCTTTTTTGAAGAAACAGACATCATGTTTTGAATTCTATTTGACAATTGAAGATCTATTTCACCAGTTTCTAAACGGACTGCAGAATTTGTCGGCGTAGTAGCAGTTATTTGAATTCCCTCCATTTTTAAACGAAGGCTAAACAAAAAGTATCTTGTTGTTTTATAGTTTTTAATTTTATATTTATCATTTTTTTCAGAAAACTGAGCTTCATCATCTGAATAATTGTTTTGACTAACATTATCAAAGCCTGACATTTTTTGTAAAATTTCATTCACTTCTTTCATAAAAACTTTTTGAACTAAAAGAAGATGATTTAATAAATCAGTTGTTAAACTATGTTCAAATGATCCAATTGTTGCTAACGCGTTCAAATAACTTCCTTTTCTCAAAACTCTTCCATCAGAAAATGTTTCATTATTAATAAAATTATTACTTTTAAAATTTGGTGTACTTTTGTTTGGATCATTATTTGAACCTTGTTTGTTTGCCTGAATGAAGCTTGACGATTTTTTATCAGACTCTTCCATATATTCAGCTGAAACATGTATCAAAGGTAGTGAAACAGATGCAGAAGACGGTAAGTTAGATTCAGCTTGCTTAATTTTTGTGTTGAAACTCAATTGGTGTTTTGTAAAATCAATTGTGAATTTAGCTTTATGGCCTGTAATACCTGTACTATTAACTTGTTCTAAATTGTATTGAGCTGTCAAAGAAGGCAATAATGATGCTCCTATATTAAAGCTATCCAAAATTATATGAAATTGTATAACAATAGGTCTAATAAACTTATCATCATTTTTGCTATCTTTAAAATGACTATTCAAAGTTTTTTTAGACCTAAATTGAATGGAATCTATTTTGTCTTTGTCCAATGAGTTTTTCAAACTAGGTTGCTTTTTTAATATCGGATTTTTAGTATTAAAATTACTTTGATCCTTTGATGATTTACCAACAAAACTTTGTTGTAACTCTTCAATATCTGGATTTTCGTTCAAATTTTTAACATTAGATCTGTAAACTACCCGATTAGATTTAAATTCTTGAAATGTTGTTGATAGTTGTCTTGAACTTCTTGTCATTAAACCATGTAAAGCAACTGGATGTTGAGGTATGTTAATGCTTACAGGACCAATTTTAAGTAAAGCTGAATTATGATTTTTGCCTTTTTTGTTTTGAGATGAAATTAATGTTAAAGACTTTCCAATTGTCATTTTTACAATTAATTGATTTTCTTCTAAAATTGAAATGGCACTACTACCTAACTGAGCAGTTAAAGAACTTTCTTTCCATTTTTTAGCTTGTACAGATGCTCCTTTAACTTTTTCTTTATGTGTTATACTAACATGGAAAGAAGATAATTCACCTTCAAGCTTTAAATTATTTAACTTAGCTTCTAGTTCTACTTTTTTAATTTTAATGATACCAAAAATAACAATAGGAGTTAATTCTCTTTGCATTAAAACATGAGTGTAGTTTTTAATATGATCAGAGCTCATGACATTGACTAACGATTTTCTAAACTGACTATGAGAACTAATGGACCCAATGTTTGATTTTCTTAATTCATTAGTTAAAAAGTTTTCGTCATTTTGATCAATATTATCTTTTTTATTTGGATCTCCAATTTTTTTTAGAATATTTTCTTCAATTTGTATTCTAGTTTCAGGTATGTTTGACTGTTGGTTGATAAGTTGGTTAGTTGCTTCAAAATTTTGAGCTTGATTCACAGTAGAGTTACTGACTTGCTGCTGGTATTGTAAATAAGAATTACGATCTGCTACTGTTTTAGTTTCAGGTGTTGTCTCGTATAAATCTAGCAAAAAATACATTTTTTTCCAACAAGTAGGCATTTTTTCAATTTTTTCTTTTTCTTCTTCTTTTATTTTAGAGTAAATATCACTTTGAGAGTTATTAACAGTATTTTCCATGTCAATTACTACAAATTCTGATTTTGAAGAATTAGTATTAGTTAAATTAGATATTTGAGATTGTCTATTATTAGCAAAAGTGTTTTGAACTTTATTTGAGTTTAAACTAGAAGATAAAAGTTGTTCGTTTTTTAAATCTCCTATATAAATACTTTGTTTCCACTTATTTAAATTATTAGATTTCATTCCTAGTCTAGTTTCTTTTACATTTTCAAAAACAGATGAAACTTGGTGAATTAATCTTAACAAAGGTAAATTAACTCTTTGCTTTATACAATTAGTTTCAACACTAAAATTAACAATAGTAGTTACTTCACTTAAACCTCCTTCGGGCCCAACAATTATAATCGGCATTTTTTCAGTATCTGTTTTAGTATTAGGATTTAAAGTATCTAAATTAGAATTTTCATGAAAATTATAATTTTTGTTTAGGTTTGAATCTGTTATTTCATTAGAATTTTTAAAATCTTTGACTTTTCGCAAATCTAAACCTATATTTAAACTATCACATTCAAATGCTGATGACTCAATACTAGGTATATTCAATAAATTAGGCTTTAAATTTAAATCGTTTGAACTAAATTTTCTATGATAAGGTGAATTAGTATTACGTCCTAAGTTACGATTGATTTCAGATTCTACAATTTCTATTTTGAAATTATTTACAAGTAATGATAAGGTAATTTTAGGACCAAGCTGCTCAAAAGCAACATTTGAGTCTGTTTCATCAATATTTTCTATTGCTAAACTAAGTAGTAAAGGTTCGAAAATGACTTTGACATTGCCTAATTGAATACCTGTAGGCATGAAAACAAAGCCTGGTAAAATGTCAATACTTTTTTCTTTAGGATCTAAATTCTTTACATCTGGATCTTCTGAACCTACAGAGTCTAAAGTTGAACGTTTCAAATTATCCTCCAAAAAACTAACATTATGGTTTTTGATTAAAGGGCTTTGCAAGTTTTTAGAATTCATATAATCTTGTTGTTTTATAGTCCAAAGATAAAGATTTTCTTCATTAGTCTTATCATTGTCGTTAATTTTAAAATTGTTTAATAAACTAAAGTTTAAATCACTATTATTATCATAATTGTCATTATCACTAAAATTCAAATCATTTTTAAAATAATAAGAATTATGTATTTGATGACCTTTTGATCTTTTAGAACTCAAAGAGACTCCATTTACACAATTGGGACTAAATAAGAAATCATATGCTTTATTAACTCCTGTTCCTAATGATTCTAAAGGATTAGTTAAAATAGGAAAAGCTAAACTACTTCTTGGCAACATGTTAGGGAAATTAGGTATCAAACGACTTTTAGACTCATTAATAATTCCTTCTTGTTTTTCTGAATGATCTATAATAAAATTATCAGACTCTTTGTCATTATCTAAATAATTTGAGTTATTTAAACGATTATCTATAAGTAAATTTGTTGTTTCATCTATATCGTCTAAAATTTCTTGATTTGGTAAATCAATTCCAGCTTCAACTTTTTTAACTTTAATAAAATTAGAATTAGCAGTTTTGTTTTTTAAAGTAATTGAGTGTTTTTTAGCTATTTGAACTTCATTCAAATTCAAGTTTGCATTATTTTCATTTATTAATAAACGTAAAGGAATAATTGTCTGATCTCTATTTATGAAATCACCTCTATTGTATTTAATATTTTGCTCAACTAATAAAGGCATGTATAATTCATTTTTCCATTGACGGCTCAAAGAAATAACACCTTTACGAAGAATTTTTAACGATGGTAAACAATCTAGTTTTAAATTTTCTTCAATTTCTTTTAAAGATCCAAATTTACTTAAATATCTTCTTAAAACTGCCATTAATTGACAAGAAGGATCTTCATGAAGAGCTTTAGAAAAAGGTGTCAAATGATTGGTCCAAAACTTAGACTTAGGAGGTATATGAATACCAGGAATTTCTAACGCAGCAGACATTAAACAAGCTAAAATAGAAGCAATTCTTCTTTCATAAATAAATTTACATTTTTTTGAACTCAGAAGAATTCTATCACCAGAGATTAACCAAGCATTAATTGCTGGTGTAGCTGTACTAATCAAATGCCAATCTAATTTTGTAAAATCAATCTTTTTTGTGTTAGGAGTTTTAGGAGGTGCTGCAAAATTGAACCAGATAGTTTTTATTTCTCCACTTAATGAAGATGCATTATTTTCAGGATTGAAAAAACTTTTCTTATCAATTTTAATATTTTCATTAGCTTTAAAAGTTTTGAACTCATTTTCAGTTTTGGAATCTGATTTAGTTTTTTCTTCTTTAATAACGTCTTCTTTAGTTTTGAAGCAATTCTCATTAAAAATATCATCTTTTTTGAAGGTTTTGTTTTCATTATTTAAATTATTTTTCTTGTCATCAAAAACAATTTTTTTTTTAACTCCATTTACTTTGATATTTTCAAGACCCGCTTCAAACATAATAAAGCTACTTAATAAATCTGGTTTAGCTTCTTTTTCTTCATTAAAATTCTCGTTCTCTTCATAAAAATTGATGAATTGGTCATTTTTTTTAATTTTACTAGTTAAGCTTTGGCTTTTTTTAAGTAAATTATTTTCTGGAAAGTTATTAACCATAGAACTAGCAACATTTAAAATCTCAAAATCCACTTTACTATCATGTTTAGGTATTATAGTTAATAAAGCATCATTTAATAATGAGCTACTATTTTTTAAACGGTTTAGCTGAACATGCAGTTTTGAAATTGATCCTAACCCAACTGTTTCTTCTAGTAATAATTCTTGTGTTTCAATTGTCAATGGTTCAATATCTTTTTGTTCTTTTTTAGGCTTTTTTGAAAATATTTTTGAAACAAGATCTTTTTGTGTTAAAGCAGCAAAAATAGATGCAGGAGGTGTCTGAGCATTATTAGTAACAAAAGTATGCAAAGATCTTCTTTCTTTTTTGCAATTAGAATAATCAAAATTTGCGTTACTTATATTTAAAGCTAATAAAGAAACACATGTACAATCATTTAAATGATTAATTGTAAATGAATCAACAAGTTGTTCAACTAAACTAGCTTGTAAAACATACACATTTATGTTTGATATTTTAACAAAAATTTGAAATTTTGAATTTTTTGTTTCTTCATATAAATTAGCAGAAATTACGGTTGCAGCCTTTTGAGGAGCATTTTTTTTGTTTTCAAAAAAATTAGATCTACCTATACTTATTTGAGGATTACTTGAAAAACTACTAGTTTTTAAAACATTTGAACTATTAGGATTGACTATATTTTGATTAAAAGAATTATTTTTTGCAAGACCTCTTTCTCGTTCCATTGTACTGTGCCAAGCTTTCAGTTTTAATTGTCCATACTCTAAAGTTTTTTCTTTTTTCAAATAATTTTTAGACTCAACATTTTTACAACACAATCTATTTAGATGATTCACAGTAGATAAAGGATGTATTTTAGCAACAGTTGTTGTGAGAGTTTCTACAAAACTTTTCAAGCCATCTAAACATAAAGGACTAATTTTTATTTCAGTATTACCGTCAATTTTGACCAAAATAGTCATTTTTTCATTTCGAAATTCTAAAGTTTTACTTATTTGTTTTTCTAATTTTCCTAAATTAATAACTCTTTCACTACTATCTTGTCTTTTGTGAGTTTTTTGAAAATTTTCAATTTTACTGGTTTCTAATTCTTCAGAAATTTGTTCGTATACACGTCCTGGCTCATATGTATCTTCAGAATCTGATTCATGGTTTTGTCTATACAAGCGTTTACTTTGATTATTTTTACGTTTTTTAACAAGTCCAATAGAAGAAAAACCGTCAAAAGTTGTTTGTTTTATTAATGGTATATAATTACTACCTAAAAGATCTATTGACTCAGATTTAGGCCACCAATTTCTACATTCATACATAGTTAAATAATTAGAATATGTAGACATTAATAAAGGAGATTCTATAATTGGTTTTTCCATTTGATCTCTCAAATCATAAATACTGTCTTCATCGCTACTTAAACTATCATTTTGTGTAGAACAAGCAGATAAAAAAGATGAACTTGAACTTGAAATAGATTTTGATCTTTCTTTCTTAGTTTTTTTAGATTGGATATTTTTATTTGAATTGCTTAGCTCTTCTAAAGTACAAGACTCTAAAATGTCTGAATTTGAGCCAGATGAAACATTTTCTAATGATTTAGTTTCTTTAGGATTATTTTTTTTAGGCAAGAGCAAAGCAACATCATTGCTTTCACTTGTGACCATTGTAAGCTCGGATTTTGAGGTTTTAGTTGAATTTGTTAATTCTTCTGCACTAAAATATTTGTCACTAGCAGAATTTAAAACTGAAGATTGCTGGCTTTTTACACTTGGAGAATCAAATTCATTTTTTTCTTCAGAGAAATTTTTATCAAAAATAACTTGAGAATATTCCTTTTTAGTAGTAGCAGATAATTGTTTAGAACAATCAACTTTATCTGTTTTAAAATCGAATTTTAAACTTTTTTCAATACCTGTTTCAGATAAACTTCTATTTTTATCACTAAAAAGATGAGTAGGTAATAATTTTTGACAATCTATTGTAGATTGTCCTTTGAAACCAAAGAATTTTTCTTTTTTACTTATATTTAAATGACTTTTGATGGATTCTGTATTAACCGAATTAAATTTTGTTTTCAAAAATAAGGGAGACATTGATTTTGTACTAGTAACAGATTTTTTAAGTTTTTTCAAATAAAATGGACTTATTGCTCGTTCACTCATGATGTTAGGAGAGTTTATTAAATTATTTTTAAAGTTTTGTTTTCTAAAACTATTTAAATTATTTTCACTAAATCTAAACTCTTCATTGTTTTCTGTCTCTTCATTTATAGAATTCAATTTAAAACCTAAAATAGGCTCACCAGGCTTTAATAAACTTTCTCCATACATAAAATCATAGTTTTTTTCAAATCTTTCATTAATTAAATTCTCAACTTTTTTGCTAGATTGTTTATTATCGACTTCGTCAATTGTATTTAAATTGAAAAAGTTTTTACCATTTAAATTATTACCGAAAAATGCACATCCTCCTACACATCCACATTTTCCTGTTGACAAAAACTTATTAGATGAATCTTGCCATAAGAACCATAATTTTTTTGTTTTAGCATCATGTATAGATAAAAACTTTTTTTGACTTATAGTGTAACTTTCCACAACAGATAATAATTCAGCAGAATCGATAAATATAGGTCCAAATTCTAAATTTAAAGCTTCATAACATTTTAAATTCTTTTTCTCAAGTTCTGTAATTTCTTCTTTATTTTGTTTTAATGATGAGAATAAATCTTTTTTGGATGTTGATAGTTTTTTTTTAAAATCAAAATCAGTATAGTTAATATTACTATCTACAATAATAAAATGTTTTAAAAAAACATTATTTATAAGAAATGTGATTCCATTGTTAGAATGACAACTATGTAAATTGCATGTTGAAAACTTAATAGGAATAACTTGAAGATAAAGTAAGTTATTACTTTCAACAAGACATAAGTCTATACTTTGAATAGAAAATCTAACCATTTTATACTTGATATCTTCAGAATTCGGACAAATTTTGTTCATATTTGAGTCTCCTTCAGGACATAAAGATTGTAAATTATCATGCAAACATTTTCGATATGGTACTGGAGGTTGCAAAGAAGAATCTTCTTGCATCAATTGGAAAAAGAAATCATTTAAAGAATATGTTAAATGATATAACTGAGGAGCTGTCAATTTACCAGAAAGTTTACCTATTTCTATTTCAACTAACCAACCATATTCTAAAGTTTCACTTTCTAAAGATCTACCTACATTAGAAAATAAAGCATGTCCTCTAAACTGAAGAGAATTCATTAATAAATGACCATTATTTAAATGAGAACTTTTTTTAGGGCGATCAATAAAATCTCCTGTTCTTAAAATTACAGGAGATAAAACAAGTTGCATTTTAGTTTCTCTATAGGTTTTATCCATTTCAAAACATAATTTTTCTAAATAAATATACGGACAAAGAGGATCTTCATTATTTAAATCTTTTTCAAAACATGCTTTCATTAAATGTCCATGTAAATCATGCATAATTAAAGAAACAGTAACAGCAAAAGGCCTATATAAACGTTCATCAAAAACTTCATTAGAATTTATTGAAACATTTTCTTTAGATTTATTTGAGTTATCATTTTGTTGATTTTGAAATTCTGCAAAATCTTGATTATAAGAAAAATCGTTAAAAAGTTGACTTTCTCCCATATAATTTTCTTTTATATTCCACAAAGCTCGTAATAATAAGCCATGTAAACAAATTTTAGAGGGACCAATTTCAATTTCAATTTCAGCTAAATCTGGTTGCATATTTCCTGGGTCAAAATTTGAGAATTTTTTATAAGTTTTTCGTGAACTTGATAGTTTTTGTTTTTTCTTATCTAAAGTATCATCAAATATTTTTGGAGGTACTGGATGATGATTGTAATTAATACTGATAGCAACAATTGGTACAGACCAACAAGTGATCCAATTATTTTCTTCTTTTACAATACTACACCATTTTTTTTCTTTAAAATATAAATCTTTGGGTGTTATAAATTCTTTAAAATTTAGTTCATTATTTGGAATTAAAGGGTAAAGTTTAGCAAATTTGTTGATAGTTTTAATTGTTTCATGATGAGGATTGATTTCAGGTACATGTAACGCTGCTTGTAAACTTTCACCCTGTATCCAAATTTTATAAATTGTTAATTCTGGTAAAAATTCGGAAAATGGTAAGTCAAATGCCATGTCAAACACATCACCACAAATTGCAAGCTCTAAATTTTCCACTTTTTCATTATTTTTTATATTTGATTCACAATCTATCCAATTATACTCATTGGCTAAGAAAATTATTTCAAAATCTTTGAATACTAAATTACATTTACAAGTGTAGGGCACAAATTTAAAAATATCTGGTATATCTTTACCAGCCCAATCTTCAATTAAAGATTGAAAAAATATTTTGTGAGCATAAATTAAATTAATACTTGTTTTACAACTAGTTATATCACAATGCCATGTTTGGTGATGATTCCACATTCTAGGATATTCAATTTTAAACTTGAACTCTAATGTTTCACTTTGAGCCAAATATCTATATGCTAATGTTGTTGTTAAATCTAAATGTAAGATTTGGCCAACTATATCAGAATGATAACCATTTTCTTTACTAATTAAAGGAACTGATACTTCAAAATAAGAACCTGGTCCTAGTTTTAAATGTGTTACATTAGTTTCTTTTTTATTATCAGTAAATAGAATATCAATATTAGCAGAAGATAAAGTACTTAAACGAAAATCAAATTTCTCAAAAAAACGAAGTTCATTTTCTTTTGCCCTTTCTGTTACTGGCACTAATTGATAATCTGGAGGATAAAAAAAATTATACAGAAAATCTCGTTGACGATCTACCCATGGACCATATCTCAAATCTGTACCTTTACCAGATTTTACATCTAAACCCCAAGCTGGACTTGTAAAACGTTCAATTACATCACCTGTAGATAATTCAAATCGTTCAAGTGCAGAACTTGCGAAACCTGGTTCATCTTGATAATAATAAAAATCTATAGAATTACTTTCAAACACAACAAAACCTTCACCCATAAATCTTGGTGGTTCTTCTTTTTGACCAACATAATTTGGACTATTAGCTAATATTATTTTAAAACTACGAGCTTTACATTTACTGATGTGAGTAAATAAATCATATTTAGAAACAGCTGATTTTGAAGTATAAGTGATGTGAGATTCTTCAAATGTTACTAATAAAGTTGTTGGAACATTTGAATTTCCAAAAACTAATCTACCACTGTTTATAACAATTTTAGTAACAGGAAAAAAATCTCTCCATAAATATGCTTTTATTAAAGTTTCATTTGTTAAGCTGCTTTCTACATTTTTTAAAATTTTTTCTTGAATTATGTTATTTTCTAAATGAAAGTTAGAAGGCAATAAAAATATTTTTTCTAAATGAGCATATAGTTCTGAACGATTAAATAAATGAAGCTCAAAACCATTAAATAAACATGACACTCTAGTATCAGATTGACTAAAATCAGATTTACGTATATCTTTCGGTTCATAAGGTACCCACCATCTAAAAATTAACCAACCATCTTGAATTCTTAAAGAATAATCACCTGTTATAAAGATGAAATCCCTAAACATTATTTTACCAGAAATGAATGTAACTGAAAATGAACCAATTTTAACATAGGGATGGTTCTGTTTTTTACAACCTCTATAAAGATATTTTGGAATAATGACATGATTAATTAATTTTGTTAAAATGAAACCAAAAACATATGAATTGTAAAAAACTATGTATGTAATCCAAATTGTACAAAATAATAAACAAAAAAGTAACCAATAAAAATCTCCATTCAAAGGTACATCATCAAATTTTGCAGATATATTAAAATTATGAATTGGAAAACCTAGACTGTAAAGAAATTAGAAAAAAATCTAAAGAAAAATATTTTCTTTACTTACATTGTATCTTCATTTTCACCTGTAGTTAAATTACCTTCAAAAATTGAGTTAAACATCTCTAAATAATTTAGTTAAAAAAATATCTAAAAATTCTAACTTCTTTTAACTATGCATGAAACCATCTATAAAATTTGATGACATTGATTAATTTCAAATGAATATACAAAACAATCATTAAAAAAATAAAGTATTTTGTTTTAATTTCATTCACAAGATTATAATTGAGATTAAAATTTAAAACTTAAAAGTAATTTAAAACAAATTAGTTGACATGAGAATAAACTTTTTAAAAAATAATTATTTTAAGCTAATTAATAAAGTTAGATTAATAGACTTTGGTATTAAATTTTTAATGAAACATGATTAAATCTTTTAATAAATTATAAGTTATTATCATTTTTATCTTATAAAATATACAAATTCTAATTCAATACAATTGATAAATTCAAAGTAAAAAAAAAACAGTAAACAAAAAAAAAGCGCGCTTTTTAAATCAAACTTGCTGTAACTCAAAAAAATCAAAAAAAAAAAAATTTGAGATAAAATTTTTCATGCTAATCGCTTTGTTAAAAAATTGAAAATTTTTAAATTAAAATTATTAAATGCTTTTATTTGAATGAAAAAAATAATAAATTAACTAATGAAAGAAGAAAAATTTAACGTAAGATAATAAAAAATTATTCATCTGTCAAGCTTCTGTGTTTTAGAGAGAAAATTAGTAAAAAAATTTGAACATAATTTGCTATTCACAAAAGCTAAATATCTTTAAAATTAATTGTAAAAAGAAAATTAAAAGAGATTCAAAATAAAATTTCAAAACACTTTTACTTTTTAGTATATAAAAATTTAAAAAGAAACATTACGAATTAGACAAGAAAAACTAAAGTAGAAGATTATATTAAACATTGTTGAAACTGAGTAATTTTCAAAATGTTTTTTTCAAATTTTTTCTGTTTTATTATGATTATTTCAAACCTTTCCTTATACTATTACACAGACTATACACATTTCAGAACAAGCTTATGTAAAGAAGATGAATGTATTGTTCAATTTCATTCAAACCAGAAATTTAGTAAATTTAAAAATAATAACTGCATTAAATGTAATGATACTTTTTTTGACAACTTTATTCTACCTGATGGTTTAAAAGAAGCTAGAGTTTTAGCTCTTAAACTTTTTACTTTTTTTTATATTTCAGAAACTATTTTTTATTTCATTCTAGCTGTTGGTTTTAAATTTAGTAAAAGATATTTTATTGAAACTTTTTTTTATTACTCAGTTTTCACTTTAATTTTAACTTTTACTTTTGCAATTTATAGTAAGTAAATGTTAATTTATTGAAACTTTTACTAATTTTCTTTTTTTTCAAAGTTAATAATCTTCTTTTATTATCAATTAATCAAAGTTTTTTTAATATACAGTACTTCACTATTATTTCAAAAATCTTTTTCTCTTTGATTTCAATGAAAAAAAATTATTTTTCAAATTTACATATAAAACAAAATTAAAATTCTTCATCACTTAAAAACAATCTCTTCTTCCATGTATTCATAAATGGTTTCATTACCCACTCAGTTTGAGCAATACTTTCATTTTCAATTGTACCTAATTTTATTTGATAAAGTTTTAATTCAAATCTAGGTCCACATTCTGTTGTTTCAAATTTATTATCAATTTTTTGATAATTATGATGTCGAAATGAAATATGATCACAATAATTTGCAAATGTAATAATACGTTTAGAATCTGATTTAGGTACAGGAAATAAATATTTTAAAATATTCATTGTTCTTAAACCTAATTTTGTTTTGAAATTATGGAAAATTAAATGAGGATATGCTTCTGACATTTTATCTATATTAGGTATATCATGTCTTGTTACTACATTCATTAATTGAAAATATGCTGTAGGACCAAACGGTAAATGACAAACAATCATTCCATCTAAGTTTTAAAATTTTAATTAAATTAATTATGAAATTAACTTGAAAAGTTCAATGAAAAAAACAAACCTGGAGTTCCTCTATTTTCTGTCAACATAATTAAATCGGTAACATTATTATTTCTACAAGTTTCTAATAAAGATTTTAAATCAAAATGTCCTCTGTTTATTCTTTGAGAATTAGGAAACAAAAGTTTCATTTCCTGAAAAATAAAAAATTAAGTTTTTAAATTTTATTTTACTTTTAAACATACTTTTGAAAAAATTTTTAATTTAGAACTTGGATCATAAGAAGTTGTAATAACAATTTTTGGATTCTCTACACCAGCCCATCTGTATTCATCATCTTCTGGATTTGTTGTCAATTCATTTCCTTCATCATCATATTCTGCTGCATTAACTAAATTTATAGCACCTTTTTTTAAATGATTAGGAATTTCTTTATTACCTAAAAAAAAAATAACAATTAAATGTATTTAAAATTATGAAAAATAAAATAATTTACTATCAATCACTTGTTTCAATGTTTTCTTTTTATCAAGAACATTTTGTTTAGCTGCTTCAATTGTTTTTCTATAAAGATATTCTCTTCTTAAACGTTTATTCCTTTGAATCTAAAAAAAAATAAATTATTTATATTCTTTAAATTAGCTAAACTTACCATTTTTAATTCTTTTTCTTTCAAACTGTTGAGTTTTCAAAATAAACAATCTCACATGTTTTTTTTTTTAAATATTCAGTTTTAGTTGCGCAGGCTCGAAAATTTTTTTCCTAAAAATGTTTACGATTAGTTTTAAATAAATGTATGGTATTTTATGTGAAACTTTTTTTTTAATTGATAATAAAAATAAATTTTTTTACTAAAATTTAAGAAGAAATACTATAATTAAGTAAACTGAATTTAAACCCAAAAATCATAAAATTTGCTTTAAAGTTCTCTAAAGATTAAAATAAAATTAGAAATTTTTTTTTTGAATTTTTGATGCATACCAATTTAAATTTTTTTAAACTTAATTAAAGTATTTCATTAATTTAAAACTTTAATATAAATTAATTTTTATCAAAACTTAATATGATTGTTTTTCACTAAAAAAAATGCAGAAGGCGCTTTAAAAAAAATTTGCGCAAGCTCATTTAATCCATTATATAAAATGATGTTTACAGTTTTTATTTTTTAAGCTTTAGACGTTTTTAATTTATTTAATTATGATACTTAATTATTAACACTCAATTAATATTAGAATTGATATAGTAAAAATGGTTTTAGACAAAGTGCCTTCTATGATTGATGATAAAATTTACCAACATTTTTCTAGGGAAAACTTCGATGTAAAAGCCGGCTTGTGTTATGAAAATTTAAGTTTAACAGATCAAATACTAAAAATAAGTGATGCTATTGAATCTTTAAATTTAGAAATTAATAGTTTAGTATCTAAAAATTATCAGTATTTTATTGATCATACAAAAAAAGTAAATGATTTAGATTCAAAGTTTGAAACTTTACAAAAAAATGTAACAAATTTATTGTCAGTTTTAGAAGAATTAAAATCTGTTTTGTCTGAACCATATAAAGAAATAAGTCAAAGAATCAATCTGTTAAATAGATTACAAACAACATGTGATTTATTAAGAAGAATAATAAGAATTATGACTTTAAGTAAAAAATTAGATACAAAAGAATTAAATTCAACTTCAGATACATCTAATGATTTAAATAAATTTAATTATAAGGAATTATTACAAAAAGCTTTATGTTTAAATGAAGTAAATCAATTATTAGAAGAAGATGAATTATTGAATGAAGTCGAAATAATTAAAAATCATTTAGATAATTTCAAAAAAGAGCAATCAATTATCCAACAAACTTCATTAAAAATAATGGATTTAAGTTTATCTAAACAAGACATAACTTTATTAACTTATGGTTTACAGATATTTTTCTTGTTTAATAATTTAGAAACTGTTATAGAAAATTATTTGAAAGACAAAAAAAAATTAGTTATACAAACCATGCAGTCAACGTTTAATTCAAAAGCAAATCAAGTTAAGATTTGGATTAAATTAGAGTCATTAGCTGATGAATTAGCAATATCATTCGAACAAGTATATTTTTTAAATCGTGTGTTAACTAAAAGAAGAGATGCTTTAAATCAAAACTATTTAATAGATTCCTTAAAAAATAACTTTGATCCTGATAATTTTGTTCAAGATATTTTTGATAATTTGAATTCAAATTTAAAGATTGCAATGAATGATTCTCAAACTATTAAAAAAATGGTTGAACTTGAATATCCAAAGTTTTTGGAAACTTTTAACAAAATAAATTTTAAATTATCGAACGACATAGATAAATATTTGAAACAATTTTTCCGTCCATATGAAACAACTTATTTATCATGTTGTTTATCAACATTATTCGATCTTGTAAATGAGATTTTTAATTCATCTCAATATAATAGTGATCAGTATTTAAATACAAAAAATATAGACAATTTAATTAAAGAAATAAAAAAACAAATTGTCTCAATCAATGTAGATGAAGATTTGGAAAAACTAATTTGTAAAAATATTTGTCAATCTATAAATCTTTTTTTAGCTAAAACAGAACAATTAGTCAAAGTTGGAGCTGATGCAACACAAATTATTGATTATGCATCTGATAGTCAAAAGTTAAATTCAAAAATTGTTCATCGTATAAATTATTTTTATTTACAATTAACATTTATTTTGCCTGAATCAAATTTAGATAATCATAGTTCAGTTAAAACAATTAAAAAAAAGCTATCAGATTGTAAAGTTTTAATTTTCAACATAGTTTCTCCTTTTTTTAATTCTGTTAAGGAAGCTATTGAAGACATCTTATTAACAATGCATCATGAAAAATACAGGTAAATATTTCATCTGATTTGAAAAGATTAATTAAAACTAATTTATTTTTATAGCCAAAACAATAATGATAATAAATGTTCTTTGTATATGAAAGAGCTTAATGGATTTTTATTAAGGATTAAAAATGATTATTTAAATTTATTACCTAATAATGACGTTATTAGGAGATGCTGTGTTAACTTATCAAAAAGATGTATTGATTTATTTTTAAAACTTGCAACTACATTAAGACACCAAAAAGTATTAAATGTTATTAAACGTAAATTAATTGTTGATTGTGAAAAACTTGAACAAGCATTGTTTTTGTTAGGAAACAAAGTTTCAGATTTAGGTAAAAATTATAGAGCTTTTAGAGCTTTTAAATCTTTATTAAACCAAGAATTAGATGATATTGCAAGAAGTCCTGTAATAGGAAATGTTATCCCATATTCAATTGTTATTCAATATTTGATATCTGCTTTTACAATTGAAATTCAATTACCTCATGAATTAATGAATTGGTCAATAGTAAGATATATTAAATGGTGTGATGATAATGAAGATGAAAAAACTAGATTAAATATTTTAAAGTAAGTAAAGTTTTTTTAAAAAATGAAGTTTATATTAAAAAAAATTCTTTTTTCATAGACAATGTTTAGAAAATTATGTTAAACAATTTGGTCATCAACAAAATTTAAAAACTTTTCCACCTATTTATTGTATAATTGTTAAGTTGTTAGAAACTGCCGATTCAACTAAAGTTTAATTTATTTTTATTTTGTAAATTTTTGAGTTTAAATGAAATATTATTTCATAGATAATAAATTTTTTTTAGAAATTGATGAATTCATAAGAGAAAAATCATTTTTCTGTTTTAAATTAAATTCATTCGGGTATTTGTATTTGATAAAAATTGTATTTTTATCTAAACTTAAATTTTTCTTATAAAAATTACTTTTTGCTGAATTATTTGAATACTGTTTGAAAGAATTTTGTGAAATTTTCTTTTTTGATTTATTCACAGTGAAAGTTTTTTTAAAACATTGTTTTAATGAAAACTTTTTTTTTTTATCATCATTTTCTGTGATAATATGAATATTTTTAAATAAATAGAAAATAGAAAAACCATACCAAAGACTGATAGTACTACCTAAATAAACAAAAAGTTCTAAAAAATTCATTGATTGTTTATAATTAAAAACTTGATTAACACCTGCATTAGGTTTATATATATCAATTGTTAAACCTTGATAACTTTGGCCTACATTTGATAAAATTGATGCAGCATAGTAATCTGTAATACAATCTTTTTTATAACATTTATGTTCACAGTAAAAAACTATGTTATATTTTTCAAAGCAACTACGGTTTATTTTTTTGTTCGTAACAGCTTCAGTTTGATTATTGTCTAATAATGTAAATAATGGTAAAGAGTTGCAGTAATTTTTAGATAATGAAAATTTACATTTATCAACACAATCTTGTCTACTCAAAAAATTGTAATCAGAATAGTCTATACAATTAGTTTTAAATGGCTTTTTAAGAAATTTTGCCACTGTATGTGTATAACTAAAAAAATAAATAATTTAAATTAATTTTAGTTTATTTCTTTTTTTGTTTCAATTACCCTAATGATATCCAATTATTTTTTTTCCCATTTAAGCCTAAAACTGCAGCATTTTTTGAATTAGGTGATGTAAAAGGGTCATGTATATGTATTTTAAAACCAAATTCAGGTATTTCATCATTTAACATAATTTCCCAGTTTATTTTCATTAATAATTCATTACCCATTTTATTAAATTTGAATAAGTTTTTTCTATTTGGTTTTGACCTTCTATAAAATAAAGTTAAATAAAACATAGTTTCTGACCAACCTACATCATCACGATATTCTGTACGTAAATTAATATCTGCTACATCTGAACATTTATATTTTTTATAAGGAGGTTTATTATTTTTATAAGTTGAGGTTTCAGAGCTAAAACTATCATTTATCTTTAAACTTTGTTTAATTTTTCTAGAAAAAACTTTGTATTTAAAATAATTTTCATCTGTTATATCAGAATTAAAAACATCATAAACAGTGCAATTTTCAAATAAAATCGTTTCATTATAAATAAAATTTAATTTTGCTGAAGATGATATATTTTTTAATTGTCTAAAATTATTTGTCTTTTCAAGTAAACTTAAATTTTTCCAACCTTCAAAATGATAATCTAATTTAGTTACGTTTAAAAATACATAAAAATCATTTGAAATTGTAATAGATGGTAAATAAGAATATTCTTGAGCATCTATTGCAATATCAACTACAATATTATAGTCTAAAAAATTACTTATAACAGAACACACTTGATACGTACATCCGAACATACAAACAGCTTGAAATAAACAAAAATACTGATTTTTTAATAATAAAAATTTATAGTTACTTTTCTTTGATTTCTTTTTAAAACTTTTATTTAGATAATTCAATTTTGCTTGATAATTTACTTCATCAATTTTTTTATTCATTTTTTAGTAAAACTTTGTTTTTGTGTCATAAAATCATTTTTAAAATTAAAAAATTTAGCTCAAAAATTCTTTTGTTAAATTTTTTAATGATATGCTTATTGAAAAAAAGGTATTAATTGTTATGAAAATAATGAAAAATATAGAGAAAATAATCTAAATAGTAGTAAGAAGAAAACTATTTAAATAAAATTATTGAGAAAATAATTAGAAAAAAAAATTTAAGAGAATTTGGAAAATATATTTCTTAGTAAAAAACAAACATACAATCAATAAATTTTTATATTTTGGTTAAACTTATTTTAAAAATAATCATTAAATTTTAAAATTATTAAAAATTTATGTAAAACTATAATAAGTTTAATAAATTGAATTTTAGTTAATAACAAGTTTAAATGAAATTTAAGAAAAAAAAAGATTTTTGTTAGAATTTTATTGAAATTTTTTTTTAATTATAAAACTTATTTTCTAATTAAAGAATTTTAGAAAAAATTTTTTTTCTAAGTTATCATAAACATTATACCTTAATTATTTTGTCATTAAGTTTCAATATAATTTCAAATTAACTTTTTAAATTGTTTAGTCTCTAATTTATCTATACAATCAGATCTTAAAAATTTTTTATTCAAAAAAGAAAATTTAATATTCTAGCTTGTTAAACTTTTGATTTAAACTATCTTAGATTGATTATAAAAAACATAAAAATATAAATAAACCAATAGCTCTTACGTAAGTACTTTATTTTAAATTAAATTAAATTTTTGACATTTAGGTAAATTTTGGTTTGCAAAAAAAGTTTATAAAACTTTAAAATCAAAAAATTAACTTTTAATTTTTATCTTGATGATTAAACTTGATACTGGAACTTTAATAAAGTTATTCATTTTAAAAAACTAGGAAAATATCGAATTTCTTTCTTTTTTTTTTAAGCTTTAATATCAATAATACTTATGCAGGTAAAAAAAAAAGTTTCAAATTTATTAGGCATTGAAATGTTTTTTCTTCTTCTTAAAATATGTTTATTAGGATTTGAATGAAATCCTATGTTTGCAATTTTTGAATATTAAACATTCTTATAAATGTTTTTTAAGTATTTATTTTTCAAAAAATAAATTAAAAACAAGATTTAAGAAACTGATTTTTAATTTATTTTTAAGTATTCATCTTTTGAAGATTCATTAATTTTTTTAGAATTAAAATTTATGTTTTAATCTTCAAACATAAAATAGAACTTAAATCAGCTTTTATGAAATTAATATTTATTATAAAATTCATTTAAAACTTTAGCCAAAATGTTTTATTAATTGTTTTTAATTAAATTTAACTTCAAAAGAAGTTTAACAGAAAAACTTTTTTAAAACTCAAAATAATGAAATCAATAAATTTAAAGAATTTTGATGAAAATTCATTTCAAACTGAATACAAATTTAGTTAATAATTTAAATTGAAAACATTAGATTTAATTTATAAAAAATTTTTCACTAAATTAGGAATCTGTATCAAAAGTTTAAATTTCAGTTAAAGAAAACTTAAATCGACTTTATACTTTCGAATTAAAAAAATCATTTATAAATGCTAAAAGATTGGAAATTTTAATGAATTTAACAATAAAAGTAAAAATGAAGATGAAATTTAAATTAAAAAGGCTTCCTAAGCTTTAAAACATATTAAAAAACGTTTTGAGTTTTTAACATCTTAATTTTCAAAATTAAATGAAAAAAACTTGATAATTAGCTAAAACATCTGTATTCATTTGATTCTTTAAATAAGCTAAACTTAATGAAAACTTCTCACTTCCTTCATTTTCTTAAATTGTAAATAAAGCGCTAAAAAAAAATTCTATAGTTTTAAAAATAATAGATTTTATCAAATCAACCACAAAAGTTTAAAAAAGCTAAAGCATCAATAACAACTTAAACACTATCATTTGTTCAAAGTTAATATATGATTGAAACTTGCACGATTTGCCAAAAAAGAAAAAAAAACCAAAAAAGATTTGTGTAGAAAAATAATTTTGAAAGTTTAAAGATTAAAAGATATTTGAATAGATGTTTTGAATTTTTAAAAGAAGAAAAAATCTTTCATTTAAAAAGTTTTAGAAGTTAAATTTAAAAAAAAGTGTTTTAAATGTTTAAGTTAAAAGTTTATTAAAATCTTAAAACTTTTATACAGAAAAATTTAAACAAAAATTTGAAGAAAGTTTTCAAATAGAAGTTTAAAAATAAAAGACGCATTATCTTTTTAATAAAAAAAAATTAATTAAAAAGTATTAAGTTACTATATTTTTTTTATTTGTAGAAATAGACAAAAAAAAACAACTTGATTATCAAGTCATAAAAATGAACCTATAAAAATAGATGATGTTTTTTTATAAAAAATTTCAATCAAATTTCAAAACTGAAAAAAATATTTTAATTTAGAAAAGAAATACGGTTCAAATGATAAAGCCTTACTAATGAAATTGTTTTATCAAAAACACGCACTTTTCTAATGAACTTTATAATTAAGTTTTATTAACTTGATTTCATCAAAAAAATAAAAACGCAAATATTAAAAACCATTTTAAAAATTTGATTAGCTTTTTAAAGAAAATATCTATTTCATTTAACTTCATAAAAAAATAGAATAAGTTTATATTAACAAATAGTTTTATAGCGTTTCAAAAAATGAAAAACTATCTAAACAAATTTTTATTAGATTTAGTTTAAGAAATTAATGTATCCTGATGAAACTTTTTTTAGAAAACAAATTAAATTTCAGTAAAATAAAAAAAACCTCCTAATTTTAAAATTGACAAATCAAGTATTTAGGCTTCATTTCAAAATTATCTTATAAATTAACAGTCTTAAAAAAGAACAACAATTAATGGTATCAAAATTATCAATTAATTAAAATATTTTAAAATGTTTTTAGAAAATAAAAAAATGCAATCAAAATAAAGCTGTAATTGATGACTGAAAACTTTTTTATTGGGTTAACATAAAATCAAGGATAATTTTAAGAATTTAAGTTTATTTCAGAAATCAATTTATTTTAACATAAAAATTCTAAGCTAATTAATGATAAATGTCTCAATTATAAAGATTTTTTAATTTAAGATAAGAACTTTCATTAACAAGCTTTATAATTTTTTTGTTGAAATTTTCAATTTTAACTCAATAAGAATTTAAAAGAATTTGATGAACCTGAAAAATTTTTGAAAATTTTGGCAAAACATTTAAGCTTTTAATGTAGTTTTTAACAAGAAAAAAGTTTAAAAATAAAACTACAATTCAACAATTAAAACAATTAATCTAAAAAATTGATTCATTTAAAAATGAATAGTTTGTTTCAGCTATTTATGATTTAAAGTATATTTTTTTAAATAAAAGACTAAAAATATTTTTGGATTAAAGATTATATCAAAAATGATTATTTAAGCATTAAACTATAAAAGTAATAGACACATCTAATTGACTAACCACCTAAACCTCCGTTTCATGAAAAACAAGCAAAACGTGAATAAAAATTAAGTTTTCAAACGTAAAAAAAAAACGATTTTAAAACAGATGTTGACCGAAATTCAGAAGCAAACATTTCAAAAAAAACCACAAAACAAGTCAAGAAATGTGATTTAAAAAAAAAAAAGATTGAAGCTTAAAAGTAGTCAAAGTTCCCACATCAAATGAATAGCTAATCAAATGGTCATTAATCACATTCTTTTCTAAACATTTAAAAGAAAAGGTATTTTAAATTTTGTTTTTATTAAATAAAACTTTAGAATCAATTCTCATTAAAAAATTAATCAGACATACAAATTTTTTTCTTTTGTTTAAAAGTAAGCATTTAAATGTCTAAAACTAAATAATGCTAATTTTATCAAAAATTTTAATCAAAAACTTTGAAGAATAAGTCTGTTAAAATAGTTTAATTAAAGATTTTTTTAGGTGATTTTAACTCATGTTTAATGATAACAACAAGATTAAACTTTGAATATTTTTTTCCTTCTAAAAAAAAACAAATTGTTTAAATAGATCATGAGATTAAATAAAATTTTAACCTGTAAACCCAAAAATTGCTTACTAAATTCTAATAAAAATCGTGATTCAAACAATAAAAATCATAAACTATTAAAATTTTTTTTGAATTAAATTGAAATGCATTTCAAAAATAATTTTCAAATAAGTTTAATAAACTCAATTGAATGACAAACTTAAAAAAAAATTTTATTTCTACTAAAAATTTTAAATATCTCACTAAATATTACTTCAAAAACTCCTACATAAATCTGATTGATTTTAAAAATATTCTATAGTACTTTATAGGTTTTTTTCTTAATAAGATATAATTGTTATAATTTGTTTTTCATACTTAAGTTGTTTATAAAAACTAATTTCTTAAAAACACTTATTCAATTATAATAAAAACTTTATTAAATACTTGAAAATATATTTTTTATTAGATTTATTACTACCCACACATAGAATAACGACTAATTTAAATCTGATAATTAATCTATAAATCTTATATCTTTTAAAGTTCTTAATATTCACAAATAATTTAATTTATGATCAAGTAAAATGCAACAGGTTATTAATGTAATAATCTTGATAAAAAATCAGTTATTTAAAAATAATTCAATTATTTTCCAAAAACTTTGACACCTTTTGAAATTGTCTCATTTAAAAATTATTAAAATTCTTTAAAAAAACATTGAAATTGTATCAGTAAATAACTCAGTTGAAACTAATTAAAATTAAATTAAAAAAAAAGATTTATAAATAATAAAGTGTTTTTCAAAAAAAAGGTAGCAAATAAAGTTATAAAAGTTTAATTTAAAAATAAATTCTAAAGTAACAAAATACAATTCAAAGTTTTTTTGTGAATAAATATTTAAATTTATTCATAAAAACTGATAGTATCAAAAATAATTAATGATAAATTTTTGTTCTAAAACTTTTGGGTCATTTGTCTATAAGTATATATTAAATTTTCTCGCTGTTTGTGGTATTTTTAAGTTTATATTAATTTTGAGTTTAAAAATCTTAAAAAAGACAGCTAAATAAAAAAGCAACTAATTTGAAATTATATTCACCTATTTTGATCACCTATTGAGCAAAAGTAATAAACATATTAACTTTTTTTATTTGATATAAACTATTTAGTCTGTTTTATTTATCATTTAAAAAAGTAATTCTTTCAAAAAATAGGTTTTTCATTAATCTTTATTGAATTTTAAAACTTTAAAGTTTTTATTAAGATAAAGCACAAGACAATTTAAAATTATAGAGTTTTTGCTAACAAGCAGAAAATGAATATTGTGAAAATTAAGATTTATTCATAAATTCTGAAAAAAAAATAAGCATAAGTTTACTCAATATGAAGACAATGATATAATGTATTTAAAAAAATTAATTTAATTTCAAAAAGGAATTCTTAAACAATTTTTTTTTGTTTTCTTATTAAGGTTGCTGACTATTTATTTCAAAAATAGCCCATCATAGTGTTTAAAAGAAAATTTATAACACCTGCTGTGTTGTTTAATTTTGTAAAAATAAATTTAGCATCTATTTCAAAGTTTTTGTTTTAAAAAATCACAACAGGTAGCCTTTGAAAATATTTAACTATTTGAACAATCCAGACAAAGATGCTAAATTATGTAGCAAAAACATTAGTCTAAAATTTACAACTTGCTATTAATAAAAGATAAACACTATTTTCAATAAATAAATGTTACCAATTTATAAATAAACACTATTATTTATTAAAAAAAGTTGACACACTTTATTATCAGCTATAAAGTGACTTTTATCTTGTTAATAGTTAAACAATTTAGATAAGAATTTTATCTTAAAAATTACTTAAAAATTATCTTTTAAACTAAATTTATAGCTTCTTAATTGTAACAAAAATCTTATAAATTGAATTCGAAAAATGATGACGAAAAATTGAATAGCAAATTAATTTTAAGAAAAAATTTTAGAACTTTTAAGAAATTGATTTGCTTTCAAAAAATCAAAATATTTGTTAAACTTTTGCTAACTAAACTAAATTATTTAAAAGAAATTTCAAAATATTTCAAAAGAAATAATCACAAATCAATTTGGAAGTATTTAACTTGACATAAAAGATGAGTTGATAAATTATTTTATCCCAAAAAAAGGTAAAATTTTATATAAACAATTTATTTTGTTAAATTTAAAACAAAAAAAAGAAAATTTATGTTTATAACGATAATTTATAAATAAAATTATAATTTAAAATGCAAAACAACTTTATCGTTTTTTGAATGATTCTCAAAAAATGTTAAATTATCAAATTAATAAATTTTTTCTCATGCTATTGTTCATTTTTTTGTAACAAAATGATAAGTTTTCTTGAGAATAAATAAAAAAACACAAAATTTTATAAACAAAATTATTTCCTGTTTTTTTTAACCTAAAAAAAATTGACGCTTTTTACTATAATTTCCGGTAATTTTTTTTAAAAATAAAAAAAAGTTCAAAAAAATCAAAAATTATGATAGTTGTTAATATGAAAAATTACAACTTCAAACTGCTCTAAAAATTATAAAAGTAGCCAACAACAATTACTCATATAAAAAATTTGATCAAACATTATTTTAGTTTATATTAAAAAGAGTTTTATAGATTTGATGATCTAAAAAACTTATTTTAAATGACTAAAAAATGACATTTAATTTTAATTGCTTAAGCCTGCCATTTTTGTTAAAAAATCAAACATTTTCTTCATTCAAAGATTAAAATATCAAGAACAGTTTTATAATTTGATGGGTTTAACCACAAAAAAACCATTTAGTTATTTTTTTTTTTATATTAATGAGAGCTTTCAAAACTCTTAAAAGTTATGAATTTGAAAATTTATTTGATATTAGCTTTAACATAAGTTAAATCATTAAACACTATTATTGGTATGGAATTATTTTGTTTTTGATTTATGAATCTGACTTTTTTCAAGTATACTAGTTCATTATGAACTTTACAAAAAAATTATTTAAATAAGGGAATAAAAAGTTTTATTAATATCGTTTTATAAAACTTAATAAAAAAGGTTTTCAAAGCAAAAAATAAGCGTTTTAGTACTATTTAACAATTGACAAAAATAAAGTATTAGGAAAAAGTTTCTGGTAAAAAATTTATGGAAAAACATTGTTGTATAAAAATACATATAGATAAATCAAAAAAAAAAACAAATTTAATTTGAAAAAACAAAATTTTAAATGAGAAAACAAATTTCCAAATAAAAAAATCAATAAAAATAAAAGGATGAATTTTCTAAAAAAGAAATATTAAACTTAAAAAAAAAACATTAAAAATTTCATTAAAATCTTAATTAAGATTTAGAAATAATCGCAATTTAAAAATTTTTCAAATCCTCATTTTTTAATTAGTTACAAAAATTGAAAATTAAAGCCAGAGGGCAATAGCTGTACATATTTTTATAAGTCAATACCTCTGATTTTGACACTCAATTTCTAAAATTAAAAAATACTTAATTTTCTAGATTCCAATAAACAAAAAAACTATTTCAAAACAAAATTAAATGAAGATAGTTAAGAAAAAATTTATAGTTTTAAACTTTTGGGTATCTAGCCAATTCGTTTTCAGTTTTATAAAAAAAATAAATGAAAGATTTATGATCTTTTGAAAACAACTTAAAGTTTTTTTTTTTTGGTAAAAGTTGTAATGAATAATAGATACCTTTTTATTTTATGAAAAGTAATTAGTTTTAAACTAGCTTCTTTTAAAAATAAAAAATCAATTACATGTTTTTTTTATTTTAAAGTGGAAAGTGTCAAAATATTTATTTCAATTTACTTAAGATTTTAAACTTCGTCAAACAAAATTTAAATACATCTCATTAATATAATAAAAGTTGAATTTAATGATAAAATCTGTTTGACAAAATAAGTTACATAAAATTTTCAAATAAATTGACAAGAGTTATTGATTAAGTTGGTCATAAAAATTTTGGAAAAAAAAATTCAAAAACCATATAATTGATAAGGCTAATTAATCTAAAATTTTTTTTTTAATTACAAAAGTTTTACAAAATGTACTGTTTTTATTCAACTATTTAACTAGAAACGTGTTACTAATTATTTTCAATTTTTTACTTTTTAATTCCCCATTTTACTATTCAAAAAACTTTTCAAAAAAAATATTTAAACATTCAGTTACAAGTAACTATTGTTCGTAACAAAAACATGAAGATAAAGTTTTAAAGTTATAATAAGATAATTTTTCTAAAAATTTTGATCAAATTTTCTTAATAATCATCTGCTTATAGGAAATTTCATTGATTCTGTTGTCTAGTAAGAAAAAGTTTAATGAACAATAGTAAAATTTTTATTCAAAAACCAGCTTAGTAAAATCTTTCATCATTAAATATATTGCTGATTTTTGTATAATTTTTATGATGATAACAATGCGTAAATTAATATATAATATAATTTAATAATATTTAAAAAGAAATAGAAAATAAACTTTGTATTTACCATGCTGAGAATCAATAAAAAAATGAAAAGATGATTGTTCATTTGAAATTTTTAATGCACAGTTAAGTTTGATTGTTATTTTTTTTTTTACAAACTGACGAAGAAACCCAGCTGAGAAATGGAATCATAATTTTTTAGCTATTAAATCATAATATACTATTAGTTAATAAAAAAGTACGAGCATAAACTCAAAACTATTTAAATAATGTTTTGTCACTAAAGGAAAATATTTTTACAAATAAAACTTTTTTAACACAAAATTTATAAGCTAATAATTGATTATTATAATGAATAACAATTAAAAAACTAATCAATTAATAAGCGAATAAAATTCTATAAGTCTACTATTGAAAAATTGATTAAAAATTTACTTAAAACTTTTGTAAAAAATAAGTAGCTCTTACTTAAATAATTTTTGCAGTTATAAAGAATTAAGAAAAAGCAAATCTTCTTTAAAAATATTTAAGATGACAATTAAAATTTAATTGACAAATAAAACTGTCAATTTTTTGAAATATAAGCTTTTAAGTTGAAAATTTATTAACTAAAAATTAAAGAAAATTTATAGATCTAAATATTAAAAATAGTTATGAAAGTATTCAACTTTCAAAAATTCTTTTCAAAATTTTTTATAAATTAGATTTTAGTTTTTTACTTTACTAATTTAATATTTATATGTCCTGTTTAAGCTTATTTCAAAAAATGAATTGAAAAGCTACAAAATTTTTACAAATATCACTTGTATTTAAAAATTTTAAGCTTATTGTAATTTAATATTAGCAATCAAATATAAACCTATTTTTTTTTTGGTTTTAAAAATTTAAAGAGAACATCTTTTTGACAGGTAAACTTGAAAAAAGTGTTTAATTCAAAAACCCTCTTTTCTTATCTAAATATTTGAAATCAAATAAGATACTAATCTTACTGTCTATTAAACTAAGTATTCTTTAATTTTTTGATTTTCAAACTTGAAAAATAGCTTTACTCAGTAATTTCGATTGAAAAAAAAGAAAAAAAAACCTTAATCTTGTAAAATTTATTTGTCAATTGAAAAACAATTTTTTAATAAACCACTTTTAGGTTTTAAATTACTATTCAATTATCTAAGCATATGGCTAAATAAAACTCTACTTTAAAAAAAAAATAATTTTCTCATAACAAAAACTTTTGAATATTCCTTATTTTTGAGTTTTTATTTAATTTTTATAGTGCTACAAATGTCCTATAAAAAAGTTTTCAGCTAATTTTATGAACTGATCAAATAATTTAAAACAAAAATGAATAATCAATAGAATAAAAAATTAAATTTCCAAAAAACTTCATAGAAATTGATTTAAATTAAAAAGCTTTTAAATTTTTTTATAAAAAATTTTAAGTGATTTTTTTGTTCATCAAAAATAATTGAATTGATTAAAACTTTTTATTTATTAACACAAAACAAGTTAAATACTAATTTCCAATAAAAAAAAAATACCAAAGTAATTTGATATTAGCTCAATTTACTTTAATTTGTTTAATTTGAAGATTTAAAATCTTGTCTTTGTTTAATTCTCTCTTTTTCATCTACTTTTTAAATATCAATAGAATTGCCAATTTTACTTATTTTATCAACAAAGGTTTTGTTTTACATCTATAAAAATTGTTAAAAAGCTTTGTTCAGTAAATAAAAAGCCTCAAAGTTTTTTTTTATTTATTCAAATTATTGCCTTACATTATTTAATTATATGAGTGGCATGTGTGAATGTGATGAAAATTTATTAAAATTTTTTTCAAAATTTATTTTCATCAAAAATCAAAAGCAAATCTTTTTTTGCCAAAATAGTATTTTGCTGGTTTCGCAAAAAATTTAACATCAAAAATAAAGATAAAAACAATGTTTTGAAAATTTATCAGGTTTTTTTTTAAATTTTTTAACCAAAAAAACATAACTTAATTTTTAGCAAAAGATTAAAAATATCCTTATTTTACTGTGTAATTAATATTCAAATTAATTGGTTTTTAGAAAAAAAATTTTTCTTAAATTCATTTAACTTTAATTGTCATTTCATCAAATAAGAATTTAAAAATAAAACTTTGTGTGTGGCTATAAATTAAGTTTTAAAGTGTGAAGTTCATTTTTTAAGGTTGCAATAAATTAAATAATTTATATTTTCAAGTTTTACCAAGTTCGAAATATTTTAAAAATTTGTTCCTAAAGCTTAGCAACAGGTAAATTTTTTAAATTAAGCTACTTAAATAAAATTTTGTCTTAATAGTTCATTTCATAAAACAGTAATTATCAAAAGCATGAAAAATATTTGAAAACTTATTAAAATATTTTTATCTTATATATTTGTTTTATAAATAAACTAAAATTTTATCAAAAAAGAGAAGGAGTGGTCGTCAAAAAAAAAAAATTCAGCTCAATCCAAACTCAGTTTCTTAAAAATACTTCATAAAACCTCAATAGGATTATCAATAGTTAATAATTTATCATTTTTATTCGTTAACATATAAAACACAAATTTGAAAATTAATTAACAATAATGAATAAGATTATAATTACTTATGCATAATTCAAGCTTATTGAATTTAAATTAACAATAGCTAATTTAATAAAACCGGAAATCAATATAAAATATTTTTTTATTAAAGTTTGATTATAAACTTTTTTATTGAATTAGTTTTTGAAAACTAGCAATTAGTCTTAAAACTTTAAGAGAATACTTAAAAAAATCTTTCTTTTAAGCTAGATAAGTCATACTATATTTTATTAAAATGATTCTTATCAAATATTTATTTAAAAAACACAGTAATTCAAGTTAGATCAAAAAGATATTTACAAATAATTGTTTTAGACAACTATAATCTTTTATAAAATAAAAAAAAAAGCAAAAACAAAAACCACAAGACCACCCGTAGAATGGGCATGTCATTTACTTTGAAAGTTGGCTAATATTTTCAAAAAGATCACTTTGTTAATTCTTAAAACTCTAATTTTACAGATTCCTAACAAACAAAAAGCACATGCCTAATTATCAGTATGACTTACTAAAAAAAATAAATTTGAACCAAAAAATGTTCTACTGTTGGTTTTTTGTCAAAAAGCAAAACATTGAAAACACAGTAAGATAATTTTGGAGATTTCTGAAAAATTATTTACCTTTTTGTCTTATATATGTATTTTTGAATTTTATTTAAAACTTATCTTATTTTCTAGAAAATACATGTGTGTTTTAAACATTAATCAGAATATATTTTCGCAAAAAAATTCACCAATAATTTCAAATTGTATAAAATTAATTATAAAAACATCTTCTGATAAAAGTCTCTGTGGGCTAATTTTCAGAATTTAAATAGTTAGCAATTTATTTGAAAACTTCAAAAGTTGAACTTTAAAAAATAAAGTTTCTAAATTTTGCCTAACCTTTTAAAAACAAAATTGTTGAAACCCTATTCCAAAACTTTGCCTAATTAAATTTTGAAGTTCAAAATCTATAAAAATAGGCAATTTGTTTATTTATTTTTGATACCATAATTATATATTATTAAAACAAATATTTTATTAGTTTAATTTTGAAGTTCATTTGATTTTAAAAACTATTTGTTAAACATAAGATCTTGAATAATTTTACAAAAAAAAGGCTTTCTTTTTTTGCATCTTATTCATTTGAAATAATCATAAGTTTAGAGTAAAAATTTTAAAAAATGTTAAGCATTTTTTATATGACATTTTTAATAACTTAAAATCTTAGTTTGTAAAACAAATGATTGTAAACTAGAATACCCTATTGAAAATTGAAACTCAAACAATACAATTAAAAACTTTTTGTTCAATAAAACATGAATGTTTCAAAATTTACGTAAAATAAAAAACCTATAAAACAAAGTTAAAAACCTTTAATTAAATTTAAACAAATATTTATTTAAGATAAGTATTTTAGCGTATCTAATAAAAAATACTTTGATTTCAAAACTTTGAATCTAAAAAGATAAACTATTTGAATATTTTCTAAAGTCATAAAAAATTCTGAAGTTCTATTTCATCAAATTTGAAATATTTAAAATCGCCATTTAAGTATGTGTATCAAATTGATTTACACGAAAATTTCTTTTGTTAAATTTTCATCAAAAAAAAAAAAATTAAAACAATCGGATATAAATAATCAATAAGAAAATCACCAAGAAAATCAATAAGAAAATAAAACTAAATAATAGGTTTAACTGTTTTATTTGTATGAAACATTTTTTATTTAAAATGTTTTTTAGCAAATAAAACATAATGAATAATTCAGTTATAAAATAAAAGTGAAAAAACAATAAAATTATTCTAATCTTTTCAATTTTTCAACAATGTTTTCAACAACAAAAATTGCCACAGAATACTCAAAATTTAAAAATATTCAGTAATAATGATTGACTGATCATTGATTGTTTTAAAAAAATATATATTCTACAATTAAATTATACTTGGTTGTTACGCCCAACTTTTTCTTTTTTTGTTCTAACACATCATTTGTTTTGTCTATAATCATTTAAAATATTACCCTTCAAAGTGTTAATAAATTTTGACTTACTTAAAAAATCTAAGCTTTATGATAAAACTTGAAAAAACATTTACAGACTTAGTAACATTTTTAAAGTTTATTTAAATGCAAATCAAGATTTTGCTTTAACAAATCATCTTTAAAATTTTTCAGGTGTTTTTTTTATAAGTATAAACAAGAGAAAAACGCTTCTGATTCAATGGCTGTCAATTTTAATATTTGAAATAAAAAAAAATTAAATACTTAAATGTTAAATGCATCAAAATTAATTTTCAAGAAAATAAATTGAATCACAAGCTCAAGACTAAAAAATAAATAAAATTTGAAACGCAGCTACAGAAAAATTTTATAAAAAAAACAAATGATTAAATGTTTCCAAAAAAACTTAATCATTATTTGTCAAAAAATTAGTCAAAATTTATTTTTGAAAATCCAATTTAATTTTAAACATAAAACTAGTTTACAAAAATTTTTTCTAATTTAGTGTAATTAATTTGTCTTATTTAAATTTGTTAAAATTGATTATCACGAGAAGCTAATTTTTTATTTAAATTATTCAATTTTCATTAAATCTTTTAAGGTTTAATTAAAATTTGAATAAAAAGTTTAAACAAAAACTTTCTAAAACAACTTAAGATTTAATTAAACTTTTTTTTTAAAAAAATTTTTCAAAATCAAATTGTTGATTAAAAAAAACTTATGATTTCAGCAAATTAATAAATTTCATTAAGTTTTTTTTTGAAAAAATAAAATTTCTGAGTAAGGAGTTTGAGAAAAAAGTTTTTTAAACTTTCAGTTTAAAATTCAATTATTCAAAATTTAAGAATATTATTTTTAGCTAATTATTGTTCTTTCAGAAGTTTTGAAAAAAAGAAAATATATCATGATAAGTTTGATAAGCGAAATCAAATCAGAAAAAAATATGTTTGTATTTCAAAAAAGTGAATAAAAATAGAAACATGAAAATATTTTTGAGTAAAATTAACTCTATTTGAACAAACAAAAAAAATTAATTTAATTACATGGTTAGAAATCAAAGTTTTTAAAAAAATTTTTTATTCTTCTGAATAAAAATTAACAAAAAATAAGTTGAATAAACAAAATGCTTGTTAATTTGAATAAAAAAACAATTTATAGTAAGAAAAAAAAATTTGTTGAGCTTTTTTCTAAATATTAGTAAATAATCTGAAGACAGATCAAACTAGCGGAAAGATAAGAAGAGTGATGAAAATACAACCAAAATCAAATTTAAACATGATTAACAAATGTTTTGTGAATCTTCATTAAAAAAACAAACAAAAGATTAGTTAGATACTTGTTATGAATATTTAAGATCAAAAATCATAAAATTTTGAGTAAGAAAGCTTCTTTTAATTTATTAATAGTTCTTAATTTAGAATTCATATGTAAATAATTTAAATAATTAAGTTGATATATATAAGTGAAAACATAGAAAAATTTAAAAACTAAATATTTTTTCATATTCAACTTGAAAAATTTTATCAGCAGATGATTTAGTCTAATTAATATAAAGATTGCATAAGTCAAAAAAATTTAGACAACATTTTTCACCAAAAATTTTAAAGCTACAAATTATTTAAATAATTACAAGCTGATAATTGTTTTTAACATGTGATTCAACTATATATAGATTTTTTCTATTAAAATAGAATTTTTGTTTTGAAATTTCGTTTTGAAATTTTGTGGAAAAATTAAAATTGATTTTAATAACAAAAGGTTAAAGTTTTAATTAATAAATTAATCTTAAACTGTTTTTGAAAACAAATTTATTTTTTTCATCTCAAATTGCATTGTCTTTTTTGAATACACAATTATTGAATCTTTAAAACATGTTTTTTCATTTTTTTATTTTTTTGAAAGATAATCTTTGAGCAGATTTTAATTAAAAAAATATAGATTTAAAATGAAGGACAGTAAAAATAATTTTTGGCCCATTGAAATTTTAAATAAAAATGCCAAAAATATAATTTTGCTTAAACTGCAAATTTTTAAATTGAATTACTCAAAACATATTTTAACCTGATTTAAAAAATGATATTTAAATAATCAAGTTATTACGTAAAATTCATACTAATTTTAGAAGAAAAACTATATTGAATGATTGTTGTTTTAAATTTAAGAAGTTTAAAAAACTTACACGATTTTTTAATGAAAAATTTATCAAAAAACACAATGAAGAACATTGTTTTTGAAAAAAAAGTAATTTTATATTTAAAAGAAAATTTGATGTACAAGACAATTTAGTTGTCTTTTTGAACAAAAAAATGCGTTTTTATAAAACACAATCAAATTTTAAAAAACCTTCAATTTCAAAATATAAAAAGAAAAGTTAGAAGTTGGTTAAAGAAATAAGATACAACTTAAACATCTAATTTTAGTGTATTTTATTAATAAAATGCAAGTCTCTAAGTATAAAACTTATTCATAATTAAATTACCAGCTTTAATAATTATTTTTTTTAATTTGAAGCTTAATAGAATGAGGATTAAAAACTAAAGACAAGTAGACTATTTTTGAATAAAAAAAAATATTTATTTACACATTAAGGAAGTTTAAGTTAATGTAAATGATATTTATTTGCTTAACAACACCATTGTTAAAAAAATTCTTAGCTGAAAAATAAAGCTTGATTTTTTAAAACAGTTTCAAGTTTTGAGAATTTAACAAAGATTTTTTCACAAATTTTTAGTCAAAATATTTTGACTTTAGAATTTTTTAAAACTGACAAGCTTAAAATAACTTTAAATGATAATTAGAAAACAAAATCTTCTAAAATATAAAAACTATTTAATCAAATTGACAAAAAAAAGCAGGTGTAAATCTTAAGAAAAAAATTTTAGAAAATAAGTTTTGGAAAAAAAATTTAGAAAAAAATATTTAGAAAAAAAAAATTTAGAAAAAAAAATCAGCTGTTTTGATAATTTAGATATAAAAAGAAATAAATTAGAAACAAAATTCAATAAGAAAAATAGAAACAAAATAAATTAAGCTAGTTAAGACATTTTTGATTATTATATAAAGTTTATAAAAATATTTTGTCTTCATTTCAGTTTTGAAGATGATGAATCAAATTTTGAATGAAAATTAAAAAGCTTAATTAAATTTTAATTAAAGTTGTATAAAAAAAATTCTTGGGAATTTAAAAAAAAAAGAATTTTTATGCATCATTTTTATAAGTTTTTATCTTTGTACTAAAACAAAACATAATACTTTTAAAAAATCTTTTGTTTCACAAGTAAAAACATTTTTAGAAAAATAATGAAAACTTAATACTTATCTTTAGATCAACTAAGCTGTTTCCAGTCAAATGTAACCAATCGACATCTTATGTTTTTATATCTTCTTTTCTTTAATTAATAAAATGGTGCAAATTATAATTAAAAGATAAATTTTCTTGAGTTTATAAACTTAATAATTAAAATAATTCTATAAAAAAATTTTAATTTCTTGAGCATTGAAAACTTTAATTAATAATTTCTGAACACTGAAAATTTTAATTAAAAATAATTTTTTTCACTAATTAAAAATAGAAAATGCTAGTTTAATGTCACTTAATCAGTTTTTAAAAAAAACATTTTTGTTGGCTTAAATTTTTCTTTGAAATTAATAAGTAAAAGAATAATTAAATTAGTTCAATTAATTAAACAAAGAAATTAATAAATATAATTTCAAACATAATACAAAAAGAATTTTCTAATGTTTTGTTTTCTAAAAAACACAGTTGCTTAATTTTTATCTAAAATTACTAAGCTGAGTTAGTTTGTAAAAGGAATAATAGATTAAAATTTTTCTTGAGTTAAATATGCTTGAATCGATAAAAAAAAATGTTTTTCTATTAAAATCATAAAACGAATGTTAAAATAGTTATGAATTGAATGACTTTAATTATCTTGTAGAAAATTTTTTATTTATGTTTTAGAAAATTAGAAAAAGATTTGTTATGATTTAATATAAGTAATGCTTTAGTACATTTACAAATTAGAAAAAAAATTGTGTTTTATAAATTTAGAAAAAGCTTAGTTTGAAAATTTAGAAAAATGTTAAAAATTAAAAATCTTTTAAATTAAGAACTTGTTTTTGAAAGTCTGTTTATTTGAAAAGGAAAAATATTAAAAGCTTAATATTTAAATAGTTTTTGAAAATAAAATTTAAAAAAAACTTTAAACTAAAATTTAATTAACTCTTTTTAATAAACATTTTTTTGGAAAAACTTTAAATTTTTTCTTGAACTTAAAGATAATCTTTTAAATGATTATTAAAACTATAATTATAATTAATATTAAAGATTACTAAGCTTATACAAGTGTATAAATTTTGATTAGCAAAATATCATTTTTACATCATTTAAACATTACTTCTAGAATCATGTTAGTTATGTCAAATTTAAATAATTTTTTTTTTGTTTTAATAATATATAAATATTTTAAAACTAAACTTAATCTAGCTACTAGCCTTTTAAACTAATCTCCTTATTTATTTACTTTTTTTTTAATAAAAAAAAGGTAAATTCACCTAAATCTAAAATTAATTTTTTCGAGCACACTTAATTTGTTTTTTTCTTAATTTTAAAGACTTTTTAAAAGATTAGAATCTTATTAATTTTAATTAAAAAAATTAAGTTACTTCAAAATTTTGTAAAGTTAACTTTAAATTTAGACAAAAATATTTAGAAAAATAAGTTTTAGAAAAATAAGTTTTAGAAAAATAAGTTTTAGAAAAAATTAAAAATTTTAGAAAAAAAATATTAAGTTTTCTATATAGTTTAAGAAAAGGAATTTCTATAAGAAAATTTGCATTTAAATAAAAAAACTAAAATAGGATAAAAAACAAAAAGAGGATAGAAGATAATAAAAGAATGTTTTAAAAGAAAGTTTCTTATGTAAAGATAAAAAAAACTCACGCCTTTTAAATTAAATTCGTAACTTGAACTATAGTATGAAGTTTTCTTTTTTTTTTGAAAAAAAACCCGCAAAAGCTAGTTGATTAGAATTTCAAGTTAAAAATATAAACTTTGTGGTACAAAGCATTTAAATATAAAAATTAGTAGTTCGAACACTCAAAAATAAATTTAAAAAGAGATAATATGTAAAAAACACATTTTTATTGCTTTATATACCATTGGAATTGTATATCTTATTAGTGTGATTTTACTTTTTAAAATCAGATAGGTAAAAACACGTGATTGCGTGTTACAATGCCATTTAAATAAAACTTTTTTTTTCTAAAAAAAGAAGAAAATTTTTTATCTTTTATTGCAAATTATCAAATTAAACTTATGCTGTTCTTTAAATGCTTATTCGATATGTAAAAAATATTTTAACAACTTTATTATTTATAATTAAATTTTTTGTTCAAAAATTAGATTAAAAAGAAACAAAGAATCATTTATAAATTTTTATGTCTTTCGATAAAAAAATTGACAACTTCCGCCTTGTAAACACCTTTTTTATTTTCAAAGCTATTTGAATTTTTTAGTTTTATGATTTTTTGTTTTAATTTTTATGAAGCTTTTTGTTAAAAGCTTTTGAATTTTTTTTATGAACAATTTTTTTAACTTTTTCGATTCGAAAAGCAATTTAATTTTAAAACTTTTCTTTTTTAGTATATTAAGACTTTTAGTATATGAAGTTCAAAATAATAATTTTAGGAAAAAACTTTATGGTTTTGAATTTTCAGTTAAAGAACTTTTTAATTTTTGACTAAAGAATTTTTAGTTTTCATCTAAAGAACTTTTTAATTTAAATTAAATATTAAGTATTCTTGAAACTTTATCGAAAACTTTAATAAATTAAAAAAGATATTTAGCTCCAAAAACTTTTAGTAATCTTAAGCTTGTTTCTAAAAAAGTTTCATTAAAATTCAAATTAGATTTTTCTTTAAATCTAATTATTGATAATAAATTAAGTTAATTAAAAAATCAATTTTTCATAAAAAGATATAAATTGAATAGATTTTTAACAATTGTAATGAGCTTGCTTATAAGTAATTAAGAATTAGAAATAAATTGAAAATCTTACACATGAAGTCAATTTTTTAAATTTAATTTCTTTTTTCAGTAAGAATTTGAATTTCAAAAAATTTTAAAAAGATTGTAATAGAGCTAAAGTTTTTTTTTGAAAAGAGTTTTATGATTTTTTGCTTTTGATAAAAATCTCATTATAACTTTTTAAATACATGGCCTTTGTAAATTCAAACCATGCAGAACTTTTATAAAAAAAAATAGTTTAGTGCAAAAAACATCATTTATTTCAACAGTTCTTCAAACAACTTGTATCACGCAAGCTTTGAAACAAACTTATAGGTCAAAATGGTTAAAAAAAAATCGAATATCTTTTCAAAGTAAGCCTATATGATATAAAATAGTCTATAGTCTTATTAAACAATTAGAAGCATAACTTCATCATAAAAAAAAATTTATTGTCTAAAACAAAATTTACAGTTCAGTCAGTGTTTATGTAAAATCAATAACCCAATAGTAGTAATTTTTTTTTTGTTTATTTAAGAAAGGAACTAGTGTATTTAACAGGGTTTAATATTCACAGTTTACACCTGTTTTTGTTAAAATGTTAAATTTTCTGTTTAAATGTTATTGCATTTGATTTTACTTTAAAAAAAATTAAAATATAAATAACGAGAAAGTTTTCAAGAAAAAAACAAAATTAAAATGTAAGTTAAAGTAATTTAAGTAAATTTTTTTTCTAAGTTTTGTAATAGTTAAAAAACTGAAAACACTTTTTTCATGTTAAATTTAATTCAAGCTACTAAACTAGACATTTAGATAAAGATAAAATTAACAAATTAGTGATTCAAAATTTCAATTTTTAAACATTTTTGATTCTTAAAATTATAAATTAATATTCTTCAGTAACTATAAGAGTTTTATTGTTGTTTAAATGATGTTGATGATGAGAATAAGGATGTAAAGAATGCTGATGAGATGAAGGCATGACTAGACCGGCAGGCGGTTTTAAATCACTAAATTGATCTGCACTTAATGAAGATACAATTGAACTAGTTGAAAGATTATTTGTATTTAAAGTTGTTGCACTATTACTTGAATTAAGACGTTGAGCTGCAGCTGCAACAGCTGCTGCTGCAGCAATATTTGATGAGCTATTTGTTACTACAGCAGCAAATTTTGCAAAATTACTATATAAGTTATTTGTATTTGAAGCTGAATTATTGATACTACTTAATGGACTTGCAGATGCAGCAGCAGCAGCCATACTTGTTATTGAAGATAAAGTATTTGCAGCATTTATTTGATCAAGATGACTATTAAATGATGAATTTGTCAAAGAATTATTAGACAAATTATATTGAGCAGCTACTGCTGCAGCATTATGAGCAAAAGGATGATGAGTTAAATTAGAAACACTTAAAGGTGTATTAGATGTAGCACTTGATGTTACTATAGAAGCTGCAGCTGCAGCGGCTGCTGCTATTCTTATAGAATCTGATTGAGAATTTGCATGCGCAGCAAAACTAGTATTTAAACTATCAGCTGAAAATGCACTTGTCGATGTTACATTTGTGTTTGAAGAGTTAGATAAAACACTATTAACTAAATTTGAATTATTTAAACTAGAATTAACAGTTAAAGATGAATTGGCAGTTAAAGAGGTATTTTCATTACTAACCGCAGCAGCTACAGCAGCAGCATTTAACAAATTATTTGTATTTGCAACTGATGTAGAATTATTGCCAGTCAATGAATGATGACTTAATGGATGAGAAAGTGGTGAAGGCTGGTGTATAATTGATGAATTGTTTGTATTTTGATGTTGTTGGTTTGCTAAATGAGCTGAAGCAGCTGAATGATAACTTAGTGAAGAAAGATTATTTAAACTATTTAAACTATTTAAACTATTAAAACCATTTAAACCTACACTACTAAAACCAGCTCCTAAAGTACTGTTAAATTGATTTAAATGGTTTGTAAAATGGTTTGTAAATGGGTTGTGATGTGCATTAGCATTGAATAAATTTAAAGAATGAAGTGTACTTTTTTGCATTTCAGATGTGTTTGTATCTGATTTAATTGTTGAATCTTCATCTGAACTATCATCTTCAGATTCAGCACCAGAATTAGATGAATCATTCAATAATTTTGTTTTTTGAACAGATAATTTATTATCACTACTTGACCCATGCCCATCTCTAAAAAAAATAAAGAATCCAAATTAAGTTTAAAAGATTAATCAAAAAAAATCAGGTCTAAAATTTATAAGTATTTTCATTGAAAATTTTTCTACAGATGGTGGCTTTCAATGTTTTTAAAAATTTTTGGTTTAAACTATTAAGTTTAATTTAAAATTTTATTTTTAAAGCAGTACCACCATGAGATGTTTTATTGCCAAAAGTATTGAATTTCAATACTTAAGTCAAAATTATTTGGTATAACCAATAATAATTAATTATTATGTACTTTTCATTTTTAATATTTTTGCTTTCAAACTGAAGTTTATATTTAATTATAATTAAAAAAATTCTCAAAAACTAATTAAAAATAAAAATTTTTAAAATTATTTTCATCTTAAACTTACTTTTCTTTTGCTTCTGCAGCTCGATCTCTTTGTCTTCGATTTTTAAACCAATTACTAACTTGAGTTATTGATAATCCAGTTGAGCCTGCTAATTCTCTTTTATCTTTTGGTGATGGATAAGGATTATTACTATACCTTTAAAATTAAAGAATCAAAATATTAGTTTTAATAAACTCTAATTAATATTTCAATTAAGAATTCTTAATAATAACTTACCATTCTCTCAAAGTTACACGAGATTTTTCTTTAAAACAATACGAAGTTTCTTCACCATCCCATATTGTTCGAGGTAAAGGAAATTTTCGTCTTATACGGTATTTTCCTACTGCACCTAAAGCTTTACCACGATTTTTTTCAGCTTCTAAATAATGAGCTTTTAACCATAATTCTTGTAAAGCTTGATGTGAATTTGGATGGAAATTATAAGATTCAAGAATTTGATAAAGTTCTTTGAAGTTTTGTCTAAAAAAAAATTATCAATTAAAATCGATTTCAATGAAAATTTTTTCAGAAAAAAATAAGCCTATAAAATTTAAGTTTAACTATTTAGATTGTTCAGCTGTTCATTTTTTTTTTGTTTAGTTCAATAATTCTATACTTTTATATTTAGATCTATATTTGAACCTTTCATCATACTTTATCTCAATTTTCATCTCATTTATACAAATTACATTTCATCAAACAAATTCATTGATTTTAATGTATCAAAAATAAAAAATTTATTAGCTTTTTCAATCAATTTTATCTAAATTAAACTTTTAGCTGAAAATTATTTTCAATAAAAGAGCTTAGTTTAGTTAAAAACTTAAAACTTGAACACTTTAAAGAACACTTTAAAGAACATTTTGAAGAACATTTTTAGTGAAAGAAAAGACAAAATCACCTAAAAATAAATTTTTCTTTTATTTGATCTTATCTTTATTTTGCTCTTTTATTGCCTTTTTTAAAAAGCCTAATCATTTCAAAAAATTTTTATTGCAAACTAAAATCTTCTATAAAAAGTTTTTTTAATAATTAAAAACTAAAAAATACTTTTCAATGAATAAAATAGAGTATTTAAGATGAGGGTAAGTAAAATTATCTTAAAGATTAACCAATTGTATCAAATCAAAAGATTAGATTTTAGAGAACTATAAATTCGATCAAAGGTTTTTATCGAAATTTTGATTATCAAAAGCATTAAAGTTTTTTAATTTTAATTTTTTTCCTAAATCTTAAATGACTAAATAAATATAAAAAAAAATAATTTGATTAAACAACCTCAAATTGACCTTAAATGTGTAAACAATTTTTAATACAAATAAATGTCAAGTGTTTGATTTGAAATGCTTTTATTAAAAGTTTTTATTTTAATCTCAAACTTCTTAATCTAAATCAATTCGACAAATTTGTTTATACTTTTAAATATCTCCAAATTATGTCTTAAATAAAAAAAACGTTTAAAACACCCTTTAAATCCAAAAACCACTGCCTATGTTGAAATGAGCAACTGGCTGAGAACAACAAATAAAAATCACAATTGCAGTCTATTGCCCTCCACTCAAGGGCAATATATTAAAAAAAAATTTTTTTTTTCAAAAATTTGGCCAATGAAGTCGTAATTTGATACTATGTGGAAGTAGCATATCAAATTACTTGAGCGTTTTTAAGTTTTTTTTTGTAAACTTTCTCAAAAAAGCATGACGTTTTTCGAGTTTTACTTCTTTTAGTGAATTATTTTCCTACAGAAATTGTTTGATGGCGAGCATATTGAAAAATAAAATGAAAATGACAATTTTGACGAGAACTATGTGCGTGTGTGAGCAAAATTTCCTCAGATGTAAACAGTTTTTTTTGTGGTTTTTGTTTTATTTTTAATTTATTTTTATCTAATTTAAAAGCATTATAATTCTAGTTTCTCAAATCAATAAAAATTAAAACAACGTTCATTATTGAAAATGAAATATTGATAATCTTTTATAGTTTCAAAAAAGACATTCAATTTGTCTATAAATTTTTTTAGTGAAAATCAATTTTATTGGAAAACCTAGTGATATATAAGCTCAGTTAAAATTATATTTTTTAACTTAAATTTTTAAGCTAATTCACCAAAAAGTATACAAAAACTTGTAAATTGATAAATTAGTGATTTTCTATATTAAGTAAAAAACATGTTTCCCTACTTATTAAATACCTAATGTTGTTTTAAATGAAAGTTAATAATTTTAATAAAAAATTTTTCTTAGTTATTTAAATAGAAAAAAATGATTAATTTAAAAAAAAAAAAATTTTTACTTGTGAAAAGCTACTATAGCACGAGCTTTAAGAACAGTTTCATTTTCAAGATGACATGCAGGTAAAGACCATAAAAATCTATCTAAACGAACAATTTCTCCTGATTGAAGATAAATTTCACATACACAAGCTATTTGCTCTTGTGTAAACTGTATAAGACATTGTAACATAGCGTCCTGTGTCTGTGGTTGCTGAGGTGCAGCCCAACAGATAGGATTATAACTTAAAGTATCAATTTTGACGGCTTTTTAAAACTAAATTGTTAATAAAATATTCTTTTTTATTTCACTAATTAAATTTGAATTTAACTTTTTAAGAAAAAAGTTTTCTTTTAACAAAATTTTTAATTTAAATTAACTTAATGAATCTAAAAAACACTTCACTTTAAAAAAATTTTTTTTTACAATTTTTTTTCTTAAGTTTTTAACGCTACACTAAACTTCGAAATTTTATTCAGAAAATTCATAGAAAAAAAATACAAGTTTTAAAAAATTTTTTAAAAAATCTAACATTTCATGTGTGTTTTAACATCACTTGAAAGTGTTTATCTGATTGTTGACTTAGACACACAAGTTTTTGTAAATACAACTTTTTTTTATTATTATGTTAGACTTTCTATAATGTAAACTCTACAGTGCTTAAATAACATTTGAAAAAAAGCTCAAAAATAAAAAAAAGGAGGAGCTTATTGATACAACTCTGATTACCAAAAATTGTTTACTAAATTTAATACGATACGCTTTATTTTTTAAACCACTTTTAGCCACTCCTTATGATTTAGACTTTTTAATCTTTAGAATTTTGTTAAGCTAAAACTGTATTTTTTTATTTGAAAAGTAATTTGAATGTAAAATTGTATAAAGTCAATACTAAATAGTATTAAATGTATAATTGTATTTAATATAAAAAATCATAAAGATTTTGAATTAAATACTTTAGTTAATTTAAAAATCATCTTTTTCAAATTATCACAATGCTATATTGATGCTTAAACTTTTTAAACTATACTTCTTTAATAATAAAAACGCAATTTTCAGTTTAGAACAACCCATTAAAGAATGATGTTTAAAAAATTATTTTTTTATCAAAAAAGAAAACTTTAATTTAAGTTTATCACTTTACTTTGTAACTTTAACTGCTATCTTATAGTCACTAGATTTTATTTCACCTTTAGCATATAAAAAACCCGCCTAAATTTCAAGACTAGTTTTAGGAAAAATTTAAAATTAATTACTTTTCATAATTAATTATCAATTCATTGGATTCACAAAAGGTATTTTAAAAAATTTGTTGATCAATTGAAACTTACTCTATTAAATCAGATTGATTGGGCAATAAGCTTTTTTTTTTAAAAAAAAAAAAGTTCTTCACAAGTTTTTTTTTATTTGAATAACTTCATAGTATCAACTCGAATTCTTTGGAATATAGTTTTGAATTAAGTTTTTTTTTTTAAAAAATAAACCCAAAAAAGGCGAGTAATTTATTTGTGAAAAATTTATAACAAAACCTATTAATCATTTAGGAAGTTTCATTGTTCAATTATAAAAATAAATTATGAATTGAACAAATTACAACGCGTGCTTCAAAAAACTATCATAGTTTAAAAACCTAGAAAAAAAACATTTGTTTGCGCTTTTACACAGATATTCTTATTTAATTAAACTTTTAATTTGTTTTTAAAGTAAAATCTTTTTTTTATATTTCAATCTTTTTTGTTAATCTTAATTCAATTAAACACTTGTAAATAATTTTTTTCTCAGTGATTTACTAAAAATAAATCAGTAACTAATAAGTATTCTCAATTTGAAAATATAAATAAGGATTAAAGTCACATTTAAAAAAAAAGTAAATAAGAAAACAAAAATAAGAATCAAAATAAAAAAAAATCAACAAAAATAAGATTCAAAAATAAAGAAAAATAGAAAAAAAAGAAAATTAAAAAAAAAAAGAGTAAACTTAAAGAATTTTAAGTAAAAAAATTATATAAAAATAAACTAATTAATTAAAATTAGCGGGTTCTTTTTTTAATTTTTCTGCTCATCAAAATGCTTCTTTATTTTGAAAAGATGTTTTTCTTTAAAAAACCTTAAAAAATAAATGATTTAATTTGAAGTTCTCAACTAATTATTTTCAATTAAAAAACAGTTTAAACATTTTTTTCTTTAAAATTACTTAGTTGAAAGGTCATTTCATCAAATTGGAAATTTATGATGAATTTTAATTACTAATCTTTTTACCTAAACAAATACTTAAAATTTAATTAATTCAAAGGGTGAATTAATAAAGTTAATTAAAACAATTATTTTCATTCAAATTTGTTCAACAACTTTAAGCTAAATTTTTGTTTATTCAAAAACATTTTAATTGAATTTTTTTTTAATTAACAAGTTGTGAAAAATTAACACATATGGTTCATCTCTTAATAAATACTGAAATTTAATTAAAAAATCTTTTTAAAGGAAGTTTATCTTTAAATATTATAGACATAATCTTTTGTTTACTAAATTTTCTCGATAGTTTTCTTTTTAAATTTTAATTAAATTTTTTTTTAAAAGTTTTTTTCATTTTTTTATAAACGATTTCATTCACTTTTTTAGTCTAGTTTTTGTAAACAGTTTTTAGTTCACCAGATTCTCGAAAAAATAATTATCTAAAATTTAATTACAATGTTTATAAATAATTCAAAAGACTTAAATTAGATCTCTATCCTTAATTTGAAAAATTTAATTAAATAAACTATGAATTTAAAACAATTTGAATTTTTTTGTATCTTTTTAAGACACGTGTTTTCTTTTGCACGTGTAAACTATTTCTAAAAGTAATTTGAATAAATAGAAACTTTAGAACACCTAGAAAATTTTATCTAAAATTATTCTCAGCCATTTAATACTTAGGTTTTTTACTTTTCTTTTTTTTTAATATTATCATGCAGTTTAAACACCTTGTTGCATTTTGAAACCAATACCTAAATAATTACTTTATTTTTGAATTTGATGACCTCTTGACCCCGACCTCTTCTCAAATGACTGAAAAATAAAAATTGGCATCAAATTGCTAATATTTTTTAGATGCGCATGCTCTAATAAATTAAAGCTACACTTAAATTTTTATTTAGTAAATAATTGATTTGTATTTTAGTTTTTGATTAATTAATGAATAATTCTATTAATTATTTTTAGCTAATATTTTTAATTTAATTATCTATTTTTTTTATCAATTTCACTTTTTTTTAATTTCTTTTCTATTAATATTATTATCAATATTTTCTATTTTCACTTATTCCTACTACATTTTTCTATTTTTATTTTTTTCTATTTTAACTTTTTTCCATTTTAGCTTTTTCTTATTTTGACTTTTTTATAGTCTAACTTAATTTTCATTTTTTGTCTATTCAACTTATTCAAATTTTCTTAAATCTTATAGTTTACTAGTTTAATTAAACAAATTTTATTTTAACACAGCTAAGTGTATCAATGATGAGCAAAAAAATTTTTTTCAAAATTAGTATAAATTACAACTAGTTTGCCCTTTAATTTAAAAACAAACTTTCTAGAATTAGAGGGTGTTAAAACTTTAATTGATAGCTGAAATTTATGTTCATTTTAAGTGAATTACTCTCTTAAACTATTAAATACCAAGATTTTAACTTATAAAGGGAAAAGGTCAGTATAAATGTTTAGTTTATAAATTAAAATGAAAAATATAAGCGACATGTAATTTTTTTTTTTGCAGTTTTGAATAACTTTGTCCAAGAAATGAATAAAAAAACCATAATCCCATAAAAATGTTAAACTTCGAAATTTAACACATAATGCGTAAATCAAATCGACTAGAACATTAATTTTAGACCATTGTGAACAACAAATTACTTAAAATAGTTTTTAGGAAAAAAAATGTTGATCTTTAGTCAAGTCTGAAAATCATAAAGTAGAATTATAATAATTGAAGAAAAATTCAAAGAAAAAAATTTAAATAAAACAATAATCTATACCTATTTAATTATTTTAAAGTTTAAAAACTCATCTTTAATTTATTTAAAGCAAAAATGATTTTCACTTAAAAATCTATGAAATAATTGATTTATTGAAAAGTTAATTAAAAAAGGCGAATGAAAAGTAGACTCAAAATAAATGATAAACAAGAAATGTTAAAACTGTTATAAGTGTAAATAACTTAAATTTACATTCATAAACTAATCAAGTAAAATAGATATAAATTTAGAGAAAGATTTAAGGAAAAAAAAGTTTTAAACAGATCAAAAATATTTGAGTAATTAAATAAGGCTATTGATATGTTGAAAGTAATATAGCTAAATAGAAATTTATAAATTTCATGAGATAAAATAAATTGTAACTTGAAAAAATAATTAAAATTTTTTAAAAAAAATTTTTAAGACGATAAATTGTAATTTGTAGAGATTTTAAAATTATTAAAAGAAATCAAATTTATTTATTTGGTGTGCATATCTTGACTGATTAAAAAGAAGGCGGAATCAAATTGGATCTTGTTAGATCAATAAAAAGTAAAGAAGATTTAATGAACTTGATCAAAACAATTGTTCTAAACAAAAAAAAAATAATAAAAAATACATGACAAGTGAAAAATTTGATTTTTAAATACTGTTTTTAAGCTATACGGTCTTGTTTAGATTCATCACGCAAAAGAAATTAACCAATTAACCGGTAGAACGTGCAATAGAAGTAAAGGGCGTTTTTGGCGTCAATTTTGTTTTTTAATTTAGAGAATAGTTTTGTGGTTTTTTACCAGTGAAAAAAAAAATCTGTACCCTCAATTAAAAGCCACAAATCTTTTCTCATTAAAACAAATGATTGATTATTAAGCATCTATGATAGCTTTAAATTTGTTCTATGTTTTGATTGTTCATCTGGATTTTTAGATCATTTCTTAAAATAATTCGTGATTTGTTATATCTTTTTACTAGAAAAACAAAATTTAATTTAAAAAAGTTTCAATGTTAATTAAAAGAGAAAAGTGGAAAGAAAATAAACAAAATTTAGTTTAATTTGAATAAATAACCGGAAAATGTTTAAATATAAAAAATCTCATAAATTTAGGATTTTTTGTTAATTTATGAACAACCTAAATTTTTTTTTTTTAAAAAATCTATGTATCTTCAAGAAAACAAACGATTATTACATATGTTAGTTCTAAAAAAAATTCTTTTTAGTTGTAAATGAAAAAAATTAGCAAGAAGACCCATGTGCCCCTTTGTAATTGATTACACATGTTGATCTTTTGACTGTTGCCGAAATAAAAAGAAAATTTGTCTTCTGTCTTGTGCTATCGGGCGACCATTTTTCTTTATATGCTTTTGTTTACAACATTTGAAAACAAATAAAAAAATACAAGTTTATTAACTAGAAAACAATTTATATAAACAGAATATTAACTATAAAAATGCATAAACTATAAAATTCTCAATTTATGTATAATAAATACATATTAACTTTACGTTTAGGTTCCAGAAAATGTATACTTTAAAATACAAAAGAAAAATACGAGTTAATTTAATTTCTTTGTGTTATTACAATAACAAAGTGTTTTCACCGAGCACACTTCTTACAATAATCTGTTCACAGTAAAATTAAAAAATTGCCAAAAAAAAGTTTACCCATCATTAGAAAATAGGAACACAATAAATTTGTAATCAATGGTCAACAAAAAAGAAAATCTGTTTACTTTTTTTTTCCTAAAAAAACTTGTGATTAGGATGTATTTAGAGTTAGACCACAACAATGTTATAAATAAAGTTGTAAAGTTTAAATGAACATAAATCACAATTCGAGAGGTGTTCATAAATTGGTTATAAATTGGTGGTGAATAAAAAAGAGGGATTGCATATAACTTTTGAAGGGTAAAAAAATAAAAAAATAACTAAGCAATATAAATTCGAATACCATTGATTAAAAGGTAGGTTTGAATAATTTTTATTAAGGTGGTTCCGTATTTTCTATTTATTCAAAAATACCCTAACTTAAGAAACTATTATTTAAAACTACTTAAATATTTAAAAACTATTTTTTATATTTGATAACAATTCAACTTTAATTGACATGCTATAAAATTTGCCATTAATTAAATAAGAATGATGTCCTTGCCTAATTTTAAAATTTATTTCATTCTACTATTTTTAAAATCAATAAACAGTTGCAAAAGTTGAATAAATATTTTTATAATATTTCAGCTTATTCACCATATTTACTACTTCAGTTAAACAGTAAATCAAAAAAGTTGAGATTTTAAATAAATAAATAAATACAGATACTTAAGTTTTGTTTTTGATTAAACTGAATGAAATTTGTTTTCTTATGTAAATAAGCAACTTTTTAACTAAAAAAACTTTTATTAATTTACTTAGCAATTTAAAAATATCAAGAGCTTTCATTTGAAAAAAATTAAATATACTCAAACAGAAATTTCAAAATTTTGAAAACTTTACTTTTAATCTTTATTCAGATTACCTTAAAAAAAAATTAGAAAGTCAATTTGAAATTAGTTCAAAATTCAACAATTTCTAAAATTCTATAAATCTTTTTATGAACAAAATTTTATAGACCACAAGTGGTTTCAACCCTTATCTTTTTGAAAAAAATTTATGGATCTAAATTTTTAACTTTGCAAACATTCTTTAGAGTTTTACTTCTTTAAACTGTTTTATATAGGTAATTTTGATTTTAAAGGAAAGATCAATTACTAGTTGAAAAACTAAGTAAAAAATCTCTTAAAACCTTAAAATTTCATCTTAAATGACTCATGAAGATTTTCTAGGATTTTTAAACCAATTTAAGCTATTTTTTTTTAAGAATGCGGGTTCTCTATCTAAAACTAATTTAACCTTTTGCTACCCAACTGCGTATCGCATAGTGAGCAACATTTGATCTACTTGTTTTGTTTCAAGTTCATTTCAAATCTTCTATAATCAAAAAAAATAGGGTGCATTTTCTTAAAATAATAAACTTTTTCTTACCAATTAACTTATGTATCAAAATGTTTTTAATAAACAGAATGTAATTTTAGAACTGTTAGCTATTGATTTCATTTTAATGAAACAATATCAAAATTTATTCTTACATATTACATTATACATGATATTTATCAGTTTAGAAAATAATATTTATTAAAATATAATTTACAGGTCAAATTAAAAAAAAATATTCGTTTTCAGACAAATTTACATTTTGAATAATTTTTATTTAGATGTTAAAAACTTGTTTTAACTTAATTAAAGACATAGAAAACTTTTTTTTTAAAATTTTTAGTGTAAAGGTAATTTACATTAAAGTTTTTTTTTGATTAAGATATTCCAAGTCAAAATTTAAATTTATAAAAATTTTGTGGCTTCTAAACACACAGTAGGTGTTTTATTTAGAATTGATCTGCATGTTGATCAGTTTTTGAACAATTGACTGCGAAAATTTTGAAAAATTAACTTTAGCTTTTTTTTTTGCAACAATTAAAAAGTAACTCCTTCTTTTTAATCATCTATTTCAAACAAATATTTGTGTTACTGTCACATTATTCAAACAAACAAAAAAAAGTAAATTAAATTATCCACTAGATTGTCAAGAAGTAACACAGTTTGATAAATATTTAGATGTTTAATTATGTTTGAAAAAAACTGCATGTAAGCTTTTATTCAAATTTCAACTCTATTTTTTTACAAGCCTTCAAAAATACTTGTTTTATGCTTATTGTTCTAAAAAGTTTACCTTAATTTTTTTAAAGTTTAAATTACTTGTGAAGTTTGGTTTGATTAATCAAAAAAAAAAAAAATACTCACAAAAAAATGTTGATTACTTGACCTTAAATTAAGTGAAAATATTTTTTTCAGATAATTTATATTCTTTTAAAACTTTCTTAAGAAAAGATTTTTTTTTGTTAATTAAAAGAGAGAAGTTAATTTCAAACTTTAGGTCAATTTCAAAAGAAAGAAATCTATTCAGGTTACACAAATGGTTTTTTTTTTTCTTTTGGTAACCTAATCATAACGCCCATCTACATTCATCAACAGCAAGGGGCATATTGGTTGAAATAGTTTTTATTAAATTAACTTAAAAGTATGTTTTTAATATTATTAAATGTTTAGATTTCCTTTGTGAATTATTATTACACCTATCATCTTATAGTTGTTTTAAATTTAACAATCTGTTCTTTATTGTTTACTCAAACCTTTCTTGTCAATTAAAAAAAAGAGAAAAAAAAAGCTTCTGGCTCAAAATTTTTTCAAATAAATGAACACTTAAAATTTTATCATTCTTTATTATTTTACTTATTTCGATTTGAAAACATTCTTTCAATTAAAGTCACGCATGTTCTCATAGTTCTTTAAGTAATTTTAAAGTTTTCACTTTTTAAGGAGAAATTATTTTTTTTGAAAAATTTCACATCAAAATGATCTTATAAAAAGATTTAAATCAATTTTAATTAAACCTTATTATTTATTTACTTTTTATTTTGTGTCTATTTTTGAAGGCTAAATAATTTTTAAAAATGAAACAAAATACAAAGAGATAGTTTTTGAATATTTCTCATAAACTATTAGTATTTTAGTTTAAAAATTATTTAATTTTAAAAGCATTTTTATTGTAATTTTGTTATTTAAACTAATTATATTCAATCTGTTTCTCATAAAACATCAATTATCTATTATAAAGAGCAATTTGATATAATTTTTGTGGTTTATACTTAAAGGAGAAAAAATTTTTTTTCTTTTAAATTAAAATCTCATTGACTTTTGATACTTGATTTTTAAGAAAATAAAAATCAGTAATTTTTGTGTCAAAATCAAACTAATTAGTTAAAAAAATATGTTTTTTTCTTTTTGAATTAAATTTCAATAAATACATTCATTAGTTTTAATTCTAATTCGTTTTAAATGATTAAAATATTTCAATGACTCAATTGTTTTTTTTTATTTAGAAATAATTAAATTGTTCTATAAACTTTTTTGTAAACGCCTGAACCTTAAAAACTTTGAAAAATCGAATATGTTTTTGAACAAAAGCTTCTATAATGTGATTGTGTGATTTCAAATTATTTATAAAAAATATTATTTAAATACTTATTTACTTAAGTTTAATAAAAAATAATTAAAATACATACTTCTTAAAATATTATTAAGACATTAAATATAAATAATCAGTCTACAAACTTTATACGAAAAATAATTTCTAAAGTTGAAGCTATAAGCAAGAAAACAATTCAAGAATAAATTTTTTTAATGAACATACAAAACAATTAAGAAACATTTTAGCTTTTTTAGTTACTTATTATTGGTTTTAATTAATTTAAAAACTTTTCAAATAAATTTTTTTTTTTGAACAATAAACTATCAAATTTAATTTTAATTAAAAAGATTCATGTTTGAATATAATTATTTGAACAAAATTTCCTTTTAAGAACAGTTTATTAATTTCATAATGATACAAAAAAATTTATAAAACTGATCAATTTTTGATTTTTATTTGAAGTTTTCAAAAATAGCGGCTAATTTAATTTAAAATGTAAAAAAATCGGCTATTAAGATAGCTGTGCCATCTTTTGTCATAAAAATTGTTAAATTTTTCAACAGATTTTAGGTTACCAAGGCAAAGATTATTTACAAAATTTGTTTTCTAAATTTAAATTCAAAATTATCAATCATTTTGTAAAATTTTTTTGACTAAATTTCAAATCTTTTTTTTCTATTTCTCTAATAATATTATTAATTGTTTTTTTCATTTTATTGCAAATTCGAGTTTAATTTTAACTAAGGAAATTGAAATCATATTTATTTATTGACATCTTTATTTTGTTTTAAGTATAATTGTTAAAAAGAAAAATGTCAGATTTCGAAAATGCTTTGAATACTATTGATCAAATTGATACATTAATAAATAATTTAAACGCTCAATGCAAAGTTTTGAATAAAGATAATAAAGATGATTTAATTAAAATTAAACAACAAATCAAAAAGATGGAATTAGATTTGAGTTTAATTTTACCAGATACTAAATTACCAATTGGTTCAGTACAAAATGGTACAAATGATCAATCAGATAAATTAAAAGCTCGTGCTGCTCGTTTTGGTTGTGTTTCTGATAGTATGAAAAAAATGAGTGAAGATGAAAAACTAGAGAATCGTAAAAAAAGATTTAACATAAATGAAACAAGTGGATCAGCAAATGGTTCAACATCTGATGAAGCTAAAAAACGTAGACTAGCTAGATTTGCTGCTAATTAAAATTATTTAAAATTAAAAGAACTTTTCATCTATTCATCATAAGGAATTAGAAATTCATTTTTTTTTTAAATTTAATTTCTATAATTTAAATTAAAAAAAAATTTTTTCAAAACCCAATCAATAAATTTTTTAAATAAATGAATATTCCATTTTTGAAAATAATTGTTAATTTTTTTTTAAAATTAATATCGATTTTTTCAATTTCTAAACATGTCTGAAAAAATATAAAAACTTATTTAGAATAATGTAAAATATTTTGTTTAAAAATTAATTAAAAGAAATAATTGGTTGGAAAACATTAATCAATTTTTTTTTAAATTTTTAAAAATTCTTTAGAACAAATATTTTTGAAATAAACTCATCTTTTTTTTTAAAATCTAAATATAGATTTTCAAAATTAAATTGCGCATTTTAAACAATATGATGCTTTTATTGATTTATTAGTTTAATATTTAAATTAAAAATTTATTTAGTTAAGCTTGCTATTTTTAAAGTTATAAATGAAAAAACTTTTAATTAAATTTGAATATTTAAAGACGCATTAAACTTTATTAGTTTTATAGAGAAAACTTTTTTTTTAGGTATCATTTTATTAAAGCTCTATAGTAAAAATTCAGTGAGTTAAAGACCATGTCAAAACTATGAAATGAAAAAAGATGGCTAAAATAACATAGATCAACTACATAGAACGACGGCGCCATTTCATGCTACGTTATTATGGTTTTATTTGACTGCTATTTAAGTAATCAAATATTTATTTTTTAATTTTTATTCTTTTAATTTTAATTATTTTATTAGAATTTCGACTAAATTTCTTCATCTGATTGACTTGAAAAAAATTTTTTTTGTTTTTAATACTTTTGAGTTTATATGTTCTTAATAAAACTCAACAATATGTCTTCTTTTTTTTTTTGACTAAACTTTGATACTAAATTTGAAAACAAACAAAGTCAAGTTTTTTAAAAATTTTTTTTTAATTTTTTTATCCATCCTAAAGTGTCCAACTTTTTTTATCAATTTTACATTAAATTGATTTTTAAAATTTTTTTCTTTTTAACATAAACTAGTGTAATTTCTAAATATAAAAAATCTTTTTTTTTCTTAATGAAATAAGAAATTTATTTTTTTTAAAAACTTTTTCTCAAGTAAAATAACATTTTTTTAAAATTAAAGTGATATTAATGTGAATCTATAAAACTAAACTTGTTGTTAATGATTTCAATTAAATTAAATATTTAAATCAATTTAGTTATGGTAAAAAAATGGTTCTGGAGGACATCAATTGTCCTTTTGGTTATATATTTAAACCATATAAAGTTTAACAAATCTGAGACTCGCAAAATAGGTTCGTTATTTTAATTCTTATATTATATTTTTTTAACCAAAATCTTTAAAAAATTTTGTTTTAGGATGTTTCATTAATCAAAATTTATGTGATGAAGGAGAATTTTGTTATAATGATGGTTCACAAGGTATTTGCTTAAAAGATTCTGAATTAGGAAATGATGTGATTGATTTTGATACAAATTTTAATCTTGGTGTTGATAATAATGAAGAAGCGGCTAAAAATTCAGATGATGATTCAAATGAACCAAATGGTTTTGTTTTAAAAAATGAGTTAGAAAATGAAAATAGTGAATATGATAATTTTAATTCAAACTTACAACTTTGCTTAAAAAATTTAAAACTCAAATTAAAAGAAAACTATTATTATTCAGATGAATTTGAATCTAAATTAATTGCAATTTGCAAAGATAATGAATATAAAATTGATGATGAATTTGATTTTGAACCAGTTGTAAAAATTAATAAAAAACTAAGTTATGGACCTTCTTTTATTTTCGAAGATACAAAAGAAAAAAATAAATATAACTTAGAAATGAATAATGAAGATGAGAATTCTGTAAATGAATATGAGCCTAATTTAAATATTTTTAAAACTTATGGCTACATCAAGAATAAAAAAGAAGATTTAGAGGATGATTATTATAATGTTGGTAAAAAATTAGATCAAAAAAAACCTGGACCAACATTCAATGAATTAAAAGATATTATTTATTTTAATAAAAAAAATTCACAAAGCAATTTAGATGATAAAGAAATAAATCAAAAAGTTTCTGAAAATGATAAGTTTGATTTTCTAGAAAATCGTAAGCCTATTGAAGAAGGTGAAGTTCGTATAGAGTTAAATGAAGATAAAAAAATTCGTATTGCTGAACCAATTTCTGCTGGAGAACACAGTCCTTTTGCAGCAGTTGATTCATCATATGCTTATGTTTATTTTGTTAAAAAACAAAGACCAGTAATATTTGATAATGATAAAACAAAAAACTTGTCTATTGCTGATCAGTCAATTGCAAATGACGATGTTGTAGCCAGACGTTTATTTGTTCAAACTCTAGAAGCTAAATTATCTTTACCTAAAGGTAGTTTTAGTAATATCAAATTAGAAGAAACAACATCTAAAAAAATATCTGATTGCGCACCATTTCCGTTGATGAATTATTTGATAAAATACAAGCAAAATCAATTTTTACCTAATAAATGGTTAACAATTAGTTTTAAGGTTAATCCTAATTCACATAAATTTAATGCATCTCTGGTAGCTAATGAAATAGGTATGTAAATTTTGTTAAAAAATAGCTTTTTTCTTAAATTTATTTTTACTTTTACTTTGTCTTATACTTTTAATTTGTCTTATACTTTTACTTTGTCTTGAGCTTTTACTTAAAGGAATACTTTTACTTTGTTTCGATTTTGATTTATAACTTTAATTTTTTTTAAACTTCTACTTTGGCTCATTTTTAAATTCATATTTTTTTATTGAATCATACTTTTGTTTAGTTTGAATATTTGTTTTTATTTAAACTATTGCTGAGTTTGTTATTTTTAATTAGTTTCAAATTCATGTTTAGTTTATCTAAAATATTTTGTTTCTCAAACTTATTATCAAAACAAAATATTTTTATAAATTTTGTGTTGTAAAAAAATTAAAAAAGTAAATCATCTTTTCAAAGTTAAACCTAATCCATCTTTTAAATTATCCATAAAAAATTGATTTGTTTTAAAAAGTTCAAAAAAAAATTTTATTATTTTGGAAAAGTGCCAAGTGTTTAATGATGAAAGTTTAAAGAAAAAATTAATATTCTTTAATTTGTTTTTTAAAAAAAAAATTTGCATCTTGAAAGACTTAAAGACTAAAAATAATAATTTTAATGGTTTAATAGTAATTTTACCTAAGAAGTATAAAATTATTTAAAAATTAACATTTGCCAAAACCGGTCAAAGAATTTCATCTAGGATATCAAAAAAAATGTCTTTTCTTTTTTATAAACTTATTTAACTTTTTATAGGTTTGTATCGTTTATTTTTTGTAAATTTTTTTTTTCTATTTTTTATCAACAGGAATTTTTAGACTTATGAAGCCAAAATTTAGCATTAATTACGTTTCAGGAAATTTTTTTAGAAAAAATTAGTTAGGCTTCAATTTAGTATATTATATTTATATTAATTTTAATTTCATATAAATTAAAAAGTAATCAAATTTTGTTGAAATTATATCAAAAAAATAGGTAAAAAATTTTGATGCAAATGTTTTTTTTAGTCAAAAAAATCTCTTTAGTTTTTATTAAAAAAAAATCTAACTTTTTATTAATTAGTTTTTTTAACAGAATATTATGAATAATAAATGAAGAAATATTTATAATCAATTTCTAAAAGTTATTTTTTGATCATAAATTAGATTTTTTATAACGTTTTAAATCTTATAAATTTTCTTAAGATTTTTTTTTTGTTTTTACATAAAATTATTGCTACATTGTATATTTTTTTTTGTTTATTTTTCTCATCAGTTTTTTTTTCTCAATTTTCTAAAGTGTTTACTTTCAAGTTTTATGATTTTTTTAGTTTGAATTTAATTAAACTTTATATATTTAGATTTTTAACTTAACTTAAAGATGGTTATATTTAAAGATGTTTTTGAATTTTATTTGGTTTTATAAAAATACTTTAACTTTTAAGTCATTACTTATATTTTAGCTTATTATTTATATCTAAAACTGTTCCTTATACTAAAAAATGTTTTATGTTTCAAATATTTATTTATGAGTCGTTTATTATATTTTAAATAGTTATTCAAAATAGTTTTTTATGTTATAAAATTATCACTAAAGTTCAAAATAGTTCTTGAATAACTATCTGTAATATCTCAAATTATTGTCAAAGAATTTCTGTTTTTTTATTTCAATGAATATATATTTTTTCTTTTAACTTTTAAATTTATAACTTTGAATTCTAAGTATATTGAATATTTGTCTGTTAACTTTTAAAACTAGTCATAAAAATAGAATGATAAAAATTTAATTTTTGGAAAACTATAATATAAGTTTTTCAATAGATGGCACCTTCTATCTAAAAAATATCTAGGCGAAAATAATTGATGAAATTTAAAAAAAAAAAAAAATTTTAAAGTTTTTTTAACTTTCAATTTATAAACAATCATTCTTTTCTATTTATTAATTAGCATTTAATTGTATACTTATCGGATTATGATTAAAAAATAATTTTTTCACTTAAAGTTTTAAATTTACTTTTAAAAAATCTCTATACTAATTATTTGAAAAAGTTTTTATTAAAAAAGAAATTTTTAATTTTATAACGATTAATAAATTCTAGTCATTTATGAATTAAAAGCTTCTTTTTTGAAGAGCTATAAGAATTAAAAGCTTAATTGATACTTTTGAAAATAATTTTATATTTCAATTAATTTAAAATTAAGTTTTTATAGACTTTTTTTTATAGACTTTTAGAGGTTTCTTTTAAAACATTTTAAAAACTTTGTCACAAAATATAGTTAAAAATTTTTTATTAGTAACAAATTATATAGGTTTATCAATTTAAAACTGATTCATCTTTTTTAATCAATTCAAAACTAATTCGTACAAAAGGCATTAAATCTTTCATCTTTTTTTTTTATTTATACTTTCCTGTTTTTCATTATTTAATTCTATTTATTTTAATTTACGAATCTGAAATTAAACTTTGTTTTATTTTTAGTTTTAAGCTATGTAATTGATATTCTTTTATAAAATTTAAATCTCTTGTTAATTTTTCAAAAAAAAATTTTTTTTTTCTTAACTTTAAAACACCTTTTGACAATCAAATTTGAATAAGAATTTTGTTTTTTCTCAAAAAAGAAAAATTATTTTTTGAAAGCTTTTATAGTTTCTACAAAAAAAAAAAATTTTTCTTTAATTTTTTTTCTGTTTCCGGTTTCTTACTATTTTATTATTTAAATTTATTGACATTATGGCTTTTTGCTTGAAGTTTAATGAAAAAAATAGCATCAAAATTTTTTTTTTATTTAATTTTTTTAAAAATTTTTATAAGTTTTTCTATAATGAAAAATTCAAAACTTTTTTTTGTATATTTTGATAAAAATCAAATTTTTTCAATTTTTAAAATCCCAATAGTTTTTTATTTTGAATTTAATTAAAAGCAATTTAAATTGAGCTGTTTGAATATATTTGTTTCAAAAAAAAAAAACAAAATTTGATTCTAAAATATTTATGAGCTTAACCTGCTGTTACTTTTGAATTAAACTATTTCTGATAATAAATTAGTTGATCTTTTAAATAGAATGTTCAAAGATTAAAAAAAAAAAATAATCACAGATTTAATATGGTAGATTTTTTTTTTATTTGAATTTATTAAAAAAGTAATTCGCTTTTAATTCAAGCTATTAATTAATTATATTTTAGTTTTTTTCTATTTTACCTAATTCTGAATTTTCAGCTTTTTTTTTTGTATGCTTATTTTTCAATTATTAGAACTTATCATTTAATAAAAAAATGATTAAAAAAAATTTATTGAACTAAATTGAAAAAAACCGGAAATAAAATAAAAATTCAATTTTTACTATCAAATTTATTAAAAGATAATATTTTACTATTTTTGTAAATAAAAATAATCGAAAATTAGTGTTTTATTAAAGCTTACAAATTTTAAAGTATTCAGTTTTTTTTATTAAAAGTATCACATTTAAATTAATTTTTTTTTAAAACCAAAACTTTATACATAAAATGATCAAGTTTATTATTACAAATTTAATTAGATTATACCTGTTTTATATAAAAAAATTTAATTCAAAAGAAATTGAATATTTTGAATAAAATAATTTTTAGTAAATAAATTCTTATGTGCTATAAAAAATTTTTGTTTAATTTAAAAAATTTTGTAGTTTTCTTCTTGAATAAAAATTATTTTTATAGTTTTTTATACTTAAGAACTTTTTTTTGTTGATTTTCTTATATTGGCAGTTATTGATATGAGTTTGTTTATTTTACCAAAGTTAGTTAATTTTGTATCATTTTTCAATTTTTATTGAGTGTTTTTGAAAGTTTGATGAAAAAAGAAATCATTTTTATTGTATAATTTTAGAATTAATTTTGATTATTTAATTAGTCTGGGTTAAAATGGATTTGTTAAGTAAAAAAAAAAACTAAGGTTTCGTAAGATATCTACAAACCAATATTCGTCTTTTTTAAATAAAACATCTGTTCGTGATAAAATGTCAAAACTTTAGAATTAATTTTCAAACTTTTTTTTCTATCAAAATTCATTATGAAACTTTTTTAAATTTTTTTTAATTTACTTTTTTTAATTTTCGAAAAAAAAAATTCAATTTTACTAAATTGAAAAACTTTTCCAAAAAAATTCAATTTTTTTTTAAACTGAAAATAGTTTTGTAACTATTTTACATAGACTTTTATATCTAAAACTTGTGGTTTAATTTGTAATCCATAGTAAAAATAATTGAAACTGAAATCCATTTTTTGCAAAAAGAAATTCTTCAAACATTACATAAGGTTATGATAATTTTTTTAAAAATAATAAAACACTGTTGAAAGTTTATTTAAAAAAATTTTAATTTATCGGAATTTAATTATTTTAAAAATGTAGATAATTAATTTAAATTAATTTTTTTTTTGTTTGTTTGGTAAAAACAATTTATTTAAATACAGGACACTGCTATGCAGACATCCTGTTTTCAAAAAAATAGACTATATAAATTAAAGTTATAAAATTAATTCAAAACACAGGTCAGTTAAGTGATTAAAAACCTGAAAAAAACTTTATTATCTTTTTTGATAGTTTTTAAATTAAAAAAAATTTTCTATTGTTAATACCTTAAACAAATTTTTAATTAATTTGTTTCATCTTGTTATATTAAATAGAATTTTGTTGATTTAAATTAAGATTGTTAGTGGTCTTTACCAAACAGTTTGTTTTTAAAATGAAAAAAAAATTTTGTGTATGTTGACAAATAATTTTCTTTTTTTTATGTAAATACTAATGCTTATCAGAAGACGTGCAGATTAAAACATTCCCAATGTTTTTAGATTATTTAAACTCAAAACTTTAGTTAATAAAATTTTTAATAATTAAACAACAAAACCTTCTGTGAAAATATTTTCAATATTTTTGTTTATATTTTTAAATAATTTTATGTAACTTTTTTTAATTTTTAAAACTCAACTTGAAATTTATTTCTTTTTCTCAAAAAAATATTTTAGCTAAATTATATTTTAATTAAATTTGACTCTTGTTCGAAATTGAACTAACTATTGTTTAAACTAAATCTAGCTATAGTATAAAATAATACTAAATATATTTTTAATTGAATATAACTATTTTAATAACTAAATCTAACTTTATTAATAGCTAAATCAAGCTATAACTCAATCAAACTTTAATTTTTGTTTAATTAAGCAACGATTTAAACAAAATTAAAACATACTTTTAAATATATTAAATTATAAACCTTAGCTAATTGATATTAAAACTTGAATGCATTTTAATAACTTTTTAAGGTCTTTTTAAACTAAAAAAACTCTAAAAAAAAATTTACTTTTCTTTATTTTCTCTAAAACTTTAAAGGTTTCATTTTTTTAAAAAAAATTCTTTTTTTTCAGTAAAACACAAAAATAGTTTAGAAGATGTAACTGGATTAATCATAATTGAAACGGGTATTGGCGATAAGGTGAGTTAAAAAAAATTTTTTTATTTTTTTTTTTGTGAAACTTAATTTTTTTATTGTTTATTTGACTTATGTTTCTAAAAATAGTTTAACTTTATTGAAATTTTTCATTTAAATTAACTTTTTTTAAATAAAAAAAGAAATTTTCTTTCTTTATCAAATCTTTTATTTAAATCCTTTTTTGATTCAAATCATTTTTTATTTTGCAAAAAAAAAATAAAAGATTTTTCTCATAAAAAATTAATTTTGAATTGATATTTAAAAAACTTAAATTCTTTATAAGAAACATTTTTTTATTAAGAAATAATCTGGAAAAAACTTTTTTTTTAAATTTTATTTCTTTTAAATTTTAAAAAGAAATAAGCTTTTTTTTCTTATTTTTATCTTATAGGTTATCACTGAATTAATTTTTATTAGAACTTTTTTTAGTTTAATTTTATATTTTAGTAAAAGCCTATATTTGTTCTAAATTAAAATATAAGTTAATAATATATCAACTATTTATAGTATATAACATCAAAACTTTTAATTTGGGAAAAATTCTTTTTTTGATATCAAAACATATTAAATCAGCTTTTTGATATCAGATTTTGTTTAAAACTAAATTCTTATTTTACTAAGTTAATCTATTTTTACTATTACTTAACCATATTCAAAAAATTACTTCAAAATTTATTCAAACTAATGTTCTAAACCTCTTTTCATTTTATTTTTTTTTTCTAAAATTTAATTTGAATTAACTTAAATTTAACTAAATTAATTCTCAAAGATAAAACGTTTTTTCAAACTTCATGTTTTGTTCAAATTATGAAAATTTTCAAAATCATTTTTAAATCTTAAAAAAATTTTTTTTTTAAAAATAAAAATTTAGCATGAAATTGATTAGAAAAAATTAAACTTAAAAAAAGAATTCATCAAAAAATAGCTTTATAATTAATTTTAATAAAAAAGTAAAATTTTTAGACTAAATCACCTTTTATTAGACGTTAATGTTTTATTTAATATAAATTTCTCTTTTTATTATCTAACTAATTGTCTAAAACTAATTAAAATAATTTTACTTAATTTTGTTAAAAATCTTTTATTTTAAAATAATTTTATCTTTATAATCAATTTTGGTTTTTGAACCATCTATAATTATTTAAATCGATTTATTACTTCAATCTACTTTGTTTAAATCAATTTTACTTTTTTCATCAAAATATAATTATATTGAATTTATTTGAGCTTATTCAAACTCATTTTATTATTAAAACCTACATTAATTATTTTTAACATTTAAACTAATTTATAAATTAGCTTTATAATTAAATTAAGTTCATTTTTTTAATCAACCTCAAATTTCATTTTAGATAATTTTATCTTTTAACTTTATCTTAGAAATTAATTTTATTTTTTTTAATTTACTTTTTTATTTAATTCAATTTTATTATTGGAATTTAATTTATTTTTTGATACAAATTCAATTTTTGATACAATTTTTTTAAAGCTTTTAATTCACAATGAATTTTATTAAAATTTTCTCAAACTTTTTTTTTCTTAATTTTTACAACTTTAAGACAAATTAAGCATAATGAAAATATCAAAAAAAAAAGTTTTACTTTAAATAAGTTTAACAAATTAATTTATATGTCGTGAACTTTATAATAAATTTTAAAGTTATCTTTAATTAGTTATAAAAAAAAGAACTTTTTTTTTTTACAATTTATTTCTATGTAACTAAAATCATTTGTGACAGTTGTCTGGATATTGTCATTTTATATTTTTATTTTTAATAATGTTTAATTGATGCTCTAAATAAACTTTATTACTCTATTATTAAAGTTTTATTTTAATGTTATTTACAAAGATGAATATATTTTATGCAATCAAAATAGTTTTATATACTCAAAGAAAATTTATAAATCTACTTCAAATCAACTATTTCTAAGCTCTAAATGTAAATTTTCAATGCTAAAAAACTTTTTTTGATACATTTATTTACTTATTTATGGTCTATAAAATTTACTCAATTTATTTATGCTTTTTAAATTTATTAAACTAAAACTTGTGAAATATTTTTCTGAAAAAAAACTTTTTAATTTTTATCTTTGAAAATTCAACAATTTTTTATTTAGCTTTTAGATTTAAGCTTGATTCATATTTATAAATTTAATGATTAGAAATAATTTTGATTGAACTAAACCTAAAAAAAAATAAAAATTTGACAACCTTAATGCATAAAGGTCATTTTTAAGCATCCTAAAAATGACTGATGACTAAATTTTAATAAAGTTTTCATAACTTTGATAATTATTGTTTTTTTTACATTTTTTTACGTCAAAAATTTTACCGCCATAAAACTTATCAATAGGCCACTTCATCAATTTTTTTTTTATTAAAAAATTATCTTAGAATCTAATACTGACCCTTGAATTATGTCAAATTAAAATCCGCAATTTCATAGATTAATCTGACAGCATTTCACATAATTATTTTTTTCTAATTTTCATCTTTTTTTAATCTAAATCAACAAATTTTTAGAGTTAAATCATTTTATTGGAATAAATTTTTTCCAGCTTTAAATGAAAGCTTTTAATTTTTTAATCATGCACAAAAATACTTTATTCTCATGAAATGATCTTTTCAAAGTTCTTTTTTGTAACTTGATACAGTTTTCTCCATAAAACTTTTTAACTTTTTTTTTTTTTTGAAAACTAATCATCTTTTATCATTTGATCGTTTAATTTATTCATAAAATTTAGATTTTTTGAAACTTTTTATAAATTTTCTTCACAATCAAATAATTTAATTGATAAAAAGGTATTTTAAAGTTTTTTTTGTTAAAATACTTTTTATTAATTACCGTTTTTTTTTGAAAAATAATTTTTAAATTTTTTTTGATAAAAATTCTAATAAAATAAATTTTTTTTTTTTTGATGAACAATTCAAAATAAATTGAATTAATTTTTTTACTTAAAAGCTTATAAAAAATAATTAAAATGTTTTTTGTTTTTTATAGATCAGGAAGCTTTAAAACCTTCATTAAAAGTTTTTTTTTTGTTTATATGAAACTTTCTTAGTAAAAAATTTTACTATTTTTAGAAAACATCTATTTTAGTAAAATTAAATTATTTTGCAATTTTTTCTCTGAAAGAAAATACTTAGTTTTTTGAACTATAAATTCGATTAAATAAAATTAACAAGAAATATCTTATTTTAAAATGATACCTTATTTTTTATGTTTTATAAATTTATTAACTCAACGCCACTAACATCTGTTGCCATATGTATTTCTATAAAAATCAAAATTTCTTTTCATCAAACTTAATATTCTGAGCACAAGTTCAAGTGTTTTTTTTTTATTTTTAAATACTTTAACTAATGTTTATTTTTTGTAATTTGAATAATAGATTTAGGAGTGGCACATATTAAATAAAAAAAATTTTATTGAATTTTTAACACCTAAACTTTTATAAGCTTTTTTGTTTTTATGTTTTTTCGTTTAATTTTTTAACTTTCTTGTAGAAACTATGTTAATTTTTTATTCAAATAATTTTAAACTTTGTTCATATGTTTAATCATATCTAAACTTTATTGAGTCGTTTTAATATATCTAACTTCTTTTTTAGATCATTCAAGACATTAAAACTTTTAAATAATTTTTAATTTTTTTAAACAAAATACTGTTCAACTTAAATACTGAACTTTTTTTAAAGCTGTTATAATGATTAAACTTTGTTAAAATTATTTTAAAAAAACTAAAATACTTTATAATAACTAAACTAGAATGATTCAGACTTAGAATATAATGAAACTATTTAAAACAAGTAAAGTTTGATAAAATTATTCGAAAAAAACTAAACTTTACTAAAGTAATTTCAAATAACCAGACTTTGTAAAATTTATTTAAAATAACTTTGAAATTTATACAGAAGCACTAAACTTTATTTTGAGCTTAAAAATTTAAAGTTTTTTTTTCCACAAAAAATTCAAACTAAAAGATTCAAGCTGATTTAAATTTTTAAATCACATTTAGAGACATTTTAAAGCCGCATTTTTATAATTTAAATAACAATAAATAAATTTAATTATTTATTATGTTGTTTTATAGTTGATCTAAGTTTTATAATTTGCTTTACATTTAGTCTTAGATAATTCAAAAAAAAAAACTTTTTTTTTTCAAAAATTCATTGTAACTAGGTTTAAACTTCATTAAAATTTTTAACAATTTTAAAATTGATGATTTCACTTCAATTAATTTAAAACTTTTTTAATTTGTTTTAAACTATTTTAGAATTCCTAATTTATTTTTCAAATGTTTTGTTTAGTTTTAAAAAACTTTCTATAATTATTAACTATACTCTTATTTCTTTTTAAGTTTTTTACCTATTTTTAATTACTTTTTCAAATTGTTTTTAATAAAAAAACTTAATTATTTATTCTAGTTATAAAAAAAACTTAATCATTTTGAATATTTTGTTTTCAATTTCATTAATTTGATTAAACTTTTTAAGAAAATTAAGTTAAATTCATAAATTAAGAATAGAATTTGTCAAGTTTTATAATTTGATTTTTTATGAAAATGTTAAGAAAGAGTAAAAAAAAAATAGTTTTAAATTGCGCAAAACTCAATTAAAAAAGAAAACTAATTGAGAAAAAATTTAAGTTTTAACAACTCAATGTGTCAAAAACGAAATTTTTACTTTTATTACATTTATCAGCAAAAAAGAAATTCAGATAAAATTTCCAGTTATTAGTTTAATTTATTGCAAGCTTTTTAATTTAACTAAGATTATTAAAAAAGTTTTTAAAAATTTGCTGAAACTTCAATTTTTAGATCAAATCTAAATGAAAAACCAAGCCCAAATATTAATGACTAAAAATAGACTAGATTTTAATGTATTGTTTTTGAACATCCGGTTAACTATTGGTAGCTTTTTTAAAAAACTTTTAGTCTTTATATGATTAAAGTGGTTTAGGAAATTTGTCTTTAGAACACAAAGTATAAAAATTTAGCAGGTTTACTCAAATTTTTTAATTTATTATTAAGAGAATATGTTGAAATGTGCGATAAAAAACCGGAAAACATACGGATCATGTTGGTTTTATCAATTTTTTTTTTTTTTTGCTTCATGTTTCCGTTAATCGTGCGCGTCCATCTCTAATGTCACTTGTATTGGCTTATTTTAACTTTTGAATAAGCAAAATTTTAACTAGTTTTTGAACCATATTGTTGTTTTGATTGTTGCGCATTTTTGAGTTGATTTTCTTTCTATTACACATAATTTTTTTCATGTTTTTCTTTAGTATAAAAAATAAATAAAAAATTTTTTTTACAATTATATTTATATTATCTTAATTCAGATTGTTTAAAACACATGCGTTGTAACTATGTAATGTCTAGTTTAAAGTTAATGGGGGATTTCAGTAGGGATCTTAATACCTAAAATTTTAATAGATGAATTTCACTAGGGAGTAACTTTTTTTTTTTGTTAGTAGCTGTTGCTGCTTTTACTGTTGCTTTACTGTTGCTTTACTGTTGCTTTATTGTTGCTTTTTTTTCGATTTCTGTTTATATTTCCTTATTTTTTGTGCTTTCACTTTTTTTTTTAGTATATTTCGATAAATTTTTAGCTTATAAGTTTTATTAAGCTTATAGAATACTTTTTCCCCTCTTTTTCAAATAACTGAAAAACGGTGAATTTTTATTTTTAGGCAAGATATAAGAATACACCGATTTTCATGAAGCTTTCATATTAAAACAATCTGTTATTAGTATAACATCTTCGAAAAAAACTAAAAAAAAAAAAAAATTATTTTGTTTTTAGTTTCAAGTTTTTATTATGTTTTAAAACTCGAAATTCTTTTTTAAAAATAATGGTATCAAAGTATATTGATAAAAAGTATAATGGGTAAGATTTTTCTTTTTAATTTTATAATTGAACTTTAGTTTTTTTTATGTAAAAAATATATCAAAATACTTGAGAAAAAAAAAATCTGAAATTGGATTCAAAGATTTAAGTAAAACTTTTAATAATTTTTCAAAATCTTTCTTAATATAAAGTATTTATAAGAAAAGCTCTTAATAGTTTTTTTTTAATTTTAAACACTTATTTAAACTCTTAAAAATTTTAAGAATTTGGAAAAAATTTTCTCTCTCTAAAAAATCGAAAATTTTTTTAAAATTAATAAAAATTTTAAAGAGCATCAAATAGATACGTGAATGTTTTATAAATATTTTTAAATTTTAGAAATTTTTCAGTGACTTTATATTAAATTCTTTATTAGTTTACTATTTATGAAACTAAGCTAATAATTTTTTTTTTTAAAAAGTTATTTTTTGTCAATATTTTAATAAAACTTTTCATAATTTTTTATTAGTTTATGAAGTTTTTTTCAATATGAATCAATAAACTTTTCAATTTTAAATTAAATTTTCATCTATTTTGATACAAAATATTTTTCATGTTAAACTATTTTTAATTTTTTTATGAAACATTTTGAATAAAACATTTCAGCTTAAACATTATTAATTTTTTTCCAAAAATATTGTCAAATATTTTTGAACTTCTTATTAAATAAACTTATCATTTTGTCAATTTTAATCTTTTAATTTTTAATAAACTTTAAACTAATAAACTTTTTTTTTCTTAATCTTATAATAACTAATTTTTTGGATTCGTATTTGGACATTATTTAGAATAAAATTCAACTTGAAAATGATTGCTATATTGATGTAAGTAGATTTTTTTTTGTATATTAAAAACAGGAATTTTGGAAAATATTTTTCGAATAGACAAGTTTAAGAATTAAAATAAGTTTTAATCAAGCTTTAAACTTCGTTTAATAGCCCATTCTTTAAGCATGTGTTTATTTAAAATTGTTCGAACAAAGTTTTTTTTTTGAAAGATCTTTTAGACGTTGTCTAGGTAACTTATTTAAGCGTGTCCAAGATTATTTTTACAATATTGTAAACATTGGCGTTTATAATCAAAATCCTTAATAGGCGCGTGTCAAATTTTTTAACTGTAAAACGATAAAAATTTAAAAACTAATTTTGTTTTTTTTATTCCTTTTTTAAATTAGTTCTTGCATACTTTCATCAATTTGAATTTATTTGCGTTTGCATTTACTTTGGTTGTTTTGTCTATTTACTTTTATCAACACCAAAATATTTTAAAACAAAAAGTACAAGATTTTGATTTTGGTACACCATTATTCTTTAATTGGATAAATCCAAAAGATAATACACAATATAATTTGGCAAGTAAACCTCAAAAATTATCAAAAGCTGATTTAGAAAAGCAAGCTTTAGATTATCAAGTAAGTTATTTTTATAAAATTTTCTTATATAAATTGATTTTAAAAGTTTAAAATATTTTAATTAAAACTTTATATTTTAAAAATTTTTTATAAAAATATTTCAAATACAGAAAAGTTTAAAGAGTTCTTATCAAAACTATTTTTTTTTTGTGATGTCTTGTGCATCACGAATTGATTTCAAAAACTACATTAAGTTTTCATCTTGTTGACATTTCATTTAAAATTTTCTTTTTAAAATTAAATTTATGTTTAATTAAAGTTTATAGTTCAAATAAAATTTTATATTTTAAAATAATAAATAAAATCAAAAAATATTCTCTAGAGTTATAAAGTCTAAGAACATTTTGAATTAAAATGTTTTTTAGTTTTTTTCATTAAAAACTTTTTCAAAATTATGTTTTTCTATTTGAGATTCTGGTTAATTTTTTAAAATTACGTTTAATTTAGTTTATTCTTTTAAATTAATTTTATATTTTAAAAAGAATTTAGAATTATTTTCAATCTTTTTTATCTTTAATTAGATTTCTTTCTATTAAAATTTAACTTAAATTTTTTATCTTAATTATATTCTTTACAACAAAATATACTTTATAGTGAAAGTTTATTTTTTTCAAATTTTAATTACATTTTTTAACTTTACCTTAGCTATTTTCTATTTATTTTATCTTCTCTTTAGTTCATCATCAAATTTTGTTTTAGTTTTTTTTTAATATATTTTAACTTAACTTATTCTAAATACATTTTAGTTAAACTTATTCTAAATATATTTTATCTAGTTGTACCATGAATCTATTTTTTTAGTTTAGACTAAACATATTTTTTTTTCAACTTTACAATATTCTTTTTAGATTTAAAAAAAATTTGATTCTTAATAGTTCTTTTAGTTCAAAATTAATTATAATTAATTAGAAAATTTCAAACTAAATGGTTTTAATTTATTTTTTTAAATTTTATTGAATTTTTAAAATGAAGCTTAACCTAAAACTATTTTAAAAGCTAAAATCAAGATTTTTTTTTCGAAATGAACTTTGAAAACTTTTTTATTTATATTTTAAATATTAATTTTATTAAAACTTTTGAGCTGATTTTTAAAACTTTAAACATCATTTTTATGAAAACATCATTTTCATATAAACACTGAAAATAATTTTTGGTAAAATTTTATAAATCAATTGGCCTATACTTTAAAGCATCAATTTTAGTTCAAATTATAACATCATTGTTAATAAAATTTCAAAAATGATTTCTAGTTTAAACTAAAAAAATAATTTTTAGTTTGAACCTTCAAAATAATTTTTAATTTAAACTTTGAAATTATTCTCTATTAAAACCTAAATCATAATTTTTATTTAAACCTTAAAAATTTTAAACAAATTAATTTAAATAGCTTTATAAAAGATCATTTTTGTTTATAAATCAGTTTGACTAAACTTTAATTAATTTTTTTTTCATTAAAAGCCTATTTTAGATAAACTTTAAATAATTTTTCCTAAAATATAAATCCTTTTTTATCAAATTTTTCCTAAATATTATTTTAGGATAAATTTATGTAAAAAAAAAAATTATTCAATTCATTTTATCATAATTAATTTTTGTTAATATAAATTTTTTCCTTTTTAAAAAACATGTAACTTGATACTATCTCGTATTTATCTAAAAAAAAAAGTATCCTTTTTTTAATTTTTGATCCTCATAATTATAACAATGATGTTTATAAAAAAAAATTCATCATTTTTAAAGCTAGTTTTTAATTATTTAAAATTGTTTTCATTTGAAAATGTAAATTTTAATTATTTTCCAAAGTTTTTATTATAAAATATTTTTCAAATAAAAATAGATAGTTTTTTCAATATATAAATAGATGAAAAATTTTAGATATAAAAATAGAGGAAAGTTTTAATGAAATTAAAAACTAATAAAGTAAATGAAAAATTATTTTAAAAATATGTTAAAATTGGAGAAAAGTTCAATTATATAAAGTACATGTAAATTTAGAATACATGTAAATAAAAATAGATGAAAAATTATTTAAAACATATGAAAAATAGTTTAATATTTGTTGAAAAATAGTTTAAAGTTTGTTGAAAAATATTAAAATGAATGAGTTTAAAAAAACAAAATAAAAGATTTAAAAAAAAAGTTGATGAATAGAAAGCGAAAAAAAAGATGAAAATTAATATAATAAAAATAGTTGAAAAGTAAATGATAAAAAAAGTTAAAAAATAGATGAAAAAAATAATTGAAAATTATCATAAAGTAGAAAATTATTACAAAGTAGATGAAAATTAATTCAAAGTAACTAAAAATTAATATAAAGTAGATAAAAATTATTATAAAGTGGATAAATTAAACTAGATAAAAACTTTTATAAAATAAATGAGTAATTAATAAAATAGATGAGTAATTAATAAAGTAGATGAGTAAATAAAAAAAAATTAGATAAAAATTTATTTGAAAAAAACAAATTTTATTTGTAAAAGTTTCATTCAATAAAAAAGCCTGTGAGTAAAAGCTGTTCAGTGAAAATTATTTTCATGAAAATTAAAAAAAAAAATTTCCAAAAGTAAATAAATCAAATAAAAAAATTTGAACAAAGAAATAGGATTGATTTTTGACAGTTTTAAAATGAAAAAAACTTAATGAACTTGATTAGCAAAAAAAAAAATTTTAAAGTTTAAAATAAAAGTTGACTAAAGAATAAGTTTTTTAATTGAAAAATAAAAGACAATATGTTTGTTTGACATATAGAGCGGAAAAAAATTATTTACAGGCTTATAAAAAAAGTTTTTTAGAGAATATTTAAAACTAATTTTTACTAAAGAATACTCTAAGGTGTAAAAATAAATTAAATGAATAAAGGAAAATAGTATCAAATTTCTAGTCAAAATTATTCTTAAATAATTAGTTCTATACAAATTTACTTCAATAAACTTAAAACTAATTTAAAAATTTTTTATCAACAAAATCTTATTAACTTTAATACATTGATAAGTTTGGATCATATTTTTTTAGACTATTAAAATCAGTCTTAACTTTTTAAAATTTTAATCCTTAATTCATATTTATTAATTAAAGCTTATTTAAATTTTTATAGGAGCTATGTAGACAACGTATGAAAAATGATTTCAATAATGAAATAAAAAAACAAGAAAAAGAACCTAAATTAGGTTCTAATTTATCTCCTAAACTAAAAAATCAGCAAACCTCAAATCAACCTATAGAAAACCAAATTATTCAACCATCATTAGTTAAGGAAAAAGATCCATTAGTGAGTGTAGCAATGAATATGAATATAAGTACAGGTCATTTAATTTTAGAATACATGGAAAATTATTTAAAACAAAATGGAAATAAAATTAATAGAGATTGGAATGCTCTAAATAAAACAAATATTGAAGATTATTTAGAATCATCACAAAATGCAGCTAAATTGTGTTCTAGTCGTAACAAAAATCGTTATCCAGATGATTTAAAAACTTTACCATTTGATAATTCTAGAGTTTTATTAAATGATTTAGAAAGTAAAGATCAAACAGATTATATTAATGCTAGTTTAATTTTAGACGCAGATCCACAAAAACCAATTTATATTGCTACACAAGGTCCATTAGAACAAACAATATGTGATTTTTGGCAAATGATTTGGGAACAAGGTAGTAGTGTTATTGTTATGTTAACAAGATTAAGCGAAAATGGTATAGAACAGTCAGCTAGATACTGGCCAGAAAAAGGTTTAAAAGTTTTTTTACATTTTGAAGTAAATTTAATTAGTGAACACATATGGAGTGAACAATATTTAGTTAGATCATTTTTTTTAAGAAATCAATTAAAAAATGAAACGCGTACAGTTACACAATTTCATTTCATGGATTGGCCTGCAAACTCAGTACCAAATTCAACAGCAGCGTTTTTAGAATTTAGAAGGTAAATTGTTAAAAGCTTTTTTTATTGAAATTTATTATTTAAAACTTAGAGAAAAAAATTTATTTCCTCTGAGCAGCTATCATTTTCGTGGTTGCTGCAATTTCCAATTTAATAATAGATGATCTATTTTCAAACATAGTTCACTAGGAAATTGCATAGTCTCGAAATTGATCTTTGACTTTGGAATTTACATCATTTAAGTTTAATATAAAAAAATATTCAATATTTTTTATAAATTGATATTGAATTTTAAATTTTTTTTACAGGAAAGTAAATAAATCTTATAGAGAGAAATCATCACCAATAGTTGTACATTGCTCTGATGGTATTAATCGTACAGGCGCTTATTGTTTAATTGATTTAGTTTTAAATCGTTTAACTAAAGGTGTTAAAGAGATTGATTTGGTAGCTACATTAGAACATTTAAGAGATCAAAGACCAGCTATGATAACAACAAAAGAACAATATGAGTTTTGTTTGAAAGCTATAGCAGAAGAAGTACATAATCTTTTGCGTAGTATACAAAAATAATCTTTGTTTTAAAAAATAAATTCCCTTTTATTTCTGTTACTTACCTGTTATGATTTTGAGAAAAAAAAAAAAAAAAAAAAAAAATTTACCCAAATTAATCAAAATTGCGAAAACTTTTAAAAACAAAAATTTTATTTAAAAAAAATAAAATAAAAAAATTTTAATTAAAAACACAATTTACGAGCTTAAATTGAGAAAAAGGACAAAAACTATTTACTTTTCAATTATTTGTTTTGTTCAAACTTAAAACCTATTTAAAAATTATTTAAATTAAAAAAATTGTTTTTTTGATTTTAACAAATAAATTTTTTTCTCAATATCTAATTATTTTTTTAAAATTTTCTTCAAGCATCTTTACAAAAATTTTTATTAAAAATCAATTTAAAAAGAAATTCAAAACTTACAATCAAAATTTAAATTATAAATCTTTTGTAAAACGAGGCTTAGCATTTAAAAGTTTAAATAAATTCAGGTAATTTCAACTTCAATCCGATTATCAAAGTTTTTTTAAAAATACTTAAAACGACAAAATTTTTTAATTTATCAACTAAAATTTGCGTAATCATTCAACTATTCTAATTTTTGGAAAAAAAACTTTTATTACAAAACTTTTACAATTCGCTAATGATTGAAAGCAGATTTTTAATTTGAGTTTTATAGGCTAATTTTACATAATCTAAACGATTTAAGATTTTTTAAAGCTTGTCCATTCAAAAAAGAATTAAATTTAAAAAGGATGAAGATTTTTTAAGAATTAAAATAACTCATAAAATATAAATTGATGTTAAAAAAAGTTATTATATTTTCACAAAAAATCATTAGTTTTCTAATCAAAAACTAATTATAAGAATAATAGGTTTCATCAATTCATAAAAATTTAATTAAAAGTTTTATCTTTAATTAGCAAAAAACTTTTTTCAAATTTTATTAACTTAAAATATATTGATCAAAAAAAGACAAAAATTTAATTTATAAAAGTTTTTAATTAAAAAAATTGAAAAACAAAAATTACCTTTTTTAAAAAAAAAAAGATTAAATGATGGTCATGTTATAAAAACTTTTTCAGGTAAATTGATATGTATTTAAAACAAATCATTTGACTGAACTAAATTTTTTTTCTTTTTTACATTTATCATAAAATTTATTCTAAGACGAAAATAATCTACTGATTTAACAAACTTGAATACCTAAATAAATAAAAAAATCTAGTTTGTTGAAATTTACAAATTGTATAAAAATAAATGGTCCTAATTCACTCGGGAGTCAGGTTAACAGCTATTAAAATTTTTTTTTTGAAAAAATAATGAAGAGATAAGTTCTGGCGTTTCTTTTCAAATAAGCTACAATCAATTGTGGCGTCAAATAAATTACTTAAAAGAAAAAAATTTAAATAATTAAAATTAAGTAAAAATGTTATTGATTTAAAAAATAAAAGCATTTAAACTTAGTGAGAAAATAATTTCAAATGCGAATCAGAGAGAAGATTAGGCTGTCATCATTAGTTTGCAAAAAAGGCTTTGTCAAAACTAAAACATTTTTAGGATGCTTTAATTTCAAAAAACTAATTTCAAACTATCTGCTAAATCTTTTTCATCATGTTTGCATTATTAATCAAAAAAATATGTAATTTGATAAAATATTAAAAAGAAAATAAATTAAAAAATAGAAGTAAACAAAACTTAAATTAATATAAATAAATAAGAAATATAGATTAGTGGAAGCATTACATCTAATTATTTATGAATACAAATATTTTAATAGATTAATTCAGAATAAAACATAAATATTACCTTATGATAAAAAATTTAAGATTTATGATCGGAGTTTTGTGCTTGTGGAGAATTAGGAATAGTTGTACCACTACATTTACAACCATTATTATTAATTACATTTGATGTAGGATTATTGTTTGAATTCATAATTGAGCTAGGATTATTTGTTCTACTATATTTCTCTTTAACATCTTTTTCTAATTCCATGATTCGTTTTTGAAGCTCTTTTTTCATTAAAAGCATTTCTTCAGATCTTTCAGATACATTTTCTTGAACATGTAAAAATGGATTCCACCTACAATAATAAGATGTCCAAAGCAACATTTTTCTTAAACTAGTTACAGGAAACAATACATCTTTACTTGAAGTAGATGAATAAAGAGGATTTATGAATTTATGCATATTACTATTTGTATAAGACCATAAAGAAACTGTTTTTTGTTTTAAATCTTCTTTCTGTCTTTCTTTTTCAGAATTACATAAAAATGTTCCAAACAAACAACTATACAAATGATCTAAAATAGTCATTAAAAAATTTTCATTAAATTCAAACGCGCTAGGAAACTGATTTATCATTTGCCAGACACAATCTATAAATTGTAAAAATACAGGAGATCGATCTGAATCTTGATGTTTATCATCTCCATGTCCTATTCTATTAACAAATTTATGACCAAAACTCAACCATTCTTTTTCAATTAAAACTTCAAAACCTTTTAAAGTTCTATAATAAGAATCAAGCATAATTAAAGATAAGGAAGTTAATTGAGCAGTTCTATCCCACCCATCACTACAATGTACAATAACAGAAGTTTTACTATTCTCTATTTTTTCAGCAATCTTTAAAGCACCATCTAAAATTATTTTAATATGATCAAGCCAATGTGTATATTCTAAATTAGAATACCAATGTTGATCATCTATTGCTGGAAAACACATTTCTTTTAATTTCCTTAAACTTTCTCTCATTACATGTATGTTGTGAATTTTCAAAAAAGAAATTTCAATATTTGAATAAAATTCATCATTTTCAAAACCTCCACCTTTAGCTTTGTTTGCTACAGCATTTGGTAAAGGTCTAGCATCCATAATATGAATTTTATGAGATTGAGCATTTGCATCCATAATCATTTGTATGTAATTCTCATCTATTCTACATCGTTTTCCACTAACACCAACTAAAGGTTGACTACATCTAATAATACTAGCTTGTGTTTCAGGATGTAACCAACATAATACTGGTAAACGACCTTTACTTCTATAATTAGCTACAGCTCTTATATCTTCATCTGTTGCTACAGAAGGAACAACCAAAATAGCCGGGTAAGTATCACAAATTTCATAATTCTCATTTATTTTTGTTATTTTCCAACTTTCAGTAGGTAAGCCTAATCTTTTATATTCAGCTATTGGTTCATAAACATTCCAACCATTGACTAAATAATTTTCTTGAAACTCATATGCAAATAAAGATAATTTATTAGAGCAAGGAAAAGCATATTGCTGTAATTTTTCAAAAACATCTCTTCTGGAGTGATTTTCTTGTTTATGAGCAAATCTTAAATTTCTCATATCTTTACAATACAATTCATAACCATAAGAATTAGCACCTTTTGATGTAACACCTCCTACTTTTTCGATACGACTTACAGTACATAAAGGTACTTCAATAATGAAAGAATTATCCAAATCATGATTATGAAAATATAATTTATAATTTGTTACATAAAGAGAGCCTTTAATTGCACCAAAATAAGGACATAAATATGTTACTTCTCTAGCTTTTAAATTACCAACAATTTTTTCACCCGGTAACAAAGGAGGCTCATCATTTATTGAGCTATTTGATCTAAATGAATAAAAAATAATCAATTTACTAAATAAAAAAAACTTTTTTTTACTTACTTACTAGGTGAAGCAAGTTGTTTCTTAGAACTTATTTTTTCATTATCATTTTTATTTGATGACAAAGAAGATTTAAAATGAGATTCATTTTTATTATCACTTTTAGTAAAGTTTGAATTTTTTAAATCCATTTTTCATTTTAAAACTTTGATTTTTAATATTTAAAAATGATTTTTAACAAAATATTTTTATTTGAAATAAAAAACTTTGTTTTTTACTTAACTAATTTCAAAAATATAAATCAAATCACATAAGCTAATTCACATAAAATTGTTTAAAATTAAGAATTTTGAAGGCAGCTTGAAACTAATTTAAAATGTAAATATGTATTTGAAAGGAAATTTATTAAAAATATTGAATTAACATTTAAGTGTAATTGGTTATAAAATAGATTTTTGAATAAAAAAATAGCTGAGGAAAATTAAAAATCAATTTACAAAATTTTAATTTTGAATTTTAAATTGATTTTTAATACAATTGACCTATCAACAAAATAAACACACGCAGGCACACTAAGAAATCTCGTTTATGTTAATTTTATGTTTACTTTTTTTTCTAGGATGCAGCACAATGTTTTTAACTGAATACAGCGCGTAACTCAAAAGTTAAATTCATCAAAAAAATATTTCTATTTTAGTTTAACTCAACTTTATTTTCTTTTAAACTTAATTAAGAAAAAGCAAAAATTAGAAAAACTATATTTTTAAAAAAATAAGAAAATTGAATAAAATTAAACGATGGCAAATAGAAAAAATTCAATAACAAAAAATTAAAAACAATTAAAAAAAAAAATCAAGTAAAGAAAAAAAGATTATAGAAAAATTAAAGAAAAATAAAGAAAAAAATTAAAAACTTTTAAAATAGAAAAACATTGAAAATAGAAAAAAATTTGCAAAAAGAAAAAACTATGAAAGGAAAAAATTTGAAGAATTTAGAAAGATTGTGAATAATTTAAAATAAATTCGTTAAAACTATTTCTCAAAGATGATTTTAAAAAAAAAATAACCTGAATTTTATAAATAATTTAATTAGAAAAAACAAACAAAAAATTTTAAAAACAAAAGTAATTTTAAATTCCAGTAAACTAGATGTTTATTTTGAAGGCTTGTTAATGAGTTTTAAATTAATGAAAAAAAAATTATATTTTAATAAATAATGTATCTAGATTTACCTAATTTAAATTTTGTTGTTTTATATAAAACCATTTTTTTAAAAATAACATGAGAAAAATTAATTAATTTTGATTTTTTGTGAAAAAAATTAGTGAAGAAAATTTGTTTACAAATTATAAAAATTGAACTACTTTTGGAAAGTAATAATATTTTTTGTTAATTAATAGTTCATTAACATTATCATCTTAAAAATAGTAAACCAAATAAAAGTCGACATTGAATTTAAAAGCTTAATGATTTTTTTACTCAAAACTATTTCAATTAAAAGTCATTTATAACTTGAAGTTTAAATAAAAAAATGTAAAATTATAATGAAATCAAAATCTCAATGTTTAAAAAAATCTAGTTTACAAAAATTAATTTAAATATTTTACTGTCAAAAAACTTTTTTAACCAATGCCGAAAAACACTTTTAAATTTAGATTTCATAAAAAAAATTTAATTAGGCTGTTTGAGTTATACATCATTTAAATCTCTATAAATAAATTATACCTTAAAATTACTTAGGTTTTTATTGAAATTGATGTATAAAAATAAATTTAAGTTTAGATCAAATTTCATAATTAATTTTTCAAAATTAATTTTCCAAATTCAAAACCAAACATATTTGGATTAAAATTCATTTCATAATTTAAATCCTTTTTTTATAATTGAAAATTAACTTAAAATTAATCTTAATTTCAATTCAAGACTAGAAAATCTAATTTAGTTAGTGCAAAATCATTTTGATGAAAACAAAATGTCTGGTTAAGAATTTGAAAGTGAAAATCATTTGAAAAAAAATAAGTCAAGTTTAACCACAAATTGGAAAATCTTAAAATTTTGTTCAAAAAGTTTTCAAAGCCATTTTTTAAAACAATTAAAAAAATAATTCATTTGTATACAAACTAAAAATTCTTTATATTTTAACCGCATTTTATGTTTTTTAATTAGCAATGTTAAATTTTAGATTAAAATCTTTTCGTTCTGCAAGAACGAAAATAGCATCTTTGAAATAAACAGCAAAATCATCTATACATAATTTGTGAAAAAATAACAGGATAGTTTTAGAAAGTGATAATTTTCATTTGCTAAAATTATTTCCAAACTTTTACAGAAAAATTGTAAAAATCAAATTTGAAAATATAAATGAAATTTCGATTGGTATTCAAAGTTTTAATTAATTTTAACAGAAAAATAACATAAAGACATATTCAAACTATTTAATTGTGGTTTTGATTATCTCATTATTCGTTTTTTTTTTCAACAACTGTTAAATGAATTCCAAACCTTATTTAGACATAGAAATTGAAATGAAAAAATTTTAATGCAAGTTGCCAGAATAAATGTGAAAAAAAATTTATTTTTCTAAATTCTAAACTACAAATTATGTTAATAAATTTTATATTTAATTAAACTAAGTTTCAAAGGGCGTTTCACAACTTTTTTTCTTAAAGAAAATTTGAATCGAAAAGTTAATTTAAACTGTAAAACAATTCTATTTATAGTTTAAAAACAAACCCGGGAATAAAACGAATTGATTGAGCAAATATTTTGATTTAAAAATTTCAACTAATTTACTTAACTTTTTTAAAATTGACTTGTTAATTTAAAAATCTTAAAAACAAAGTTACATTTTTTAGGCTTAATGACAGATATTTTTCGGTTAAAATTTAAAAATCATTCCAAAAAATCAAAATCCTTCCAAAAAAATCAAAATAAAAATCATTAAAAATTTCATTTCAAAGAAAAAGGAGATAATTTTTTGAAAAATAAAGTTAATTAAAATAAAAGTTTAAAATTGAAATTAGAAAGTAAACACAAAAAGTTAATAAAAAGAGTTAAAAAGTTCAAGCAAAAGAAATATTTAAAGAAGTAAAAAAAAATTTATTGATAAGAAGTTAAAAATTAAAGAAAAAATAAGAAAACTTTTGATAATTTACAAACAAAATTAAAATTAAAAAAAATAGTCTATCTTAATCATGAATTTAAAAAAAATGTTACAAAAACAATTAAATTTTTTTTTTACAAAAGTTGATTAACCCAGCCCACAATAAACAAAACTTAAACTTATTTTAGGCCGGATTTTTGTTTCTATTTAAAAATTGTGTTATTTGGCTATAATTTAATTATATTTAAATAACTTTATATGAATTAAAGTAAAATTTTGTGAGTATAATTTTAAAATCTAGTATCTTTGTTGTAAATTAACTTTCTCAACTTTCACTTGAATAGACATCTCAATTGCATCTAGTAGATATTTTCTATCTAATTATAAGGGCTTAGTTTTCAAAGCTTGATTTCTTTGTAAAAAAAATTCATTATTAAAAAAAATTTTATTCTACTTGTGTATCCAGAAACAAAAATTTTTTTTTAGTGTCGTGTTTAACTTCCTGAAAATTCATTTCCTTCAATTTAAACTTGATAATGTTTTTAATTAAAAATTTTTAATCATTTTTATCAATAATTTCAAAAGTTTTGTTTTAGTTTGAGTTAATAAAAAAATAAATTTTAAAAAAAAATGAGTGCACCAAATGACCAAGGAATAAATACGGTCACTTGGAGACCTCATGTTACTCAAGTAGGAAATTTACCTAGACCAACATCTCAATTAGTTGAACCTAATCTTGTTACAAATACATCTTTAAAACATAATCAACCTGTTAGTTATAGTTGTGTTTTTAAAAGAAAAGTTTTTTTAATTTTATTTTTTTAAATTAGCCTTATAAGCCAATTGGATCTAGTCATAATACTTCAGCAAAACCATTTGGATCTTACGCACTTGTTCATAAACAATACAATTCACCAATAAATTTGTTTTCTAATAAAAATATTGCAGAAACAATTAATGCTCACAGTGAAATTTTAGCTCCAGGTGTTGTAGGGTAAATAAAAAAAAAAGTTTTTTTATTAAAAATTTTATTAAAAGGTTTTTTTCTTTAGGATTAATTTTATGAAACAAGATGCTCCAGTAAATAAAGAATCTGATGTTTATAAAGCAATTTTAGAAGAAGAAGCTGCAAAAAATCAAAAAAAAGGAACTGGAGCTCAATTCGGTAAACAATATGGTTTACCAACAAATTCTGGTCAAGTTAAAAATCAAGCTACACCTAATGAATTAAATCCACCATTTAGATTTGAAGAATTACCCCGTACATCTCCAACATTGCAATCTCAATCTTTTAAACGCTTACAACATATTTTAGGAGATGGTAAGATTTAGTTAATGTTTTTTTTTAATTTTTTTTAAAAAATTTATTATCGTAGACGCAACAACCTCAACTACTCGTCATGTTGAAGCTCCAACAGCTAAACCTAATGTAGCTCCAAATCAAACAATTGAAAGCAATGTATGCTCTGAATGCGGTAGATTGATTGTTGGTATATTTTGCAAAATAAAAGACAGAAAGTTACATGAAGAATGTTTTAAGTGCTCAACTTGTGGTACATCTTTAAAAAATCAAGGATATTTTAATATAAATGAAAAATTATATTGTGAAATTCATATTCAACAAGCCGCACAAGCAAGTCATAGTCCAACACGTATTATAACACCTAACTGCACAACTGTTAGACCTAAAGAATCAGTTTCAAAACCAACAAGTCCAGCTTTTCAAATGAATAAACCTAATTTTTCTTCTCAACAATCTGCAACTAGTTCTAAACCGAACTCACCTGCAATCAATGTCTCTTGGACAGTAAGTATTTATATTTTTATTGATTAATTTGACTAAAACTAAAATTTTTTAAAGGAAAATCAAAATTTAGATCCTAAATTAAGCCAACAACAACCAAGTCAGATAAATTACTCAAATACTGCATCTGTAAGTTTACATAAAAAATGGCTTTAGGTTTTATTTAATTTTTCTGTTGAATTTTATTTAGACTTTAAAGACAAGTTTGAACAAAAATTTGTATCAATCTGTTCCTCACCCGTATCCTGGTCCAGGTAAAGATACTTTCAAACCAAGTTCTACTACAAGTAAGTATAAAATCTTGATTTAATTAATAAACTAGACAGATAATAATCTTTCTAATTAGTAAGCGCGCCTAAGTTTTCATGGCCTAGTAAAACAATGGTTGAATCTTCAGAAACAGTAAAAACTGTTTATTCTTCTTCAACTGGTGATACTGTAAGCAATACTTATTCTAGTAATTATTCAAATTCCTATGATGATTATCAGCAAGTTCAAAATTCAAACTTAAATAATTTTGAAAAAATGAAAATTAATGATACAGGTAAGCTAAAATAAATTTAGTTTAAAATAAAAACGAAATAAATTCAACTTAATTATTAATATATATAGCTACAAGCAAAAAAATTCCACCAAATACTTTGCCAAAGCCAAATTTAGGACCTAATTGGCAAAGCCATAGTTTGAATAAAACAACAAATACAACTCAATATAAACAAAGTTTAACATCATCTGGTCAATCTTCTATTACTGGTTCAAGACCTGCACCTAGGAGAGGACGCGGACAATTAAAAAGCTTAGAACTTGGAGCTAGAGTCCCTGTATGTGCTAATTCAAGTTGCTGCCAACAAATAAGGTAATTGAGTATTTTGAAAAATATTAGTTTTTAAATTAATTTTTTTTAATTTTAGAGGGCCTTTCATTTCTGCACTAGGGAAAACATGGTGTCCAGAGCATTTTGTTTGCGCTCATTCATCATGTAGAAGATCATTACAAGATTGTGGTTTTGTTGAAGAAAAAGGAATTTTATATTGTGAGTCTTGTTTTGAATTACATTTCGCACCTTCATGTGCAAATTGCCATCAAAGAATTAAAGGTGTAAGTTTAACCTTTAAGTTTTTTTTTTTGTATTTTTTATCTTTTTTTTTCTTAGGATTGTTTAATCGCTTTAGATAAACAATATCATCCTGAATGCTTTGTTTGTTCTTATTGTAAGAAGGTATTCGCAAATACTTCTTTCTATTTAGAAGATGGTCTACCTTATTGTGAAAAAGATTGGAATGAATTGTTTACAACAAAATGTATAGCTTGTAATTTACCTATTGCAGCTGGTGATCGATGGGTAGAAGCTTTAAATAATAATTACCATTCACAATGTTTTAAATGTACATTATGTGGTGTTAACTTAGAAGGTCAAAGTTTTTATGCAAGAAATGGTCAAGCATTTTGCAAATTACATGCAAGTAGACCTAACTAAGTTTAATATAGAAAAAAAATTGTCACTGTACATCATTTTAAAAAGTGAACATTTATTGTCAAATAAAATTTTTTTATTTATTCGATTTATTTCAAATTGTTTAAAATACTTTAATTTTAATCAATTTTTTGTTATAAAAATATATATTACTTTATTTTATGCTTCAAACATAAATTAAAAAATATTTTAATTTAAATTCAATTACTTGTATTTAAAAAACTGCTTAAAACATTAATTTTGAATAAAAATTTTTAAGCTTAAAATTTTCTTAAAAAGCCCTATTGATCTTTTTTTCTAAATTTTTTTCTTAATCTATTTTAAAAAGAAAAAAACTAATTGAGAAATCAAATGTTCTTCAAAGTTAATTGAACTTATATAAAAAGTATAATTTACTTATCTCTTAACAGTTTTATTTGAAAACTGTCAAGTTGTAAATCAATTATGAAATTCTTTTTAGATTATTCAACATTAGACTAATAGTTTAATCTTTTCTAAATTTAGAATTTTTTTTTCTATTTATAATGAAAGTTAAATATGTAGAAATAGCTCTTAATTTAAAAACAAATTGTCAATATTTATACTATTTTGAGCATGTGCAAGTATTTTATTTGTAAATAAAAAAAACTAAAACATTTAAAGTTTTTAAATAATAAATATTTTTAAATTAAGTTTATTTAAATATATCATTTTTAAAAATGGCAATGTACAAAGGAGCTGCTAGTGAAGGTAGCAGAGCAATGCAATTGCAAAAAAAAAGAGAAAAAGCTTTAGAAGATTTAGAAATAAGAAAACGTAAAATTGAAGAAGAATTAAAAGTTTCTACAATTGATAATAAATTTGCTACTCATTATGATGCAATTGAAAATCAATTAAAAAATTCAACTGTAGGTTTAGTTTCATTAAATGAAATGAAAGCTAAACAAGAAGTTGCTATTAAAGAACGAGAAAGACAAATTGCTCAAAAAAGTGCTCAGGTTTTGCAAAAACAGTTAGATGAAAAAAATCAAGTTAAAGCTCAACAAAAAAAACAGGTAAGCATCTAGCATAGTTTTTGAGTGATAAAAAGTTTTTTAAATTTTCTTATCTTATATTTAGATAAAATCATTATCATTTAACTTTGAAGAACAAGATGAAGACGAATTAAACGAAAAAAGTAATTGTAGCGAAGATGAAGAATATAAGGTTAGTTTTCAAAAAAAAAAAGTTAATATTTTAAAAAATAAACTTTAATTTATTCCAGGTTTTAAATAAAAAAAAGAAAATAAGTAAAAATCCAGAAGTTGATACAAGTTTTCTTCCAGATAGAGAGCGTGAAGAAGAAGAGAATAAATTAAGAGAACAATTAAGACAAGAATGGGTTGAAAAACAACAAAAACTCAAAAATGAAGACATTGAAATCACTTTTTCATATTGGGATGGTTCTGGCCATAGAAGATCTGTCATAATGAAAAAAGGTTCAACTATTTATCAATTTTTAAATAAAGCATTAGATTTGTTAAGAAAAGAATTTTATGAAATGAAAGTTGTTAGTACAGATCAATTAATGTATGTAAAAGAAGATCTAATTATTCCTCATCATTATACATTTTATGATTTTATTGTAACAAAAGCAAGAGGAAAATCTGGACCTTTATTTAATTTTGATGTTCATGATGATGTTAGATTATTAGCAGATGCTACAGTAGAAAAAGATGAGTCTCATGCAGGTAAAGTTTTAACAAGAAGTTGGTATGAGCGTAATAAACATATTTTTCCAGCCTCAAGATGGGAATTTTATGATCCTAGCAAACAAAATAACTTTGAAAACTATACAATTTCTGATAAAAAAACAAAATAAATTTATCAAAAATTTAGTTTTTAAATAAAATTTTTTTAAATTTTAACAGCTCATCTTTTTTTAATTTCTTTAAAAGAATAGAGAAAAAATAAAAGATTTGTATAGTATTCTAATATAGTTTCTATGTCCATTTTTTTTTTTTTTTTTGTTAAAAACTAAGCCCTTAGTTTAAGAGAGAGAAAAAATTCATAGAAAACAAAGAGACTTTAAAGCAAGGTTTAATTAAAAGTTCATAGAAAAAATGAACAAGGCAGAAAAAAAAAAAAGTTATATAGACAAATTCTTTCACTGTTAGCATTTTTTTTTTTTTTAAACTACTACCTGTCTCTTAAGAAAAACTATTTCAACAGAACTTTTCTAATGATTTAAACTTGAATTTAAATTCTTTAATACATTTACATTTTTTTGTAATTTAAAACTAAAATATGACTGAATTACTTTATTATCAGATTTTATCTTTTTAACTTTTTTTTACTACAATTTTTTTAGTAAATTGAAATAAAATTTATTTTTTTTAATTTTTTTTTAAATTCAATTATTAAAATTAGTTTTCTGATAACAAAAAAAATTCTGACAAAATTTTTTTGACAAACCTTTAAATTTGAGTTTAGCGCTTTGTACATAAAAATAAGTATTGAGTTGCGCCAACTTCACATTTTGCTATAAAATCGATGTTAAGAATCGACCATTGCCACCATTTTTCTCTTTTGTTGCATTTTGCTTTATTTTTAACTTTTTTTTTGTGGATGAAAGACCATTTTTCCATTTATAGTTGATTTTTCATTCAAATCGATAAATAAGTTTTATTAGACCTAAATATTTTCTTTAAACTAAATCAATGCTGGTCTTATAGTTTTTTAATTAGTCTAAATAAAATTTTATTTATCTAATCATTATTTTGTGTATTTTTTTTTTTATTTTTCTTCATTAATTTATTCTAATCATTGTAAAAAAACTTATTTTAATTTCAAAAAATTAATTTAAAAAAAAAAAAATGATTCGTAAGTAAAAATAAAAACTTTTAAATTTCATAATTAATAAAAAAAATTTAACTATAGTTTCTGGTCAAAATGATGCAGCTCGCGCAAATTTGAGTATGGTGAATGCATTTGGTCCTTTAATAACACAAAATGGTTCGATTATTACTTCAAATACAGTTAATAACTGTCAAAACATAACTCAAAACCAAAATTGCAGTAATAATCAAGCAAATATGATTAGTTCAAATAATTCAACTGGTTCTAATGAGAGTGGTTCTATGCTTACAACTCTACCTAACAATAATTCTAATGTTATTAATAATTATGTTAAAACAAACAGTGGAAATAGTAACAGTAATAGTAATACACAACCTCAACAAACAACTCTACCTAATACAACAACAAATGCAAATCCTCCAGCTACATCTAATAATGTGGGAAATGCTTTACAAAGTTTGCAAAAAGTTCAAAGTGATTTTGTACCTGTTTTTCGTTGCCCGAAAAGACCAAATAAGGGTACTGATGGAAAAGTTATAACATTGAGAGCTAATCATTTCCATATCACTATGCCTCGTGGATGTTTATATCACTATGATATTGCTATTAGTCCAGATAAATGTCCACGTAAAATTAATCGGGAGATCATTGAAACAATGGTTGTTGCTTATTCAAAAATATTTCCTAAGCAAAAACCTGTTTTTGATGGTAGAAAAAATATGTATACCAAAGAAGACTTACCTATTGGTCGAGAACGTTTAGAATTAGAAGTAACTTTGCCTGGTGAAGGTAAGGATCGTATATTTCGTGTAACAATCAAATATGTTGGACAAGTCAGTTTAGACCTACTTGAAAATGCATTAGAAGGAGAGTCTAGGACTATTCCAATGGATGCAATTCAAGCATTAGATGTCATTATGAGACACTTGCCATCTATGACTTATACACCAGTAGGACGATCATTTTTTTCTTCACCAGACGGTTATTATCATCCACTTGGAGGTGGTCGTGAAGTTTGGTTTGGTTTTCATCAAAGTGTCAGACCATCTCAATGGAAAATGACCTTAAACATTGATGTGTCTGCAACTGCCTTTTACAAAGCTCAACCTGTAATTGATTTTTTATGTGAAGTAATGGATATTAGAGATATTAATGATCAAAAAAAGCCTTTAACTGATTCTCAACGCGTCAAATTTACCAAAGAAATAAAAGGCTTAAAAATAGAAATTACCCATTGTGGTACAATGAAAAGAAAATACAGAGTTTGTAATGTAACAAGGAGACCAGCTCTACTTCAATCATTCCCATTGCAATTGGAAACTGGTCAAACAATTGAATGTACAGTCGCTCGTTACTTTTCTGAAAAATATAAATTAAAACTTAAGCATCCTTATTTACCTTGTCTACAAGTAGGACAAGAGCACAAACACACTTACTTGCCATTAGAAGTTTGTAACATTGTTGCTGGTCAACGTTGTATCAAAAAATTAACTGATATGCAAACATCTACAATGATAAGAGCTACAGCAAGATCTGCTCCTGATAGAGAAAGAGAAATAAATAATTTAGTTAACAAAGCTGAATTCAATAAGGATCCATATGTTCAAGAATTTGGATTGAAAATATCTAAATCTATGGTTGAAGTTAAAGGTAGAGTGCTTCAATCTCCAAAACTACAATATGGTGGACGAACAAAATTACAAGCTGCACCATACCAAGGCGTTTGGGATATGAGAGGAAAACAGTTTTATACTGGGGTAGAAATTCGAGTTTGGGCTGTAGCTTGTTTCACGCCTCAAAGAACTTGCTCTGATCAATCGATCAGATTATTTATTCAACAGTTACAAAAAATATCATTCGATGCTGGTATGCCAATTTTAGGACAACCTTGTTTTTGCAAATATGCCAGTGGACCAGATCAAGTTGAACCTATGCTCAGATATTTAAAACAAACATTTAATGGTCTTCAACTTATTATTGTGATTTTACCAGGTAAAACTCCTGTTTATGCCGAAGTAAAACGTGTCGGAGACACTATAATTGGTCTTGCAACACAATGTGTTCAATCAAAAAATGTGATAAGAACATCTCCTCAAACATTATCTAATTTATGTTTAAAAATTAATGTAAAACTAGGTGGTATAAATAATATTTTAGTGCCTAATTTACGTCCGAAATTATTTAATGCACCTGTAATTTTCTTTGGTGCAGACGTTACTCATCCTCCAGCCGGAGATACTAAAAAACCTTCTATTGCAGCTGTAGTTGCTTCAATGGACGCACATCCTAGCAGATACGCAGCAACAGTCCGTGTTCAACAACATAGACAAGAACTAATTCAAGATTTATCTACTATGGTTAAACAATTGCTTTTAAGATTTTACCAAACAACTCGTTTTAAACCAATTAGAATAATATTTTACCGTGATGGTGTATCAGAAGGTCAATTTAACCAAGTTTTACTTCATGAGTTATTGTCTATTAGACAAGCTTGTATTCAGCTTGAAGATGATTATAAACCTGGTATTACATTTATTTCTGTACAGAAACGTCATCATACAAGATTGTTCTGTCAAGATAAAAAAGAACAAATTGGTAAATCTGGTAATATACCAGCTGGTACAACAGTTGATGTCGGTATTACACACCCAACAGAATTCGACTTTTATTTATGTTCTCATGCTGGTATTCAAGGCACTAGTAGGCCATCTCATTACCATGTTTTATGGGATGATAATAAGTTTAGTGCTGATGAACTCCAATGCTTAACTTTTCAGCTTTGTCATACATACGTTAGATGTACAAGATCTGTTTCAATTCCAGCTCCTACTTATTATGCACATCTTGTTGCATTTAGAGCTAGATACCATTTGGTAGAGAAAGAACATGATAGGTTAGTTTTAAAAATTTTTTTCTTTTTATCATAATGCTGAAATTTTTTTTTTTAGACTTAGTCAAGTTGACACTGATAGCCAATTTAATTTAGCTGGTGAATTAACAGAACACAGGTATGCTTTTCTTTAATTTCTTTTGATAAAATTTAACTTAACTTTTTTTTTTTTTAGTACTGAAAACTCAAGTCATCATTCTGGTGGAAATAATGAAGATCGCACAATAAGCGCAATGACAAGAGCAGTAACTGTTCATTCAGATACATTTGGTGTAATGTATTTCGCTTAAATGTATATATTTATTTAACCGAATATATTTAAGTTAAAATAACAAAACAAAAAGTTTTTAAATGAATTTTGAAAGTTATTATGTTTTTTACGTCCAATCAACTTTATTCTGCATGCATACATATAATCTTCCTTTCATAAAATTATTTTTTATTTAGTGATGCAAATATACAAAAAAAAATTCAATTTGCTATTTGATAAGTAATGAATAGTTTAAAAATTTACTTTAATTTATCAATTCAAAAAGGTTTTGTTTTTTACTAAATTATTTCATTCAATTAAACGTAGTTAAATTTTAGGAAATTTAAAATTACTGTTTGAACTTAACTACTTTATTTTATTTTATGTTTGTGTTTTTAAGTTTTTTTAGCTGGTTCATCTTCTTAATTTATGATGAAAGTAATGGGTTTGATAAAGAGAAAGTTATTTTTTTCATTTTACACAAAACCATTGAAACTTATAATTGGCATAGAATAATAGAACAAAATTTCTCAAAATTTTCAACTATTATACTAAATATTTTGACACAAAGCAAAAGAAAAAAAATTTTGTTTTTAAATTTATTTGTTTATCATATCACCCTAAATTTGCTTTTATATAAATTATACAAAACTATATTTATATTATATATAATTAGTTAAATTAATTTTACATAATAGATTTTTTTGCACATTTAACATTATATTAAGAAATCATGCTTGAGATTTAGTTTTAAATTACATTTTATTGTAAAATTTATTCTCTTTTTTTTTTATAATTAATGGCTTAATTAATTTAACAAGAATTGTATGAAAGTTTATTTGGTAGGAAATTGATCAAGATACCAAAAAGAAACTAACATTAGGGTTTTTAATTTTTTTAATTTTTAGATCAAAAAGCTTAATGTTTTTTTCATGTGTCAATTTCGGTTTAACTGAAATTTATTAACATTTTGACATTTTTTTCTTGTTAGTCTCACATTAATTATAACAAACAAATACTAATCATAAAACAACTGAACTAATCTTAGTCATTTGATAAGAGTAAAACTCAACAATTGTTTATGTACAAAATTGTTAAAGATTAAGCCCTTTTATACCCATAAAAAAATTTAAACCTAGATTGTCAGTTTTTATTTATAAAATCTATTTAAATTCATATTCCGCCACTAAATTTATTCAAAACTGCAGTAGCCAAAAAAAAAAGAATTTAAGAAAATGTAATTTAAATTTTTTTTATTTTAAAATTAAAAAATCATTATAAAATCATTTATCTTAATTTTTTCTATTTTTAGTTTATTTTTGATTTTGTTTGTTCTGATTTGTTTATTTTTTTTTTATTTCATGTTAAACTGCGGCATCGCCATTTGTATATTAATGCTTATGAGTCGTCATCTTTCGCTTTAGTTTTAAGAACTTTTATGTCATGAAAGCACATTTTAGTTTTTTTCTAAAACAAATATTTTTCAAGTTTAACAGCTTTCAAACCATTGGTAAATTGATTTTGAATTGTTTTTTTGACAAAAAAAGAATCTTATTTCTATTGAATTCAATAAAAACAGCTCTTTGTGTTATTTATTTTACCTATCCATTTTATTTCAAACAACGTCTTCAATTCTAGAATCGTTTAGAATCAACTTAATTTTGGAACTAGTTATATTTGTTACTCAAGTTGCAACATTTTTTTCTCTTAAAAATTGTTTTTTATTTTGAAAAATTTTTGAATACCTGCCACCTATTAGCTTAGTACAATTTGGATAGTCATATTTTTTGTTCTAAACATCTACGCCTCTATGCGGAATAGTTTTAAAAGCTTAGTTGTGTTTGAAAATTCAGTCAGTTGCAATAAAGACTTTGAAGAACTTACAGGTGCGCGTTAATGGTAATTCTAAATAAAGAATTGTTTATTAAGCATATTATCAAATATTATAAATTAAATTATAATTTAAAGTATATATAGTGAGTTTATGTTCTAGAATTCAAAAGAATAAAGTAATTTTCAAAATTTTAATCTATTTCACAATATTTTTTGAAAATATAACTTGTTGAATTTATTTTATTCTTTTAAAATCTTATGTATTTTTTTATAAAAAATACTTCATTTTGAAGAAGAAATTTTAAGAAAAATCAGTTAAATTAAAAATGAGCAGTAAGTAAAATATAAAAAAAAATTTCATTTGTATCTAAAAGAATTTTTATCTCCTGCAAGGTTCAAACCCCAGTAAAAAAAGAAACCCGAGAAAAAATAAACCTCAAGAAATAATTTTGCCTACAGCTTTTCCTAAAAGAGAAGAAAATATTTTTGAAAGTGGTGAAGGAAAAAAAGATGATAGTGATGAACTTTGTTGTCCAAAAAGGCCAGGTGTTGGTACACTTGGGTCAAAAATTAATTTGAAAACTAATCATTTCAAAATTTCAATGCCTAGAGGTTGTTTGTATCATTACGATATTTCTATAAGTCCTGGCAAATGTCCGCGTAAAGTTTGTCGAGAAATTTTTAATACTTTAGTAGAAGCTCATTCAAAAGTTTTTTGTAGAATAAAACCAGTTTATGATGGTAGTAAAAATGTCTATACAAGAGAACAATTACCCATCGGTAGAGATAGATTAGAGTTAGATGTAACTTTACCTGGTGAAGGTAAAGATCGTGTGTTTCGTGTATCTATCAAACATGTAGGACAAGTCAGTTTAGATTTACTAAATGACGCTTTAGAGAACAAAAATTCTACACCTATACCTATGGATACTATTCAAGCATTAGATGTCGTTATGAGGCATTTGCCATCAATGACATTTACACCTGTTGGACGCTCATTTTTTTCTCCACCATTAAATAATTACAATTCACTTGGTGGAGGTCGTGAAGTTTGGTTTGGTTTTCATCAAAGTGTCAGACCATCTCAATGGAAAATGAATTTGAACATTGATGTTTCTGCAACTGCTTTTTACCAAAGCCAGCCAGTTATCGATTTTTTATGTGAAGTATTAAATGTTAGAAATATACATGAATTGCGAACTCCGATTCTCGATTCAGATAGAGTCAAATTCACCAAAGAAATAAAAGGCTTAAAAATAGAAATTACTCATTGTGGTACAATGAAAAGAAAATACAGAGTTTGTAATGTAACAAGAAATTCTGCTTCAAAACAAAGTTTTCCTTTACAATCTGATAATGGTAAAACTAGAGAATGTACAGTAGAACGTTATTTTGTTGAGAAATATAACTTTAGACTTAAACATCCAAGTTTACCTTGTTTGCAAGTAGGACAAGAGCACAAACATACTTATTTGCCGTTAGAAGTTTGTAATATTGTTGCTGGTCAACGTTGTATCAAAAAATTAACTGATATGCAAACAGCTACAATGATAAAAGCAACTGCGAAGTCTGCTCCTGAAAGGGAGATGGAAATTAACAAATTAGTTGAAAAAGCAGGTTTTCATAAAGATCCATTTGTACAAGAATTCGGCTTACAAGTTTCGAAATCTATGTTAGAAGTTAAAGGAAGAGTTCTTCAACCTCCAAGTTTACAATATGGAGGAAAAGAAAATAATCCTGCAGCTCCTCGACAAGGGGTTTGGGACATGAGAGGAAAACAGTTTTTCACTGGTGTAAAAATAACAACTTGGGCCGTTGTTTCTTTCACGCCAGAGCGAATGTGTTCGGACAGACAAATTGATGAATTTTTATATCAATTAAAAAAAATTTCGACAGATGTTGGTATGCCAATAATTGGACAGGCTTGTGCTTTCAAGTATCCTAACAGGGTTGAAGAAGTGGAACCATTACTTAAAGATTTGAAACAAAAATTCAATGGTCTACAACTCATAATTGTTATTTTACCTGGTAAAACTCCTATTTATGCAGAAGTAAAGAGAGTAGGTGACACTATTGTCGGTGTTGCAACACAATGCGTTCAGTCAAAAAATATAACAAAGTCTAATCTTCAAACAATTTCAAACTTGTGTTTAAAAATTAACGTAAAATTAGGAGGCATAAATAATATATTGGTTCCTGGTTCGCGTCCAAAATTATTTAGAGAACCTGTGATTTTCTTTGGTGCAGATGTAACGCACCCTTCAGCAGGAGAAACAAAAAAACCATCTATTGCAGCTGTAGTTGCTTCAATGGATGCACATCCTAGCAAGTATGCAGCAACAGTTAGTGTACAACAACATAGACAAGAAATAATAAACGATTTACAGTCAATGGTAAAACAACTGTTAGTTAAATTTTATAGATCTACTGGTTGTAAACCAGTTAGAATAATATTTTATCGTGATGGTGTTTCAGAAGGACAATTTAATCAAGTTTTGTTTCATGAGCTTATGGCTATTCGTAAAGCTTGTATTAGTCTTGAAGAAGATTATAAACCTGGTATTACATTTATTTCTGTACAGAAACGTCATCATACAAGGTTCTTTTGTCAAGATAAAAGAGATCAAGTTGGTAAATCTGGTAATATACCAGCTGGTACAACAGTTGATGTCGGTATTGTACATCCGACAGAATTCGACTTTTATTTATGTTCTCATGCTGGTATTCAAGGTACTAGTAGACCATCTCATTACCATGTTTTATGGGATGACAATAATTTTACAGCTGATGAACTACAATCTTTATCATACCAGCTTTGTCATACATTCGTTAGATGTACAAGATCCGTTTCAATTCCAGCTCCAACTTATTATGCACATCTTGTTGCATTTAGAGCTAGATACCATTTATTAGAGAAAGATAGCAGGTAAGCTCAAAAAATTTTCACTTTTTTTATACAATTTGATTCAAATTTTTTTTTTTAGTACGGACAGTGTTAGTCAACGTTCTGGTGGCAACATAGAAGATGTAACATTGAATGCTATGACGCAGGCAATTAAAGTACATGAAAAAACTTTTGATGTCATGTACTTTGCCTAAATGATATCATTAACTTAAATTTTTTTTGCTTAATATTTTGGAAAATAATTATTTGAAAAATTTCTAATTATTAGAGTGTCTATATAACTTTAGCATTTTTATTATAAAAATTAATATAAACATTTTTCTTATTATAAAATTATCAAAAATATTTAAAACTCATTCTTAAATGATTGTTTAATTTCGCCTTTTCTTTAATGTTACACAAGTTTTTTGTCAAGATAAATTATTGTATGTTTAAGGTTTTAAGGATATCGGTTGAGATACTAAAAGAAACTAACATTAGGGTTTTTAATTTTTCTTATTTCTAGGTTAAAAAGCTTAATGTTTTTTTCATGTGTCAATTTTAGTTTAATTGAAATTTATTATTAACATTTTGACATTTTTTCTTGTTTTGATTTAGTCATAGATAAATTAAAACAAAAAAATACTAGTTAGTTTAAAATAGCTCACCTAATTAATCTTAGTCATTTCATAATACCGAACATATAAATAGTTTTTTGTTAGTTAAGTGAACAAAAATTAAAATCTTTAAACCAAAAAAAAATTTATTGACAACAAAAATTTTTAAGTTTTTTTGTGTACATAACTTGCTATAAAGTTCTTAGGAACTTTTGTATTCAAAAAAGTTTAATAAAAATTTTATTTCAAATATTTAAAAAACATGATAATGATTAAGTTTGTTTCAATGTTTTTGAATATTTTTTCAAATATGATAGTTTATTTAAAGAGCCTATAGATTCTTCTGAAATAATTTTAACATCTCTTTCAGATACAAATTTATATAATTTCAAAATGGCATCATAGTGTTTTTTGAAAATTAATTTCCATTTTAAAATTTCGTTGTAATTTGAGATATTTTTCAAATTTTTAAAATCTAGAAAATCTAATTTACTAAGAATTTGATCAAAGTTACTTTGTTTGTTTATAAAAAACTTTTTAAATAAATTCTGAGAAACTTTTTTAACATTAAACCTTAAGTTTGTTAAACTTTCAATATAGCTAATTGCTAATTGAGCTAATTCAATATGGTTAGTCAAAACTTCTATTGAGTTTTCTCCATATAAAAATTGGTTCATTGGAAACGTTTGGGCTAAGTACTGGTAAGCTAAATCAAATTTTTTTTCAGAAGTATAAAAATGTGAAAGATCAGTTTTGATCATTTGTAACTTTGCTTCATTATAAAAAATTTTATCAAAAATCTTTTCAACTTTTCTGAACTCTGTTTCAGATTTTTTTATGTTACCAAGTTTAAAAGCTTCTAAGCCTTTTTGAAAATCTTCTTCTGCTTTCAATATGAATTCATCTAAAGTTTCTAAATTTATATTAACAATTCCACATTTTAAACAGTAATTTGTATTATCTTTATTGCGAATTAAAGCTCCTTTAAAGCAGTTAGGACATTTATATGATAAAACTTCATTCTCTAATCTATTACAGCATGCAATACATTTACAATCAAAACCAAAATTATTTAACAAATATTCTTTACGGTCTTTAACACTATTAACTTTATAATGAACTCCATATTCTATGTTAACTTCTTCATTTGCTTTAATTGGCCTAGAGGCAACAATCAAAATTGAACTATTAATATAAAATTTATTACAATTATTATTACAAGAATGTGGAATTAATGATGTTGATGAATAAAGCCCAACTCCTATTTTAGAAGATGAAGATGATATTTGGTGAAATTTAGTTTTTTTGTTTTTTTCTTGATTTTCTTCTAAAAAATCATCATTATCAATAGGTTTTATAGAATAATCATAAATCATAAAAGTATTTTCTAGAATTTGCATAATTGATTTTATTAAAACGGCTGAAAATTGGATCAAATTTCTATCATCGACTTCATTATATTTTTGTAACAAAAGACTTGTCAAAACACAGCCTAAAATAAGCGGGTAATAATAATCTTCTTCACTAAAAATATTTTCTCCTATTAAAGATTTAATTGAGGAATAATTTGCTTTAAAACCAATATCAGGCCATTTAGCTAAATCAATATCTTCTTTATCATCTTCTTTTAAAACATAATCAATTCCATCTCTTAATACTAAACGTAAAGCCATATGCCCAGATGGCCATTTTTTTAATAACTTTAAAAATTTACATTCAGTTTTATGATATCTTTTCCAAGAAATTTCTTTACAAGTGACAGAACAAAACTTTACATCAATACAATCTTTGCATGGATAAAAAATATGTTTTTCTAATTTTTTTAAGCAATGATGACAATACTGATTAAAGTACGATGGTCTAAGCCAATGGACATAAGGCTCTTCCATAAACAATACTTCACCTTCTTCAATATCACAAGTAGAATAAATTAATCTACCTTTTTCATCAGAATAATCCATTTTAACTTTTGAAGAAGCTCCTTCTAATAAATTATTTGATTCTTTCAATTTAATTTTCCCAGTATCAATTTTTTTATAATTAAATAAATTTTTTAATTCTATATCTTGTATTTCAATATCTGGACTTAATTTTAAGGCCTCTTTCAAATCCATTTGTGCATAATGTAAATTTTGTATTTTGATTAATAATTTAGCTCTAAATAAATATAATTGAGAAATATAAATGTTTGATTCTTCTTCAAAATAATTATTTTTACAATCATGAAACATGATTGCTTTTGATATAAACTTTAATGCTTTTTCATAATCATCTTTATCGCTAAAATTTTTAGAAGCTTTTTTGAAATCTAATGAAAATTTATTATCTTTTTTATTGTCAACAACATATTTTTTAGAGGAATATTCAATAGTATCTTTTAAATAACTCATAATTTTATCATTACTAACTATTATTTTAACTTTATCTTTACTTGTTTTGGATTCTAATAAATCCATTTTAAATTTCAACTTTTCATCATCATTTAATTTTGCCATACATTTATCCATTAAATACCAACAATAAATTGAAAAATCATTCCATTCTTGCTTAAAACTAAACTTTTTATCTTCATCTTGTTCTTCACTCATTTTATAATCAACCAAAAAAAAATAATATAAATCCTAAAATACAATTAGAAAAAATTATAAAAAGCTAAACTTTTGAAATAAAAATTTATTTAAATTTACTGTATACAATTGTTTACTTATAATAATAAACTTTAATTTACAATTGTTGTTTTAAAATTTTTCTTTGATTTTTAACAAAATCAAAACAAAATTTTTTTTTTTTAAACTTTATTCAAAAACGAATGGTGTCGAAGCATCTATTCTTATCATATCATGTTCTCTAAAAAAAAAATTTTTCTAATCTTTATGCCCAAAATAAAAAAAAAACTTACCTTAGTCCATATTTCTTATAAATAATAAATAAAATACCAACAACACATATACATAATATCCCAGTAACAATATAAGCATATCCTAAAAATGAATTTTTACCGCCTAACCAAGATGTATTCGATAAAATGAACGATTTTTTTCCATTAAACTGTCTAACCGGATAATCTTTAAAAAAGATTGAAAAAAAATTGAATAATTAAAATTTTGTAAAGTAATATAGAAACTCACTATAGTTTATCAAAATTTTATAATTTCCTTTAGGTAAACCAAATTTAAATTGTTCTAATGAGTGGTCTACTCTTGCAAATAATTTTTTGAAATTAGGCAATGCAGCAGATCTCATCCAAACAATTAAATGTTCATTTTCAAAGGCTGACTTATTTGCACTTGTAAAATCTTGTAAATAAATTTTCCAATTCTTTGGATGTGTAAATTTTTTTAATTCATCTAATGATGATGGATTTTTAAATTTGTACTTGCGATCTGTAGGCCAAGAAATATCATTTTCTAGTAAAGGCACTTGTATATTTGTTTCATAAAATAATTTAAAAGTGTCATTAAATATACTATTTGCAATAGCTCCACAAGGTGCAATTAACATATTTTTATTTGTTTCAGGATCAATAGCTGAACTAAATGGTAAACAGCTAGTTAGCTGATTTAAATTTGTGTAACCTAAAAGTTGCCAATCATTTCTAGATCTTACATAGCGTCTATGGTTTTGAAAATAATTTTCTAACGCATAGTAGAAAAATACTGATTTGTCTATTGAGTTTTTTATTTGAAAATTTTTTTCACATGAACAGCTAGAGCCTAAATTATTTTCTATTATACTTTCACAAGTTTTATTTGTTGCTGAATCTATACAATCATCATAATAAATATTAATTTCTTCAATTCGATTTGACGTATTTAATAAAATTATTCCAACAGGTATAAAAATAATACCAAAAGCAAGTAACCAAGGCAATACAGTACTTGCTGTTAAAATAGGCTGCCATGCAAATAATTTTTGTTGTCTAAATGGCGTACCTAAAAAATAAAAATTTATATTTAAAAATTTAAAAAAATTAAATTAAAATTAAAACAAATTTGAATTAATTCAAATCATGTTAAATCAAATAGAAAAATTTTAATTTGCAAAAAATTAAAAAAATAAAAAAATTAAAATAAAATTCATTAATAAACCAAAAACATACCTATTTTTTTAGAATAATTACTTTTTTTTAATAAATTTTGATCATTTTCACTTGAATTTGATTGCCTATTAATTAAACAGTCTTCTACTTTTATTTCATCAGCAACACCTTTTAATCTTTGTCTTATATTTTCATCAGTCATTTCCATTATAATTTTTATTTAAACAATTTAAAAGAACATTTTAAAAATAAAAATAATTTTTAAAAAAGCTTCAAACATAAAAAAACTTTAAGCCATTTAATTTGAACTCGATAAAACAATTTATTAGAACCTAATATTTTTTATTCTTAGGCTTTTGGAACCCGCCTCTCTTGAAAAAAAAAATTTCAAAATATTCAACTATATATAAGTTGCACCTGCTCAATTGTCTTTTGACTTGAATTGTTGCTATTGATAAAATTATGAAATCTAAGAATGGATTGTTGATTAGCAACGATTGAATCTTAATTTAAATTCTTTTATAAAATACATTCATAATTTTTTTGAACATAAATTTTATTTGAGAAAATTGATTTTTAAAATTTACAATTTAATATCACAATTTTATATACATTTCAATAAATTTATTTACAAAATAAAAAAATATTCATTTAATTAATCATTTCAAATTTTACACCTAACTAATTTTGAATAAACAAATTTACATATTTTTTAAAACGTTGATTCAACTAAAACAAAATAATTTTTTCAAAATTTTCAAGAATCAGAAATCATTAAAACTTATCTTAAAAAAGAAAATATTTTTAACTTCTTTAGAACTTAGTGTTTAAAATAAAAAATAAATTTTGAATAAAATCAAAAAGTCAAAATAATTTGAAGAAAATTGGTCCCAAGAAATAATTTTTTCAGAAATAATTAACAATTGTCTTAATTTCATTTTAAAAAGTAGTAAAACTATACATACTTGAATAGATTATTTTTAAATTGATTTTTTTTTTAGATTTTGATTGAAAAATATTTTTTAATTTTGCGAATTTCATTAAAATCACTTAAAGAAATTTTGTAAAAATTTTTGATAGAGAACCAAAAAAAAAACTTAATGCAACATCTTTTTTTTTTTTTTTTAAAAAATTCCATTTGATTATAATTCAATTAAAAAAAGATGAGTTACAAATTCATTTTTTTTTTATTAACTTATTTATATTTATAAAGTAAACGAGGAATGCTGGATATTTACAAAAACATTTCACAAAGAAGCTAATTTTAAAAACTTCGACTTTAAAAACTTTAAAACTTATCAAACCTTTTTAAACCGCTCTGATTGCAAATGTAAAACACTTTGTGAATGCTGAAGAGGCTGTGCTGGTATATGATTAAGATGTTGGGAATTATGAGGAGGCTGTTGATGAGTTTTTTTACGTCTTTGTTTAGACCACATTTCGTGACAATCTTGCCAATGAGGAAGGCTATTTTTTTAAGTAAAAAAAAAAAAATTAAACCAATTTTTCTTTGAATGATAATTATAATTTGAACAAACCTTGGAGCACTAAGTGTACTATTTTTTAACCATTCACAATTAAAAGCTTGGTCAGCAGTTATTCTCTTATTTGGATCTAAACATAACATTGCATCAAGTAAATCTAAAGCTTGAACTGGGACAAAACAAAAATCTTCTCTCAGACGTCTTTTATACTGTTTTTTAGGTTTAAAAGACGACCAATGAGGAAGTGTTATAACATTAGGCCACACAGCAGGAGAAGGTGTTCCACAAATACGAGATATAATTTCAAGTTGATTAGCTTCAGTACTTGCTTGAAAAATAGGTTTTTTTGTGAATAATTCTCCAAGAATGCATCTAAAAAAAATTTTAAATTAATAATTCTAGTATAAAAAGAATTTAAAATAACATACCCACAACTCCAGACGTCAATTGCAGGACCATAACGTTCTTCACCTAAAAGAAGCTCAGGAGGCCTATACCAAAGGGTTATAACTTTATTTGTATATGGTCGCATTTTATCTTCTGCGCTAAACAGTCTAGCTAAACCGAAATCGGCAAGCTTAATCTGGCCTTTATTATTCATTAAAATATTAGAACATTTAATATCTCTATGTAAAAAATTATTTTTATGACAATAATTCAAACCATCAAGAAGTTGACGCATTGTATGAGCAATGTTAGATTGATTAAATTCTACAAGCCCGCTTTCTAATAAACCCATTAAATCATGATCCATATATTCAAAAACTAAATAAAAGGCTCCTTTATCTTTTTTAAAATCAAGAACATCTGATTTGTCTGTAACAATTTCTTTCAAGTTTACAATATTTTCATGATTTAGTTGTCTTAAAATTTTAATTTCCCGTACAGCTGTAATTGGAAAGCCTTCTTTTTCGTTTTCTAATCTTACTTTTTTTAGAGCAACTATTTCTTTTGTCTTTTTATCAGATGCTTTATAAACTTGACCATAGGTACCTTCTCCAATTTGACATATTATATCAAAAACTTCCACACATCTTGGATTTCTTCCATGATCTAATGGATACAGTTTGTTAATTATTTTAGGTCTTTTCTTTTTATTAAATTTATTTAAATTATCTTCACATTCAGCTGCATCTAAAACTGGAGAAGTAGAACCTGGAGGCATTGATAGTTGTGTTATACGAGGTCTTGAGTTACTTGATTTGTTATCTGATAAATTATTATTTGTTGTCTCGTTTACTACAGGTAAAGGAAGTTGAGGTAGCGTAGAAGATCTCATGTTTATAAAACCATTTGCAGGTCTGTCATCTTCTAATTGATTTATATAATTAGGTAAACTTGATGACTCATTTAAGTTATGGCTAGGAGAATGCTTTAAACTTAAACTAGACGAGGTTAAATTTTCTTCTTTACGTTTTAATTTTTTTTGTTTTATTAATTCTGCTGCAAGACTTGTGGCAGAAAAATTATTCGATTCTAAATATAAACTTCGGTCATAATCATTCCAAGTTTTTCTAGCTGGAGATCTAGGGGAAGGCGTTCTAGGAGATCTTTCTCTTTTAGGGGTTCTAGATCTATGTCTTGGAGATTTACCTCTAGATCTTACTAATTGTCTTTCTCTGTAAGGAGAACGCCTTCTTTCTCTATAACTAGGAGAACGAGAATAAGATCTATCTCTAAACTTAATTGGTCTACGCTGAAGATTTCTTTCGATAGATCTTCGCTCAACAGATCTTCTATCAATAGACCTACGACGCTCTCTAGAATCGTATCTTTCTCTATATTTATCTCTTTCTCGAGAATTAATTCTATCTCTTCGTCTTTCTCTTGAAGAGAATGATTGAGGAGACCTTGATCTATCTAGATATAAATCTTTTGGTGGTGTTCTCATCGGAGATATTTTTCTAACTGGAGACCAACATTTAGAAGTACTAGATGATCTTCTTTTTTTGTAATCTTCTTCTTTAGATCTTGATCTTCCATGGTGATAAATTTCTCTAGTAGGAGTTCGACTTATACTTATTCTTTTAGGAGACCAAAGTCTTGTCAAACTTGGAGTTCTACGCCTTCTTAAACTTTCATCTTCTTTAGACCAAGACCTTCTTCTTATTGATAAATCTAAAAAAAAAAAGTGTAAATAAAAAATAAAAAGCTAAAATAATAAAAACTTACCTGAATCTAACGTTAACTTATCTAATTGACTTCTTTTACGTCTTTTACAAACATGCTTGTGATGTTTATGTTTTGAATGTTTGTGTTTTGATTTTTTCAAATTACTTTCCCCTTCCAAATCAACATCTCTATAACCATCTATAAATTTACAAACAAATAAAAAAACATTCTATTTATTTAAAAAAAAAAATACTTACATTTTTCATCTTTTTTAAGAATTGGAGATTTCATACCCATGTCCATATCCAAACTAGAACTTGAAAATGGAGAAGCTTCTGGTAATTTATTGGTTGCACTTTCTCTATTAACAATCTCAGAACTAACTTTATTTTTTTTGTAATTATCTGGTAAATCTTTATCTATAACCTATAAAAATAAGAAAAAAATTTAATTAATAAAAGTATATTAAAAACAACATGAATTATTTACTGATCTAATTGATAACTCTGTATCTGAAAACTCTTCATATTCTACCAATCTTTTATTGCTTATTATTTGTGGTTTAGGCTCATAATTCATATTATCTTCTTCATAATTATGTTTATTTGATCTTTTGTGATGTCTTGAAGACTGACCAGGCTCATCATCTACAGATAAATGAGATCTGTGTTTTCTATGTTTTTTACTTTTATGTTTTTTATGTTTTGATTTTTTAAGATCATTTTGTTGTTCATATAATTTATCCAAATCAGGATCACCGTCTGGAAACAAATCTTCACCAGAAGATAATGGAGAATGTAAGCTATTACTTGGCATTATTTTTAGCTAAATTATAGCTAATGCCTTTGAAAAATGAAAAATTCAAGTCAATCAAATGTATAAAAATTTAATTTCTGTAAAAAAAAAAATTGATTAATTTAGAAAAAAATATTAATTTGAACACACTTACCATTTATAAAATATTTGATTTAAATTTTAATATCGAATAATCAACTAGAAAAGCTAATGGAATTTATTAATATTTTTTTAAACAGAAATCTTTTTTTCAAACTTAAATTAAAACAGTTTAATTAATGAAGCAAAAAAATCAAATTTATTCTTACTAATTATTAAAGGACGCTAATCTATTGAAAAACGCAAATTTCTAAAATTAATAAATACAATTCAAATTATTTTTCTTAGATATCAGTTAGCATAAGCCTTACTTAAAATAGCAAATTTTCAAAATAAAGAATGTTTTGATTTTTTTTTCAAATTTAAGCTATTTCATTCAATTAATATAAAAATTGATTATTAAAAACAAACAATCTAGTAAATATAAGAATAAATCAGACATATTGTCTTTTTCTTTTTTTTTAAAAAATAAACATTGAACTACAACTTAAAATATTAACTTTTTTTAAAATTATATTTATAACTAATTGACGTTTTTGATTTTTTTTAACAAACTCTACACATGCTAAATATTTTTTAAAAATTAAAATAACAGCACACCTTACCATCTAATTAAGTTATAATCTTAATTTTCGGCAACAATAAAATGGATAAAATCACACTTTTTATTCTAAAGTAATGATTGAAAAAAGAGAGCGCTAATGTCGTTAAATAATTTAAGCGCTAAATTTAAAAAAAAAAAGAAAACGTCTAGTAAATGGCTTAGAATTAATTTTTGTTTATTTTATTTATAACACTTATTATTAAATTTATAAGTAATTTTTTCGTTTAAAAAAAATAATTAAGCAAACGTTTTTCAAAATAATTCTTTACAACTCTTGTATTTTTTATTAGCCAAAAAATAATCCATTAAAAATTAATTTAATTAATTTAAGTAAATTTTTTGAGTAAACTTAGATAATTGAAAAATATGGTTGAAATATATTTTCTTTAAATTTAATGACATAAATACATGAAAATGTTAAAAAACTTAAATTTTTTTTTAAAACAAATATTTTTTTTAGAGTGTAAAAAAAGAGAACTTAAATAAAAAAATTAGTTTTTTAAAAATTTAATTCTAGATATCTAGATGGCGTTTTCTAAAAATAAAAAATTTTAAAAATTGAATAAAACTAGAACTTAAAGTTTTAGTTAATCTAAAGCTTATTTTTAGATTTCCTAAATTTCATTTTAAATCATGTCTAATTCATTAATTTAAATTTTTAAATAATACCTTGAAAATTTTTCTAAAAACTTATAAGATATACTTTTTTTGTCAAACTAGCATACTTGTTGATTTTTTTTTCTAGAACAAAATGCAATCAAAGTTTTAAAAAAAAAAAAATTTTTTAAAATTGGTTTTTAATTACCATTCATTACGAATAGGTTTATTTTTTTTCTAAAGATATGTTTAAGTTTGTTTAATTTTACTTTTAGGAAAATATACATTTTAATTTGTTTTTTTTGAATATTAATTTAGCAAAATACTTAATTTAAAGTTCAAACTAAAAATATAATAAAAGGTTGATTTGATGAATGAAAGTCAGATAAAAAAGGTGTTTTGTTAAGTGTGAACTTTATCACCTAATTTATTTTAAAGTGTTCAATTAGTGAAAGTATTTTAGACTAAAAAAAGTTTGTTTTTGCTTAAAAAAATAAAAGCTTAATAATAATAATTTATTTCACTAAATCATCTGCCTACTAATAATTTTTTTTTCTTATATTGCAAGTTGACCAATACAAAGTAGATAGGTGTAAATATTTAGCGCCAAAAGGTGGTAAAAAAAAAAAAGCTGTGAAACTACCCTATTTTAAAAATGATCATCCCAAACTCTTCTCTTAAAGAAAATTTTTAAGAAACGTTTTTCGTGATCTTTGGCCACAATTAGCAGGTTTATTTATTTATTTTTTTAAGCTTACTATTTGCGAAGGTGAATAAAACAAGGTGAAGTTCAGCACCTAAATTGTAATGATAATTACCATTAATTGTTTACTAATTTTTTCTCTACTTCAAAAAAAATTTTTTTTTTTTTTCAACTTTATAATCATCAGTTTATTTAATGATTTAAAACTGCGGTATTCTCAAAAGATGATTAAATAAAAGTTGAACTATAAAATCATGATAAACGCCCTAAAGAGTTTTTATTTTTTTCTTATAAAAAATTAAGCTATAGAGTATTAAAAAAACACACGATTCTTAAACAGCTTCCTTTATTAAATCGAGATGTATTTTTTTTAAATCATTGATTACTTAAAGGCCTTATAATATAATTTCTTTTTATTTTAAATTGTATGCATTAATTAAATTTAATTGTGGCTTGATAAGTTTTATAAAATTAAACTTTAATAAACAAAAATTTATAAGAATTAAATTAAAATTTTATATCAAAAAACTAAATAACTAAATTACTAAAATTTCGTAATAAATTTTTATCAATATGATTTACTTTTAACTAAAATCATCTCATAAAAAAAGTTTGCCTCAATCCAAATAGTTTTAGGTAAAGTTTACGAATAAATTTGATAGTTAATTAGCTTTTTTAAAAAAAAAATTTTTTTTTTGGTTTTGATACATTTGTAAAAGCAGATGTTAATCTATCTGTTGCTTTTTTGAATAATTATAATCTTTCAAGATTTTTAACAAATAATTTTCTAGTCATCTCCTAATTGTGCAATCGTTACTTGTAATTACTAGTTTAAAAAAAAGCTGTTAAAATTATAATTGTTAAAAACATTTGGTTTTAAAATTATTGAAAATCATGTAAACAATTTCAATTATCAACTTTTTATTTGTTACAGTGATATAGTTTATAGAAAAATTCAAAAAATTTAGTAATTTTGATTAAATTACCCTTTTTGTTTATTTTTTTTTATTTGATTTTACTAAAACTAACTTTACGCCTAATTTTACCTTAAAAATTATTTGTTTTTTTGACTTTTTAGCTAAAATTTTAAGCACTTAAATATTAAAAAAAAGCTTTATAATCATCTAAAATCTTGATACACACGCCTGTCAATCATTTTCACACACACACACTTTTTGATTATAACAATGTATAAAAACAAATACATATTAACAAAAATGTAAAGAAAGCTATTAGGAAAAATAATAAAAAACAATTGTAATACTACTGGAAAATTTCAAAAACATTAAATTTTTTTCAGGTTTTAATATTCAAAAATCTATGTAATACCAAATTTAACAGCTAATTTTTTGATCTTTTTGACAAGCACAACCTTCTTTTTTTTCAAATACTCATTTAATAATCTTATTGAAAACACTTTATGCTATAAACTTTAATTTAATTATAGTCACAGATGTATCAACCAATTATTGTTTAACTAATAACCGATGTTGATGACAGTCTAATTAAAACTTTAATCCTTTTTTATTAAAATCAAATTTGTTTAGTTAATATTAGTTAATTTTTAAATTGACAAGTAAAAAGATTAAATTTTTGATTTCTAAGCTGAAAAATTATTTACTTTTGAAATTATGTTAAGAAAGGTTTTTTTTTATATACACAAATTTAATTCTTATTGTTTAATTGTTTACCAATGTTAACACCTTACTTGAAGTCAAAATTTTTTTCAAAGGAAGTATAAAGCCCAATGGGCTGTAACTAAAAGATGACAGCAATCACATTTCAAATTTTGATGACAAGCAAATCTAAATTCTATTTGATAAGCTTCTATTTAATTCAAAATTTTTATTTTTAAACTAAGAAAAAAAGGTTGAAAAGGTGAAAAATTTAAAGGTAGTTTTTTTATTTTTTAGTGACAAAAGACGATTTTTTTTTTGACGAATTAACGATATCCATAAGATCATTTTTTTTTTATTTACCACTATTTCAAATTGATCTGAATTAATATTTGGCTTAAGTATTTTGATTTCTCTGCAAAAAAAAATAACAAAGTTCTCATAGAATTATCCTATTTGACCCACCCTATTATTAATTTAATCCAAATCTACATATAATTGTGTTTTTGTGAGAATACTAAATTGCATCATGTCGATTTTAACCAGAATGTCATTTTTTTTTTGGGTTTTTTTCACTTAAATTTTTTTTTTTTTAAATTCCATACTTTGTAAAAATAATTTTTCTATGAATCTAAATTAATATTTTGGATAAAAACTTTGATATGATTTAAGGTGTTGACTTTTGTTTAATTTTGATTACACAATCTTGATTCAAAAAATTTTGTCCTATAAATTTAATGTTTTTGAAGTAAAGTGGGCGAAAATGAAAAAAAAAAAAAAATTATTTTTGCCCTTAATAAGTATCTAAAACTATTTTAATAATTCAAACTGAATATGTCTGAACCATAAACCACACCAATTTCATGTTAAACATCAAACTTTTTTATTATAACATCTAAAATATGAATTAAGTTTAATAAATTTTTTGCTGATAAAGAACTCAAATAATAAAAGTCGTTTAAAAAAAATTGTTTAAATGATAATAAGTGGTTTAAAATAATTATTCTTTGATACATTAAAAACTGAAATATTATTTACATTTCTTACTAATCTTTCACAAATATCAAATCATTTGTAAGCCTATAAAATTACAAAAACTTTTATTGGTTTTCAGTTTAATTTTTCTTTTCAAAAATTATAGTGAACAAAAAAAATAAATTTAAAAATAAATCTATAAATTGTATTAGCTTTGATTAAATAGTTCAATTGAATAATAAACTGTTGAGTTTAAAAGAATCATACATGTAAGTTTAAATCAGTTAAAATAAAGTTGTTTTTAATTAAACTGTGATTCAATAAGTTAAAATTGTTATAACAAACTAAATTTAAAGCTGTTAAATTCAATTAAATTGAATGTATTTAATTCGCTCAAAACTATAAACTTATATAAGTTAAAACATTATTGTAGAATTATTTGATCTTAATTAGATTTATAAGTTCTTTAAATTGAAGTTTATGAAAAAGCAAATTATCATTAATTTAAAAACAAAAAATACTTTTGAACAATCAAACATTTTTTTTATAATTATACATTGATAAAATCTAAAACAATAATAAATCAATAATTTTTGATAATATCCGAACAAGTAACTCTCAATTGTATCCGTGAAATATATTTTTAATAATATCCGAACAAATAGTTCTTAATAATATCTAAGCGTGTAATTGTTAAGAAAATTAAAAATAAAATAGCTTATAAGTAATACCAGTTCGAATTATTTTAAACAACTATAGTAAAAATTATTCTAAGCAATACAAGTTATTTTAAATTAAATCAGTTAATTTTATTATAAGCGTTATTAATAAAAGATATTCTAAACAATAAAAGTTACTATAAATAACATCAGTTTAAATAACCATAATTGCTAACAAAATTATGATCAATAACTTTGTAAGAAAAATCAATTGTTTTATTGAAACTCAATTTAAAAAAATTTTTTGAACTTATCTTTTTCAAAAATTTAAAACTTTATCAATCAAATTAAATTATTTTATGGATTTTTATTGAAAAATTTATATAAAAACATTTATGAAATTGATACACTTGATCTTTTAAAATTGATGAAATTAGAATGCTTTTTTACAGATTTAGTGGTATTTGGTAGAAACTTAAATAAAATAAAAAAAAAGGGGCGTTTAATTAATACTTTTTAGTAAAAATCAAATTGGACTAAATTATGTTCACACTTGTCAATTTGTACTAAATTCAACGTTTGTTTTTTATCTGTTTGATTATAAACTTTTAAAAATAAAGTTATTTTTATAAGTCGATAAATGTTTTTTTTTTCTGAACTATTAATTTTTTTAAACATATTTTCTCAAAATACAAACCCTCTTATTTCCATCAAAATATCTTTCAATTGGTTTGTAAATTTCTTTCAAACTTTTTTCTTTTGAATTAAACAAGTGTTTTACCAGTATTTTCATTTAATTTATAAAGATAATAATACGGATAATAATAATAATAAAGTTGATTAAGTTGTTCAAAAGATAATTCATTTCTACATGTATAATCTTGAATATGATGGTTTTGTGTGTTAAATGTTAGTTGTTGATTAATTAAATTTTGTTGTAAAGTAAATTGATGCTGTGAAATTTGTTGTAATTGATTTAAATCATTAGTATTTGGAAAATTAATTTTTGTTTTGTCATTTTCATTTATTGTATCAAAATGATTCATTTTTATCTCTTTATAAAAATTCTCTTGAATATTTTGTTGTAACTTTTTTTTATCTGTTTCGAAATTAGTTTCATCATGAGTTATCTTTTTATTTTCCAAATTATTTACGTTCATTGTTAAAAGATTAGATATTTGTTTTGCACTTGAATCAATTGAATTTTTATTAATAAAACTATTGTTAATGTTGTTATTGAGTTGACGAATTCTTTTGTTAAAATAAAAAAAAAACTTTGGTTAAATATTTTAATTAATTCAAAAATATTTAGTTTAGAAAAAGAGTTAAATGGTATAGTAAAGTTTTGGCTAATAACTAAAATTTGGTAGAATTTTCCCTATTATTGAATAGTTCCTAATTTTTAATAAGTAAGATTAAGTTTAAGGGTGGACATTTAATGTTTAGTTTTTTTTTATCTATTTTAGCTAAAGTGTATTAGACTTTTGGTAACTTTTTTTATGTTTTAGTAGACCTTTTTATTATTATTTTTTTTCTAGTGTAACTTTTGATACGTTTTATCAAAAGTTATTTAGTAAAATTCATTTAAAGTTTTTTTGAAACTTTTTACTAAAACTTTTTTTTAGTATCTTTCACTCAAAATTTCCTACCAAAAGTTTTTGAAAATGTTAACCAAAAGTTTTTTTTAAATATTTCAATAAATGTTCTTTAAATATGTTTCAACAAAAATTATACGATATTTGATTAGAAGTTATTTTAGGATAACTTTTAATTTTGTAAGCATTATCAAAATCTCAACAACAAAAAAACGCAAAAAAAAATAGCTTTATATTTAAAAATAGTTTTTAACTTATAAAAACATATAATGTTATTAGTCTCAATTAAGTTTAAAAAAAAAAGCGTAAAAAGTTCGAAATTTTAAATTGGCGCGTGCTTAAATGAAATTGCTAATTTGTTAAATTTCAGAAGGATCATGATAAATAACGTGTTAAAATTGTTTGTTGTTGTTAGCAATTATTGTTAAAAGATTAAATAAAATTTTTTGATAAAAATCACCTACAAAAAGTTAACAAGTATCAATTTAAAAAAGCTGAAAAATTTTTTTGGAAAAAAGTGATAAACTTTTAAAATATGCTAATATGTTTAAGTTGAAATTTAAAATTAAGAAAAATTCAGTGGTCAATCATTTTCCTTTGGGCACCAAAAAAATCAAATATTAATTATTGGGTGCAAAAAAAAATTCAAAAAAAATTTAAGAAATAATTACATAGTTTCAAAGAATTGATCTTGTTCTAATAACACAGTAAGAAATTACTGCTTTTTTAATTCAAAATTTAAATTATTTATGATTTGAAAAATCAATTTCTGTTCTAATCAAATTACTTTAATTGAACTATAAATCCCTTTCTTCTAAAATTTGAATTTAATGAATTATATTGTTTTATTCAAATATTTTTTCTATTACTATTGTTTCAAGAATTAAAAAAAAGCAGATTAGTTTTCAAAAAACTAATTCAATTTTACACAATTTTATGTCAAAGGTTATTAAGTTGAAATAGTTTTAAAAATACCTTTAAATTAGCATAAAAATAAATTAGTGAAAAGGTGATTTCTAAAATTAAACCGCCCAAAATTTTTTTTTTTTAACACGTTTCAATTGTAAATTGAGCTAAAATCTATTAACATTTACTAGAAAAACAATTCTTTTAATTTTTTCTAAAACTATAGGAAAACACTTTTTAAATATACTTTTCTACTATAAGTTTCAATAAAATATTCATTTTAATTTTTGATTGAGTGTAAAACTTAATTTTTTTTTGAATAATTTTCTTATGATTGTAAATTCTTTTATTAATGCAAATTCTTATTAAATGCAATTTCTAATTGAGAATGATTTTTCAAAAATTACTTTCTTATTATGACTTTTGAATTATTAATAAAACTTATTTGTTGAAATTACTTTTAATTTAGATTAATTTTTGGTTTGAATTTACTTTTTGTTCAAATTAATTTTCTATATGAAAATAGTTTTAAAAAAATAGTATTTTCAAATGTTATTGACTATTCATTAAACATAATTTCTGATTAAATGTAATTTCATTATTTTAATTAAAAAAAAGTTGTTAATGCTATTTTTAATTAAATACAATCTTCTGGTAGATATCTAACTAAACTAACTTCAAAAAAATTTCTAAACTTTAATAAACAAAATATGAGTGAATATAATTATGAGCATAATGATTACTTAGAATTACAAATTTAGTTTTAACTAAACATAATTATTAATAATTTTTGTTTATTTTCAATTGAAATTATCTCAAACCAAAAAAGCTTATTAAAGTTAATTAAATTGAGTTTTTTTTTTAAAAAACAATTTTAAAACAAGATAAGAAGTTTAAAAGAATAAAGAATTATTTAAAGTGAAAAAAGTTGTTAATTGATTTTTAAACTTTGATCAAACTTTCAATAGACATCTTAAATTGTTTTTCATGATTTTCTTATTTAAGAACCAACCCAATTTTTTCCTAATTCAATTTTGGGTGCTTTTGGGTGATTTCAGGTGTTTTTAGATAAAAGAAAAACTTTCCTTCTTTTTTTTCATTGATACTTTTAATTGTTTTAAAAAAAAAGTAATTTTTATTGAGAACTTTTTATAAATGAATTTTTCTGAGCTAATTTAAAAAAAAACTTCCTTTTAAATTTGAAAACAAAAAAAACTATTCTAAAAGAAAACATCTAACTTACAAGAAAGTGATAAAAAACAATAGAGAGAATAAATAAGATTAAGATTTATTATTTTGTAACTAGCTATAGACTTTTTATTTAATAAGTAGATCTACCAATTTAACCAATGATAGATGGTTTTATTCTCTTTTGAAAAAAAATTTTTTTTTGAGATGATCTTTAATTGTTAATAAGTATATTGAATTCAGTTAAAAGATACAGCACCTAAAACTACTCAAAATTAATTAGCGTGAATTAATAGCCCATTTGAAAGAAAATTTTTTTTTAATTAATTTTTTAGGTTTTGAACAAAAAGAAACTTCAACGATTCAATCACAAACTTGAATCAAAAAAAAAATTAATCTAAAGTTAAAATCACTATTTTTAGTAATTAAAACTTTATTCAATCAAATAGTAGTCTCACATTTAAAAATTATTAACCTTTTTACTATATTCTTTACTTTATAGGATTTTAAAACTTATCTATAATCTTTTAATAAAAAAATTTTTTCTTACCTTTTTTCAATTTGTTGATGTTGTGAGCGTATTTGTAAACGATTTACATGTACAGGTATAGGCACGTGTATTTTATGTGTATTACCAGTTAAATTATGTTTTAAGTCATTTGATTTATGAAAATTATTTAAGTTTTTAGATGCAGGTGCTGAATCTGATAAAGAAGGTAAAAAAGCATTACGTGTACTTTTAACTCTTTTCCATTTAGCACGACGATTTTGAAACCAAATCTTAACTTGAGATTCAGATAAGTTTAAACAAATAGCTAAGTTAGCACGTTCTGAAACAGTTAAATATTTTTTATCTTTAAATTCTCTTTCTAATTCTAATAATTGCTCTGAAGTGAAAGCTGTACGGCGTCTTCTATTTTCTGCATTTTTATTATTTAAATCACCATCATCCATTGAAATATCTTCAGTGTCTGATTTTTTACTACTAGTATCTGTATTATCCAATAATTGATTAGTTTTATTTACATTCAAAGAACTATTTGATGAATTTTGGTTTAAAGTTTCAAGTTGTTGATTTATTTGTTGACTAGATATGATATTATCTTTTTCTGAATTATTGTCAACTGATGACAATTTTTTTTCTATAGCATTTGTGAAATGAGATGATAAAAATGTGTTTAATAAATTATAAGAAAAATTTTGAGGATCACTATTGAAAACCTTATTTTCATAAGTTTTTGTATCATTTTCTTTAAAATTTAAAACACTTGGTGAATTTTCATGAGTATTTGAAGTACATATAAGATAATTTCCAGTAGCATTAGCTGGAAATTCTTCTAAAGGTATATTTGTAGGTAAATTAGTTGCAATATTTGATGGAATTTCTTTTGTAACTATTGTTGGTATTGAAATTTTTAAACTATCAAACTTATTATTTGAACTATTTTTAGTTTCTAAATTAGGTGATAAAGATGATTCATTTTTAATACCAATTAAATTAGAAATCGATAACAAATTTGACCGAGTTTTTTGTTTTTTCAAATCATTTTCATCTTCATTTATTTGAGTTATATTATGTTGCTCTGTCAAAATTAAATTTTGATTAGAATATAATTGATTTAAATTAGTTGATATTTGTGAACTCATTATCATTTTTAAACAAAATTAATAAACAAAATCTAAATAAGAATATTTTAAGCAAACTAGTTAAAGCTAAAAAATTTCTATTCTGAAACTTTTGTTTAGCTAAACAAGTCAATTTTAAAACGTTTTATAAGTTTTTTATACTTTTTTAGGTTTTCACAACTTTGTAAAATAACTAAACATTTAATTGAAAATTTAAGTCTTCATTCTAAAATAGCCAAATATTTTCAAAAATAAATTTTTTTTTTACAAAAGCTTACTTTTTGACTTCTGTGTAAATCAAATAAAAGTCAGCCCACATTTAATACCAACTTTTTAGAACAAGTAAATTTCATTAAAAGTTTTTCAATAAAAAAGTATAGTTTGAAACAGCCTTTTTTAGTTAAACAAAAAAAGTAAATATATATTTTAATTTCATCTTTCAAGGCATCTTTATAGTATCAACAATCGACCTAAGTTTAAATTTTTTTTTTTTTTTTCAATTTTAAAAATTAGCTTTTGAAACACCTTTTTTTCTAAAAAACAATTTAGTATAATAAAAATCAACACTTTATTATTCTAATTTATTCAAAAAACTTTTTTTACACTTTCATGATATTTAATATCAGACACACAAAAAAATTATAAAAAAAGTTAACAAGTAATAAATAGTTTAGCCCGCCTCTATTCTCACTACACTTCAATTGCTTTTAAACTTAACAAAGACCGCCTATTTATAAAAAAACAAATAAAAAACTATTTTAATAACCAAATGACATAGATTTGTCAAAATGTGTAAAACTATAAAATAGACAAAAAACTGCTAAAAAAAAAAGGTGCCGATAATTAAGTGATTTTATCTGGTTAACTATACCTTTCTAAATAAATTTGCATACCAAATTAAAGTATTCTAATATGATGAAAATTTGTCAAATTATAAAGTTGTCGAAATCGTCGGTTTGCGTGATTAGCCAAATTTTTTTTTTGAAAAGATGTTTTAAAATTTCTCAAAAATTATGTTTTGTAACTTTTTTTAGTTCAAGTCATACAAGTCATTTCAAATAAATCTTTAAAGAGCAAAAAAAAATTTCTCAAAAATAAGTAAACTTTTTAATTAATTTTTCAAATAAAAGGTTAAGATAATAATTTCGTAACTTCTTTTAATTATAAGGTTCTTTTTGAAAAAAATCTAATTGTTTTAGAGATGAATAATTATCAAAAATGATCAAAAAAAAAAAATTTTAACTTAATTTTTTTGACTAGGTGATGAAAATTTAATTTGGTTAATAGAAGTTTAATTTAAAAAGTCTAAATCAATGTTTTCAAAATGTCCACACTTTGTTTAAAAATTGAAAAATTGGGAATATGCAGATGGTTGTCAGTAATAAAAAGTACTAAAGATGATTTTTATAATTAATCTCAATTATTATAACAAAAAAAAACAATTAATAAGCATGACTAATAGTTTTGTTTGAATAACTGATCATTAATGACCTTTTCTTTTGCCAATTTTTATTACCAGATTATTTTTAAAGAATTTCTTTTCAAAATAATTACTTTTCAAACTAATAAAACAGAGAAAATTAATTAATTCTTCAAATTAGTTAGTTTCAAAAATTTAAATCAAAATACAATTAAGTTTTAAAATTTATTTATAGAAAAAAACTTATTAAAAAGACAAATTAATTTTCTTTCTTTTTCCAAGTTTTATCATTTTTCAAAAAAGACAAATTCCAAAAGTAAATTTAAAGTCTAAATAATAAACTAGATTGTTAAGATAATTCTTTAAAAAAAATTTTTACCTAAAGTTTAATTAGAAATCCCGAAAATTATAAATCTTTCAATTCAAAGTGTGAACAGCATTTTGATGATCCAAGATTAAAATATGGTGTGAATAAGTATAATTTAGAGAATTTGTTTACACAGTTTATAATTTTTTATTATTTTTTTTTCAAATAATGGGCGCAAAAGTGGCAAAAAGAAGCTTTTAAAACTTTGTATATTTGCCTTAAGCTTATTTTACCTTCCTTTAAAATTATACACAAAGTTTTTTTCAAATCTTTTTAACTTTTTATGAAAGTAAAAACATGCTAGATAATATTACATCATTTAAAAAACTATTAAATCTTCACAAGTCAATTTTTTTTATGAAACAAAAGATAATATTCTAAAGTTTTATTTGAAAATCATTCAAAAGTTTATTGCTTTTGTTGGTCAAGTTTAACAAGCTTTTTAAAAAATAGAAAACATTTACAAATGACGTTTATAATAAAAGTAAAAGTTGAAAATTAATTAAAAGCTAAATTTTAAGTTTCTTTGTGAAAATTTTTAATGATTAAGTTTTAATTATGAATTTTATTAAATTTACCGCTTAAAATTTTTTTGTACTATTACACAGATGTAGCTAGTTCAATAATTTAGCGCAAACATTTAAACTTTATTTTCTCTTTTCAAATTTTTAATTTAATTTAACAATTTAATTAGATTATTGATTACTTTAATTGAATTCATAGAAAAGTGTTTTATAATTTAAATTCCCAAAATAACTCAAAAATTACATTTTTTTTTTGAAATTTTATCTTAAGTATAATTTACTTAAATATACAAAGAAATTCTTATCTTATTTTATTGCAACATTAAAATTGTTTTCATTTACGTAAATTGTGAATAAGAAAAATAAAGTAAAAGTTTAAAATTATCTTAAGCATTTTTTTTATTTGTTTATATTTGGAACAAAAAACTCAAAATTATGTGAGAATTTAATTTTGAAAAAAACTTTTAAAAATAATTGAAAAATGAGATCTTGATTAATATCACTTTAGCATATCAAAAATCTATAAAAAGAAATTTTGTCTAAATAATAACTATTTACAATTTATCTTAATTTAGAAAAAAACATATATTAAAGGCGTTCTTGTAAGCTTCTAGTAAAAAAAAAAGGTAAAAAAGTTATAAAAGTAATGATTTCAAGGTTTTGCTCTATCGATCAAGACATCCTTATTAAGAATTTAAAAGACGATTTCTTTTTTATAACAAAGTTTAAATGTTGATTCAAAAACGCATGGGTATCCTATAAATTTCATTTAAAAAAAAATCACAAAATATAAATCGTTCAATAAAATTAACTAATAAATTATTAATCCTTCAATTCAGTTATACTTTTGAAAACTAGTTTGAAATAATTTTTCATCTTTCAAATGCAATAATTTGGTTAAATTTTCTAATTAAAGTCTTAACATTCTTCAAATAGTTTTTGAAATTACAGTTTTCAAAGGTCTATTGCAAAATTTATAAACAGTTATATTTTTGATAATTAAAATAAAATTCAATTTAAAAAAATTATTTCCGCTTCTCAAAAATAAAATTTTCTCTAAATTATTCTTAATTTATTCTCGTATGTTCGAAATAAAATTAAAATTCCTTACTATTTTTAAATTAACATTTAAATTTTGTTTTTGTTATTTTTTAAAAAATATCTATTCATTTCAACAAAAGATATTCTAATTAAATTTATTAATTTTCAATTTTTTTAATAAAAAAAAGTTATTTAAACTTTTAAATTAAGTTTAGAAAGGTTTAGAATAAAAGGGAAAAAATTTTAAAAGTCAGAATCAAAAGTTTTCTAAAAAAAAATTTTTTTCTTTTTTTAAATAATTATTAATCGACAATCGAACTATTCAATTTGAATTTTTCGATTTCAATATATTGTTTTTATTTTTTTTTTTTTGTACGAATACGACGATCAGAAACGAAGACAATTACGAACATCTCCATCTATTTGTGAAAAAAGTTTGGAAATTATTTGTGTATGTGGTTTTTTGTGCTATGTGTGTTTATAACCACCTTGTTGCAAGGACAAATGTTGGATGCAAAAATTTAATGTTTTATATCAACCAAAAATATCGTCATCATTTGTAAAATAATTTTTTTTTTTTTTAATTTTTGTTTTATCAACTTTATTTATTTAAATTAATCAATTTTTTTCAAAAGTTTAGCTTCATAACTTGTGAATTATTGTTTTCTAAAAAAATAATGTATTTGTGTTAACTTAAAATTATTTCTAAGTTTCTATTTAATATAAATACAAATTATAAAAACATTGATAGAAATTTAAGTGTTTAAAGATAATAAAAAATTTAATTTTCTAAAATTGGTTTTTTTCAAATTAAAGAATCAATCTTCAAAGTTTATTTAAAAAAAAATATTAATGTCAAATGAAATTTTAAAGTTTTTAAGGTCATGACTGTTTATTCATTTCTTTAATTAGTTTTTGAACCGAATTTGCATGGAAGCTTTATAAAGTTTTTATAATATTTCAAAATTTTAATTACAATTTTTTTAAAAATTTAGTTATTGATTTAACAAATTTAAATGTTTAGTTTATCGATTCAATCATCAAAAAAACATCAGTAAAACTAATTAAACTTCTTTTAAAAAAAAAAATAAAACAAAAATTACGTATCTTCAAAATTAGTGTTCTCAAATGATGATCGATGCGCAAATAGTGTTTGTGCTTAATTTATTTTTTTTGTTAGAATAATTTTTCTACTGCCTGAAAACCAAAAAATTTTTAAAGTTTATGAATTCGAAGTTAAATGAAATTTTTAATTAGTTTTGTTACATCAATTGTTTTAAGAATATTTCCTATTGAATTAAAAACTACATAATGAAAGTTTTCTAAAAATTCTTTTTCTCAAATCAATTATTTATAAAGACATTAATTTGATTTTTAAATTTATAATTAATTTTAATTCAATTTTTTCAATTTTTTGTTTAAAAAAATAAGTTATTCAAAATGAGTAGTACAGCTTCAAGAAGTAGAAGAGGAGGTGTCTCTGCAGAGACATATTCAGAAGAAGATGCAACTACATATATTAAAAAGGTAAATTAAGATTTTTTTTTCATAAATTTAAACTAATAATTAAAAACAAAGGTTGTTCCAAAAGATGCAAAAACTATGAATGCATTGTCAAAAGCAATTGAATCAAATGTATTATTTCAATTCCTTGATGAAGCAGAAAAAAGTGAAATTTTTGATGCAATGTTCTCTACTAATTTTAAGAAAGATGATGTTATTATTCAACAAGGTGATGAAGGAGACAATTTTTACATTTTAGATGAAGGAGAAGTTGAAGTATGTTTTTTAATTTTGAAGTAAGAAAATAATTAAAATTTTATTTATTATAGTTCTATGTCAATAATGTTTTTGCTACAACAATGGGTAAAGGAGGTAGTTTTGGAGAATTAGCTTTAATTTATGGTACACCTAGAGCTGCTACAGTTAAATCTAAAACTGATAGTAAACTTTGGGCTATTGATAGAGATACTTATAGAAGGATTTTAATGGGTTCTCAAATAAGAAAACGTAAATTATATGAAGAGCTTTTAAAAAAAGTATCTATTTTAGGTAAATTCAAATTTAAATAAAATTTTAGTCAATTTTAATGAAAAAATTTTATTATAGAAAGCTTAGATGATTGGGAAAGGTCAACTATTGCTGATGCTTTAGAACCATGTCAATTTTCAGATGGTCAAGTTATTGTAGAACAAGGTAAAGAAGGAGATGATTTTTATATTATAGAAGAAGGTGAAGCAATTGTTTATCAAAAAAAATCTGATAATGATGAACGTAAAGAAGTTGGTAGGCTTAGTAAAAGTAATTATTTTGGTGAAATAGCTCTTTTGCTAGACCGTCCTAGAGCTGCAACAGTAGTTGCAAAAGGCAATCTAAAATGTGTTAAACTAGATAGACCTAGATTTGAACGCCTTTTAGGTCCATGTGCAGAAATATTGAAAAGAAATATGGAACAATATAAATCTCTTGTTTCTTTATCAGCTTAAAAAATTAATTAAATTTTCATTTACACTAAAAAAATATTCACTTTTACATCTTTTTTTTTTTGACGTCTATGTTTTTAAAGTTGTATATCTATATTATTTTACTTTTTTGTTTTTAAAATCAATATTCGAAGAAAAAAAAAATTTATTTATAACATAGACTTAAATTTTGCAACATTAGCATTACACAGGCAATAGGTCTAAAGAACTTTCACAATCTTTCACTTCGTTATAAAACAACGTAATTATTGTTTTTTGAAATAGTTAAGTGTTTGTTCTTTGAAAAATTTATTACTGGAATTAATTGTCTTAACATTAATCATATTTTTTAGTTTTAAACAATGTAAGAATTCTTAGTAAATATTGTAATTTTACATTAATTCAAATAGACCTTCAAAAATTTCAAAAATGAATAATATATCTTGTGATTATTTATTTTTTGAAGTCAATTTAGTTTACTAATTTGATTACTAAAAAATTTTTTTTAGAAAATTTTAAGTTATTCACTTTAATAGTAAAATTCTTAATTATAAAACTGAACAATTTTAATTAAATCTATAGGAAAATATATTGTTTAGATTTTATATAAATATTTACTTTGATTGAAAAAAGAATTAAACTTATCAATATTTTAAAGATGCAACTAACTTAATTAATTATTTAAAACGTTGCCAAATTTTATTTTCAAAAATCAATTTGTGATCAAAAATTAACTTTTAGTGAATAAGATGAAACTTTTTTATAAATATAAGTTTATTACATTTCTCCACATTGTACAATAGTAATTGGAATTTTTGGTTTATTATTTGGACCTACTGGTACATTTTCAATTTTTCTCATTACAAGTAAACCATCTATTACTCTACCAAAAACAACATGTTTACCATCTAAAAATTCACAATTTGCACATGTTATAAAAAATTGACAACCATTACTATCTTTTCCATTATTTGCCATTGATAATAAACCTGCTTCACTATGTTTTAAAATGAAATTTTCATCATGAAATCTACCACCGAATGTACTTGTTAATCCTGTTCCATCACCCTGTATTAAAAAAAAAATTAATAAAACTAATTTAATCAAGCTTTTTTTTTGATATTACATTCACAAAATCACCACCTTGAATCATGAAGTCTTTTATAACTTGATGAAACGTTGAACCTTTATAACCTATTGGCACACCATCTTTTTTATATTCTCCTGTACAAAACAATCTAAATAATAATTAGTTATTAAAGACTTTTTTATGAATTAATCAAATACCTGAAATTTTCAGCTGTTTGTGGTACAATATTTGCAAACAATTCAAATTTTATTCTTCCTATTTCAGTTGATCCTATGGCAATATCAAAAAATACAACTGGATTTGATGGAGCTTTCAATTGACTTAATGTGTGAGCCCAATTAGCCATAATTAATTGAATCTATTATATTATTTACATGTACTTTTGCTAATAAAAATAAATTCAAATAATTTGTTTGTATACGCATGCTCTATAATTATTATTTTGAATTACACTAGATGGCTTGAACATAAGTTTATTTTTGTTTTTGCCATGCTTAATATTTATTGTTTTGGTTTAATTTCTATCTAAATTGTTTAAGAAAATCAAAAGATAAAAATGAGAAACCTGTGTAGATTAATTTGTCAAAAAAATAATTTAAGTTTATTAAAAAATGAATTGAGCGTAAATTCGGCTTTCTCAAGAAATCTTAGCTTAACAAGCTCAAACTTTACATTTAGAGTTGAAAAAGAAGATAAAGTAAAAACTAAAATACCAATACCTAAAAGATGGCCATTATATAATCAAGTAATTAAAGAACCACAAGATATAAATCAAGAAACTAAAATCAGAGCAGAATATTATCACATGAGACACAATATCAAGTATAGTCCTAAAAAAATGTGGTATATATCTTCTTTTGTTCGCGGTCTAACTGTTGATGAAGCTGTAAAACAATTATCTTTTATAACATCTAAAGGAGCTCATATTGCAAAAGAAGTTATTTTAGAAGCTCAAAAAGAAGCCATTAATAATGGTTTTGAATATAAATCCAATATGTTTATAATGGAGTGTTTTAATACTAAAGGCTTAGTAATCAAAAGTATGCGTAAACATGCTAAATATCGTATTGGTGAAATAAGGCACTTTTATACACATTTCTTTGTAAAATTAGTTGAAGGTCCTCCACCAAAAGAAATATATTTTGATCCTAATCCAAAGAATGGACAAGAAAAATTAGACAAATTTATTGAGGAAATGCGTTCAAAGAAAATTGAAAATTCTTTATTTTAAAATGTAAAAATTGTATTTTAGTTTATTAAATATTATTTTAAAAAATTAATTTCTAAACTTCCCATTTAGTTTCAAGTTCATGATAATATTTAGCGAATTCTATTTTCTTTTTATCTAAAAAATTTTGAAGGTTTTCTAATTTCTCTTGATTTTTTGATTCAATTTCCTTTTCTAATTTATTTAGCTTAGTAGAAAATTGTTGATTTTGTTCACTGATTTTCTTTTCAAAAATAATTTCATTTTCTAAAATTTGATTTGAAAATGAAACTAGCTTTCCAACTAAATAGAAAAAAAAAAATTTAGAAAAAAAAATATGAATGTTGTTTTATAATATTTACAATCTTTACTCATTGACTTAAGTTTATCTAGAGTCATCAATTTAGAAACTTGATTAATTTCTTCTAATTTGTTTTTTTGTTTTATTTCTATTTGATCAACATAAAAATCATTGTTTTTACAACTACTTTTTTCTGTCTTGTTGATTAAATAATTAATTTCTCCATTAATAAAATGCTTGTGATTAAATAACCTATGATGAATATTAGATGCAACTTTAATAATAAAAAAACTGATTAATTATGTAGCATTCAATTAAAAATATTTACCTTTGAATATTTCTTCAGCGTTTATTTTTTTTTGATCATTCATTTTAGAAATTTTTCAGAAGATTTTAGTTTAATCAATTTGTAAATATTGTATTCATTTTAATTAAATACCATCTAGTGTTTATTAATATAACAAAAAAAGTTTCAATTTTTGTGTATTATGGTCATTTCTTTTAAAAAAGATTATTTTTCAAGAATTTTTAGTTATAAAATTTATATCTATTTAGAATAAATATTATTCAATTTTTTTCAGTTAATTGTTTTTTTTGAATTTGAAAATATGTTTCATCGTTAATTAAAGTTTTATTATTAAATAATTTTCATGTTAAAATGCTTTTTTTTAAATAAGTTTTAGTGTTTCTATGTTTTAAATAAATTTTAGTGTTTCTATATTTTAAATAAGTTTTAGTGTTTCTGTGTTACAATTAAGTTTTTATGTTTCGAAATAAGTTTTATAAAGTATTTTAATAAAGAGTAATTTAAAAACTTTTAATTAAACTTTACAACGTATTATAAATTAGAATAACAAGTTTTTTATACTCTTTTATTTTAATTGTGATTAGACTGCGTTTTAAAACAAAATTAAAAGTTTGCTTACAAAATTTTGTTCTTATTAATCAATAAGAAGTTTAAATTAGTTTTTATAAATAAATTAGTCAAAATAAACTTGAAAAATAAATATTGATTTTTGAGATTCAAGATTAAGATCAAATTTAATTAAAAAATTGTTTTCATTTGAGAAAAAAAATTTGAAAATTTTTATCTAAAAAAACAATTTTGTTATCATAAAACTTAGTATCTGAAAGCATTTTAATAAAAAATAAATTTATAGTAATTAAGTTTATAAATCACTATATTTTCAATATATGCATTTAACAAATTAAGTTTGAATTTATGAATTTTTAATTGTTAAATGTAATTATTTTAAATTTAAATTTTTTTGAAAAAATGTGAAACAAGCATTCATGCAAATTTTATCTTTTTTTTTGTGATAAATACATTTTAATGCTTTGAAAACAATGAGTAAATAAATTTACAAAACCAAACTATTAGAACAACTATTGTAAATAATTTTTTTCAATTATCTCTCTACTATCTGTAGTTGTATAATTAAATTATCCATTTAAAATTTTAGAGAAAGTAAAAGTGAGTTTTTCTAATTTTTTAATAAAAAAATTTATTTCTTTTTATAGAAAATCATTTTTTGATTTGAAAACTTTGATCATCAAAACAAAATTTGATTTTTTTAACAAAAAATTCTTTTTTTGTGTAAAAATCAGCTTTTCTTTTTAGATTAATTTGTTGAAGAGTTGTTAAAACCTTGTTTTTATTTAAAAGAAATTAATTTTTTGAAATGATTTTAAAATTTTTTTTCAAAAATCAAGTTCAACCTTAAAAAATTTGATAAACAATTTCAAGTGATCAAAAAAAGAAAAGTTTATGTATATAATTTTAAGTTAACATGTTGTATATATAAGAAAATGAAAAGTTACTACATAGCTAACTTGAATAATAAATGATAAAACTTTTACTTCGAACTTTGAAAATATTCAATTCAAATTAGTTTTATAATGAAACTTTCTCTTGTTTGAACTAAATCATCTTATACTCAATTTTTTAAAATTATTTTTGATCTTAGTTTAAAGGTAACAACCGCTTGGTGCGCTAAATATTTTAACACGATTTTTTTTTTTTGGAAAAATTCACAACTGATTTTTTTTGTTTATTTTTTTTAACAGTTAGTTTTTTCTCATTTTGTTTATTTGTCTTATTAAGATTAATATTTTGTTTTGATTTTTTTAAAAAAACTTTCTTAAGATAAAAAAATGTGAATTCAAAGATTAATTTTATTTAAAACTTAAATTTTATTTGTTTCTTCACAAACGAGCTTCAATCCAATATATCAAAAATCTAGAAAAATTAAATCGTATTAAACTAGAAAAAATGAAATTAAGAATTTTCATGTCCAAAATAAATTTTCTAGATTCTTTTAGAAGAATCAGTCTAGAAAAATTTTTGATACAATCTGGTAGAACATTAGCTTTGATTTTAATTTATTATTTTTTCTCAATAACTGTAACATTTTTTCAACGTTCTCTTATTAGAGTAAGTTTTTGATTTCATTTCAATAATTTTAAAATTAAACTTAAATTTTTTTTATTTAGAAAACTCATTATCCATTTTTAATCGTAACTTGCCATTTAATAATAAAATGGATTTTATCATTCATTATAAGAAAATCATATTTAAATTTTACTGGCCATCAACCAATTGCTTTAAGCTGTGAAGATAATACAAAAAAATTATCTATTGTTGGTATAATTAGTTCATTAGATATTGGTTTATCTAATTATTCATTTCAATATATAACAATATCCTTATATACAATGACAAAATCAACTTGTGTTGTCTTTATTTTAGTTTTAGCAATTTTGTTTGGTTTAGAAAAAAAAAGATCAAGTTTAATTGTCATAATTTTTTTAATTTCATCTGGTTTATTTATGTTTACTTATAAATCAACTCAATTTGATTTGAAAGGTTTTTTAATTGTTTTAACAGCATCGTTTTTAGGTGGTTTAAGATGGACTTTGTCTCAAATTTTAATGCAAAAAGAAGATATTGGTAAGTTTACGAAATTCAACTTTTTTTTTAAAAAAAGCTTTTTGAGAAATTAAAAAGTAATTTTCTAAAAAGTTACAAAAAGCTAACAGGTTTTTTCATTAATTTAATTTAACCTCTTAAGTTGTTTTCTTCACACTATTGTTTACTTATTCTTTTAATTTAAGAAAATTTTTTTTTTCAATTACAGGTTTGAGTAATCCAATTGATATGATCTTTCACATTCAACCATGGATGTTGGTTGGTATTTTACCTTTAACAATTGGACTAGAAGGGTTTAAAATATTAGATGAAGGTTTTTTAAATGTGATTAATTTGAATACAGATTTAAGTATTCTAATTGGTGCAGTTTTGGTTTTTCTTATGGAATTTACAGAGTTTTTACTTTTATCTTATACATCATGTTTGACATTATCTATAGCAGGAATATTTAAAGAAATTTTTATGATTTACATCGCCGTTGAATTTAATGGAGATATTTTAAGTTTAATTAACATAATAGGATTATTTGTATGTTTAACTGGAATAACATTACATGTTGTTTTGAAAGCAAAAGAAGCAACTATTGGTAAGGTAAATTAATTTTTTTAATTGTCATTATTTGACTAAGTTCAAAAATTTTTCTTTTTTAGATGGAGAAACAAGTACTTTTAAACGAGAATCTGAACGATTGTTAAAAATAGAAGAAGATCCAATAATAAGTTAATTAATAAAAAAAAATTTTATTTTCGTATAAACATATGTTCTTCTTAATTTATAAATAGACTATTTAAATATAAAAAAACTATTATATACAAAGAAAATTTTACTCTAATGTTTTATATTTTGTTTCTGTTCTTTACTTTCATAACTTTTATTAAAAATAATGAGAATATTAAGATACAATTAAAGATTTAATTTTAAATGAACAAAATGCTTAAAAAAACAAAAAATTAAAAACTAGTCATTTTCGCCAAAGTTTTAACTTTTTTGTTTGAATTTTTTTGATTTATAAACAAAACTTTGTAAATATTGTTAAACAAAATAATGTAAAATCATTTAAAACATTTTATGAAAAAATCAAGTTTTTTTTATAATTGGCTTCAATAAAACTAGAATTTATTTTTCAAAAAATACCTTGTTAAAATCTTTATTTCAAAATTATCAATTAAAAAAATAAATGACAATTCAAAGTAATTTTTAAATTGTTTGACTTTTTTTATCAATAAATTTCTGAGTTTAATAACTTGACAAGTATATATGTTTTTTCGATTTTTCATTTCAAATCTTTTTTTTTCAATAAATTAACATCGATTTTCATTCTGTATGTTTTGAAATTTCTTTTTTCCATTATTTCAAAGATTTTTTTATAAGCTTATATTTCTGAATTGATTAATTCTTCTTTACTATTATTTAATTCATTATCAACTTTTTTTTGTATTATCTATCAATTTAATTACTAATTTAATAGCTACTCTGTTATTATTAAGTAACAAACTAATTAAAAACTAAAAAGATAAATAATTTTAGTAGTAAGAGTTTTATTATTAATTTGAAATCAAATAGTTTTGAAATTTAATTCTCAGTAGGTTCTATCTATTCTTAGTAGATTCTATCTATTCTTAGTAGATTCTGTTTATTCTTTGTGGTTTCTATCTATTCTTTGTAGATTCTATTTATTCTTTGATTTCTTCTTTTTTTTTTACTTTTCTTGAATTATTCTTAACTTTGATTAAAATATTATTATTATTTGTAAATTCAAATTCAAATTCAAATCTAAAGTTCTCTTTAAAAAATTGAAGATTCTTTTTTCAAATTTCTTGTTGTAACTTTGTTTCTTTTTTCATTGGAAATTTTGTTTATCTTGAAAAATATTTTTGATGTTTATTTTAAAATAAATAATAAAATTTAAAATTACAATTTTTAATACTTGAGAAGAATTCTAAATTCTTAAAAATAAGATGATTTGCAATTGCGCAATATAGTTAAAAAAGTTTTTTTCATTTATTATACATAACAGTTTTTTATAATAAAAATAAAACTTTTTTTATTATAAAATTATACTTGTGTACTAATTAATTCATCAATTTATTAAAATCAGATAAATTATAAGCATTTATACAATATCTGTATCTAAAATTTAAAAATATATTTTCTAAATTTACATTCAGATAAATTAACTTGTGATTTTTTTTTTTTTTTTTAGTTTTTATTCGACCTTTATTCAAAACATTTAAAACTTATTTCACATTTGAAATTTCGTATCTTTAGAATTAGGCTTACTTTTTTAAAATTCAAAATGAGTTTACCAGAAAATTCTATTGATAATGTTTATAATGTTATTGAAAAATATTTACCACCAGATGAGTTTGATCAAGTTAGAAATATTTTATATGGAGGTGAAGTAAAGTATGTAGTAATAATTTTTGTTAAGTATAATTAAATATTTTTATTTCAGAGAACTTCTAATTAATTCAAATTCAAAAGTAATAAGTGAAAATAAAAATTTCGATATAAAGTTTTTTGAATTTTTAGCTGAAAAAGAAGAGTTACGTAAGCCAAATGAAGTAATAGTTGCAGTAGTTCAAAATAGTATTGTTGAACCAACAAATGAACCAGTAGAAAAACAAAGAACAGCTATTTTTGATAAAATAACTTCAATAGTTGAAGCTGCATCTTTGAACAAAGTTAATATTATTTGTTTTCAAGAAACATGGCGTAAGATTATTTAAATAAATTAAATGAGAAAATAATTTTTTTACTTTTAGATATGCCATTTGCTTTTTGTACAAGAGAAAAATTTCCATGGGTTGAATTTGCAGAAAATGCAGAAACTGGACCTTCTACTTCTTTATGCTGTAAAGTAAGTTCAAAACTCTCTTTAAAATAGTTTATAAGTTAATTTTATTTTATTAAGCTTGCTCAAAAATATAATATGGTAATTGTTAATTCGATTTTAGAACGAGACATTGATGATGTTATTTGGAATACTGCAGTAGTTATTTCAGAAAGAGGTACAGTTATTGGAAAGTCAAGAAAAAATCATATCCCTAGAGTTGGAGATTTTAATGAAGTAAGATTTCAAATTTTTATTTTAAAAAATATTTATCTTTTGATTGTTTAGTCAACTTATTATATGGAAAGTAAATTAGGTCATCCAGTCTTTGAAACTAAATTTGGTAAAATTGCAATTAATATTTGTTATGGAAGACACCACCCTTTAAATTGGTTGATGTATGGTTTAAATGGCGCAGAAATTGTTTTTAATCCAAATGCAACTGTAAATGGATTATCTGAGTCTTTATGGCCAATTGAAGCAAGATGTGCAGCAATAGCTAATAGCTATTATGTTTTCGCAACAAACCGTGTAGGCTCTGTAAGTATCTTGTCAAAAATAACTAATCTTCAAATTTTATTAATTAACATTAGTTTCTTTTGTTTTAATAAACTAACTGAGTACATTTTTCAAAAATACTGAATTTTAAATTTTTTATTAAAGGAAACATTCCCTAATGAATATACATCAGGTGATAAAAAACCAGCGCACAAAATTTTTGGTCATTTTTATGGATCAGCTTATGCAACAGCTCCAAATGGTTTAAGATGTCCTGAAATGAGTAGAAAAAAAGATGGTTTATTGATAGCTAAAATTGATTTAAATCTTTGTAGACAAACTAAAGATGTTTGGGGTTTTAAAGTAAGTTTCATTCATTTTTATTAATAAAGTAAATGTTTATATTTTTTATTTATTTTCTAAGATGACTCAGCGTCTTGATTTATATTCAAAAGAATTAGAAGAAGCAGCAAAACCAAATTACAAACAACAAATAATCAGAGAATAAATTGTATACAAGAAAAAGATTTAAATAAAATTTTGATTATTTGTTGCAACTATTTTTTATAATTTTAAAAAGTGAAACAAAAATAAAAAAAAACTCGATTCTAATAGTAAGATTTTTTTATTGAAAACTTAAATTAATCTCTAATCAAAAATCAAATAGTTTCGCTTAAATAAAATAATTTCTTTAATCATTTAAGAAGCTTTAATCATCATAAGTACAATAAAGCACTTATATTTTAATCATTTTTATTGTCAATAAGTGCTCAGTTTTTTTGATATTTTTTTAGATGTTTTTTGTTTTGTTTTTCTTTTAATTCAATTAAGTTAAATAGCTTTTAATTTTATTCAAAGTTTGATGAATTTTTTTTCTAATTTTTAGTGTACATGATTTTTGTGTTTAATTAATTTTATTTAGCTTTTGTGTAAATGAATATTATTTAGCTTTTGTGTAAATGATTTTTGTTTACATTTTTATGTAAATCATTTTATGAGTAAATCATTTTATGTCTAAATGATTATATCCACAGAGTTTTTAATTTATTTAAAATAATTTCTAATTAAATTATTTTCGACTAAATTTTCTTTAATGATCTTTAATTGAGCTGTTTTAAATAATTTTTGATTAAATTGTTTAAATAATCTTTGACTGAGCTATTTTAAATGATCATTGACTTAATTCTTGTAACAATCTTTTAACTCAATTCTCTTTAATGACTTAAATTGTAAATTAATTTTAAGATGACAATTACAAACAACAAATTAAATTTTTTCTTTTTAATCTTAATATTCACGGCATTATTTGCTATTTTGATGTTAAAAGAAGTATTTTATTTTTTACTTAAGTTAAGTTTTCTTTTTTAATTTTAATTTAGCTTTTTGTTTTAGATGATATTGAATTCAAGTTAGAGAATAATTTGTTAAGTAAAAGGGATTCAAAAAATAAGGAATTAAATTCAATTGATATAGTTTATACTTGGGTAAATGGTAGTGATCCAAAATTAATAAATCAAATTTCAATTTACAAAAAAGAGCTTAAATTTGATGAAAATGAATGTAGTAAATTATTGAAAACACCTTTAATTTTGGTGACACCAAAAGTTGATGATTTAAATATTTCAAATAATTTATTTACTTCTGTTTCTTTTCATATTGATGAAGATAATAATTCAAGTTTGTTTTTTATTCAAAACTCAACTTGTAAGTTTTATTTTTAGATTTTTTTAGTAAACTTTTTCAAAATCTTTATGTAGAATTTTTCCTATTCAGTTCTAATTATATTTTTTTTTAGTTGAAGAAGTAATTGAATTGATAAAATCTAAGCATGAAAATCATTTAATTAAGCCAATTTATTTTAAGAAAAAAGTTTGTAAAAAGAATAAAAGTTTCAAGAGACTAATTTTGAATAATATTGTAAAAATAGAAAATGAGTTAGACTTAAATTACAATGAAACAGAATTTTATTTAAATTTAAACAAATCTTTGCCATCAATTAATTTCTTCATAAATTATAATTTTAAAATACAAAATTTAGATTTAATTGGATTTAATTCAAAATTTAATAAAAGTATTTTAAATAGAAAATTTTCACATCCTACATCATCATTTGGAGATTTTGAATTTTATTTTAATTTTAAAGAAAATAATGAATATTTAGAACAAAAAAATTTAAATGATGCTTCTGGTATTAATAGGTTTGAAGATAAAAATGAATTAAAATATTCTTTAAGATCTGTTGAGAAATATGCTAATTGGGTAAAAAATATTTATATTGTTACAAATGGCCAAGTTCCAAATTGGTTAAACACAAGTAATCCTAGAATTAAAATCATTACTCATGAGGTAAATAAATTTATTTTAATTAACATTTTATCAAACTAATATGCTTTATCAGACTTAAATAATAAATTTCATTTAAATAAATGATTAGGATTTATTAAAATTTAAATATTAGATTTTATTAATCTGTTCTAATAAGTTTGCTCAATTGAATAAACTTAACTAAATTATTAATTTTTATCAAAATAAATTGCTTATCAATTCAACTTAAAAATTTTTATCTCAATAAATTAAGTTAAATTATTTCAAAACTAAATTAGTTTTAATTAAAATTTTTAATTTTAGCAAATTTTTAAAAACAAATCTCATTTACCGACATTCAATTCAGCTGCAATTGAATTTAATATACATAGAATTAAAGGATTATCTAAAAAATTTCTATATTTAAATGATGATTTTTTATTTGGTAGCCCTGTTTTTTATGAGGATTTTTATTCAAGAAGTAAAGGTTTTCAAATACGTTTAGGCTGGAATGTTCCATATTGCTCACCATCTTGTCCAAATGCATGGTTAAAAGATGGAACTTGTGATCAACCATGTAATACAGTTTATTGTTTATACGATGGAGGAGATTGTTTAAACACAAAAAAAAATACTCAAACTATCAATTCAACACTTACAATAAAAGATTTAATAAGTCATACAACTCCAAAAAATATTAAAGAATGTTCAAAAGACTGTCCAATTTCCTGGTTAGCAGATGAATATTGTGATTCAAATTGTAACAACTTAGAATGTGGATTCGATTTAGGAGATTGTAAAATAAATGAAACAGAAAATTATTTTTCTGAAAAAATTTTCAAAAGTAATGAAACTTCAAATAATAAAGAAGTTTTTTATAATCATTTTGATTCAAATAATATAACTCAAAGACTTAATGCTACAGACGTTTATAATTTAAAACGAAGAGATCAAAAATTTAAAACAAATCAAACTTTGTTTGAAAATGAATTTAAAAATAATACTCAACTATTAAATAAAAATCAAAACATTGACAAAGTCTTTAACCATGAAACATCCAAAGCAATAAAAACTTTTAATTTTGATTTAGATATTGGAAAAAAAAGTATACCTGTTTTGAATTTTAATGAATATTTGAGAAAATATAATGAGAGAAGCAAATTTTTTAATATTGATATTGATAATACAGATTATAACTTTATATCAAAAATTGTTTTTCATCGTTTAAAAAACTCATTATACTTTTTAATAGATTACAGTTTAATTGAAAATAATTTAAAAGATTTAAAGTCTAAAAATTTTAATTTAACATTTAAAACTAAATTAACTTATTTATATAGACATTTAGATGATTTAGAATTTAATATTAATTTTAAATTTAAAAAGAATTCATTTAAAGTAGGTCGTAAATTATTAGATATTTATGCAGATTCTTTAGTTTATTCTAATTATGCCATAAATAAAAAATTTGATTTTTATTCAAGAAAAGTACCTTTACATATGCCGATTCTACTTGATATAGATATAATTGAAAGAATGAATATTGAATTTAAAGAAGAAATTGAAAATACATCATCTCATCGTTTTAGACAATCAAAAGATTTACAATTTGCATTCTTTTTTACTTATTTTTTAATTTCTGAAAATCAAAATAAATCTTTTGAGCAAAAATTAAATATTTATGACACAAATTTTGACAAAATGATAAATAAAAATGAAATGAGAACTTTATATTTTAAACAAATCAATCAATCATTTCAAGTAGAGAATAATTTTGAAGAATTTTGGAAGTTAATTTCAAATTGTTCTTCAAGTTTTTATATTATCAATGATTACAAATTTTCATTTAATGAATTATCCAATTGTGAAATATTTAAGAAGAACTTTTTAGAGAATAAAAAATTGAATAAAAGAAATCTTTATACGGCAATTAAAAATAAAGATGTTAGCTTTATACAAATAAATGATGATTTAGATAAAACTCAAAAAGATTTAGATTCTTTGCGTAAAGATTTTAAGCAATTTATTTGTATTAACGACAATTTTAGTTATCAAAATGAAACTTTAATCAAAATTCAAAAAAAAATTTTAAATGATTTTTATGAGTCATTTTTACCTATTAAATCTCAGTTTGAAAAAGATGATTTTTTAATAGCAATTAATGAAAAAGAATTTAAAAATTATATTAAGCAAAAAAGATACTCAAAACAAAATTTAATTCATACTAAATCACTACTTTTATTCATCTTAATCTCATTTTTTATTTTGTTTTTTACTCGATTTTTTCATTACAAAAAAAAACATTATATCCATATTGTTTGAATTTAAACCACTTTTAGATTTGATAAAGTTTATATTTAAAATTAATTAAAATAAATTATTAACTAAAATTTAATTTGAGAAGAAAAATTTTAATTTTTTTTAAAAACCAATTTTAATCAATTTGAATTTACCGCTTTTTATTTTTTAGTCTTTTTAAATGTAAACAAATTTATATTACAATGAAGCTTTTTCTTTTTTAGTTCACTTTAACTAAAAAAAATTTATTAAATTATGTAACAATTTTTATTGAATTTAAATTTAAATCTAATTTGGTTTTAAGTCTTAAAAGCTGTTGACATTAAATTTAAAAAAAGTAAAGAATTATTAAAGATGGTTATTTATAGTGTTTATATTATTAGTAAAAGTGGAGGTTTAATTTATAGCTATGACCATAATTTTGGTTGTCCTGCTATTGAAAAAACATTCAGTTATCCTTTAGATTTTAAATTAGAATATATTAATCAAAAAATACAAGTTGTGTTTGGTCAACGAGATGGCATTAAAGTTGGTCATTCAGTTTTAGCTATTAATGGTGAACAATTAAATGGAAGAAAATTAAATGATAAAGATGTTTTAGATGAAATTTTAAATGATGAAAAAAATTATCCAATAAATATTAAGTTTGGTTTACAAAAATTAAGTGCAAATGAAAAAATTGTTTTAGCTTCAATGTTTCATTCAATGTTTGCTATTGCTGCATATCAAGTTTACAATGTTAAAAGTATAGATGGATCAAGTAGTAAAGCAAAGCAAGTTTCTTCTGGTATTGAAACATTAGAAAGTGATAATTTTCGATTAAATTGTTTTCAAACTGTAACAGGCGTTAAGTTTTTAATTATGACTGATTTAAATTCTACAATTCAAAAAGATTTATTACTTCGAAAAATTTATGAGCTTTATTCAGATTATGTACTTAAAAATCCATTTTACTCTTTGGACATGCCAATTAGGTAAATTTTTTTTTTAAAACAATTTTTTTTTTATATAAATAAAAGTTTCATAAAAAAACTTTTTCAATTAAAAGAAATTTATAAAGAAATTTAATGAGATTAAAATTTTTAATTTACAGGTGTGAACTTTTTGATATAAATTTACAGCAACTATTAGAAACAGCAGAAAAATTTGGCTTGACCAATGTTTAATAAACAGTATTGAGTTCGATTTAATTGATTTTAAATTGATGAAAAATTTAGTTAAAATAATTTTGAAAAAAAATTTATCAATTAAATTTAATATAAGGATGTTATAAAAAAAAGTTTTTTTTTTCAAAAAAAAATCTTTTAATAAATCAAACTAATTCAAGTATTTTCTACATAAATTGTTTTAACTTAATTGAATATAAAAATAACAACTTTTTATTTAAAAAAAGTTTTGAATTCAACTTAAATCGGCGATCAAGTATTAATTAGTTATTTCAATTAATCTGTAAGTTTTTAATTGTATTAGAATAAAAAAAGAAAGATTTATTAAAGTAACTATTATTTTAACAAATGATTAACAAGTTTAAAAATAAATTTAATCAATAATTTTAATTAAGATTACTGAAATTACCAAAACTATATAATTACTTGAAAACTTTCTTATTTATATAAAAAATTAGAACGAAAGTTTATTAAATTAAATATTTTTAATCTAAAATGCAATGACGATCTTTAATTAACATTCAATTGTAAAATGAACTTAATAAAGATTGAAATGTTTTTTAAGTTGTTTTACATAAAATTTTTGTTAAAAAGTAATTATTAATGCATTTAAATCAAAACAATTTATCCAAAATTATTTTTTGTATTATGATACTCTTATAAAGTCCTTGGTTACATGTTAATAAAAATATTTTCAATTGACATTTGATTATTTTTTAATTTCGAGGTCAATAATTAAAAACAAAATTTTAAAATAAAAAGAAAATCAGATTTAGGAACTTTGATTAAATTTACAGAAACATATTAATTGATAGTGGAACTAGAAAAGTGTCTATGTCAAATTTGATCTTTCGTTTTATATTCAAAAAAAAAAAAAAATTTTATCAACATTAATTAGTTTGCACTGTTGCATAACAACGAATCTTTTTTCTTTTACTATTCAAACTATCATTCGTAATAGCAACCACAAAAAAATTATAAGGTTAAATTGAACGTTTTCTGTGTGAACAAAATGATTGCTAGTTTTAGTATGAAAATGATTTGTTATTAAAAATAAAAAGAATAATTTTCTAAATTAACCTTTTATTAAATTCTTCTTTTTTATTTTTCGAAATTCTCTTTTATCCTATTACATTAAATTTGACAATTTTCAATATTCAAAACAAGTAATAACATTTCAAATAAGAAACAAAAAAAATCAAAATAAAAAAGAATAAAAAAACAGGTAGCAACTGTCTAATTTCGTGTATGTTGACAATTTACTAAATTTAAAACAAAGCTAAAAAGTTATTTTTAAATAAAAATCGTGATATTTAAAACATAGAAAATTAAAATTAATTAAAATTTTTAATGATCTATCTGTATAAAGTAACAACTTTTTAATCTTCCGGTATTTAAAAATATTTAAACAAAAAATCTCTAAATTTGGTAAAAACTTATTTTTTATCATAAAAGTTGGTTTTTACTAGAAAAAAACTTTTAATTTCTTTAAAAGAAAATATAAAAGGTAAATAAGTTTGATTATTGTTTAAATAGAGAATTTCAATATTTCAAATGGTCTTAGTTTTTAAAAAAAGGTTTTCTAGTTCAAACAAAAAATTATATTACTCAGAAATTTCGAAATAAGATGTTTATAAACCATAAAATTTTTTTAGGTAAATTTTTTATTTTATCTAAATCAGAAATCAATTTAACTGAAATGATTTTTCTATCAACAAGAATAAAGAAAATAAAAATTGGCCATCAAAAGAATCCAAATAAACTAAAAAATATAATTTCAAATCTAAAAAGAAGATGTAAAAGAGCTGTAAAAAAGCAAGTTAATAGTTTAAATGAGCACGTTTTAGTTAGTGATTTGATTAGCTTAGTTGACCACCATTAGGAAAAAAAAACTTTGTGTATAAAACGATATAAACAACAAAAAAAGTTTTAGTAAATGGATTTCAGGTCATTTAAACAATCAATATATCTTTTCTTTTAACTTTTGAAATCTAATATATTAAAAAGCAGATTGCAATTTAAAATGAAATATTTTCAACCATCTTTTAATTCTACAATCAAAAAAAGTTTCACCGGATCTAGAAATAAATTTTCAAGATTGTCAGAGAATTAAAAAAAATAAGAATTTGAAATACTGACTTTCGGCAACATATTGTAAAGAAGAATACATTTTGATAAAGTTAAAGGTATATGATTGCTTGTTAACTATTGGCATCTTTTAAACAAAGCCACATTTCTACCGCTATTTTTTTTATAGAAAAAAAAAATAAAAAACAAGTAAAATGAAATTCAGCACAAGTTTAGAAATGAGAGTGGTTGTAACAGCGGTTCAAAAGTTAGAATTAATAATGACACACATACCCATCATATGTGGACTTATTTAATGCAAGTTCAACTAAAATTTACTTTCTTAATTGAGTATATAAACTGTATGAATGTATATTTAGTAAGATCAATTTCTGAATTAAAACAATTTGAAGCTACTAAACATAGAAAAATAAAAAAGATCAGAGGGGTGTTTGTTGACACAAGCCAATGAACGAACCTTAAGACTATTTGTAGCAGATTGGCCATTTTGCGCATCTTTTCAATCTGGTCTTTATTTTGATTCTTTTTTTTTTTTTTTTTTTTGGAACAGAAACGAATCAATTTACCATCAATTCAAAGTAAAATTTTATTTTAATCACAAACTTACATATAAACTAAATTCGTACTACATATAACCACCAAAAAATATACAAATTGTAGTGTGTAAAAATTAAAAAAAAAAATTTTATTTTCATTTATAATGTTGATGCTTGTAACATTCTCTAACTATAAAATTTAGACGCAAATGTCGAATGAAAAACTTTTTTATTAAAAATAAATGTTAGAGTTTTATAAATCTCATAAATCTAATTGTAATTAATAGAAGTCGGACTTTTAAGTAATAAATTTGGACTTGTGATAGATGGCGAAAACAAAAAAATATTTTCAAAAGCTAAATAAAGCTTCATCAAAGGATTAAATCTTTTTTATTTTACATGCTAAATGAAGAAAAATTTTTAATATTAAAACATGTTTATTTGAGTGAAAAATTTTTATTAATTTTTAAGCCTTTCAAAACACAGAAAAAAAATTAATTAATCGATTCTTGAATTTAATAAAATATTTCATTCAAAACTTCTAACATTTTAATCAAAATTTTTCAATTAAGTAAACTACGTTTTAAATTTGTAGTAAGAATTCATCAATTAAATTTAGTTTATTTAAAGTAAAATTTTATTTCAACTTTTATGAATTACCTTCAAATAAACAAAAATAAAATCATTTCTTTAAATTTTTATTTAATCAAAAAAAAATTTAAAAAAACAAGTGAATAAGCGCCCTTTGACCTGTGTATCGTCTATTAGTTCATTTCCGTTGTATTTCTCACTTACTTAATAAAATTTTTTTTGTTTTTTTTTTTTTTAGTTTTCCGATGCATCAATTGTTTGATTTTTTTATAAGCTTTATGTAAATAAAAAAATTGTAGTACTAAACAAAAAAATATTAAAAACTAAATTAAATTCATTCAGAAAAGGTAAATTTAGGTAAGTCAAAACCGCCTACTTAAATTGCAAGTTTAAATAAAAGAAAAACAAGAATTTATTAAATGAATTTATCAATTAAATTCAATTTAACTCAAATGAAACACATTTTTTTCTTTAATATTTTGCCGTAAAGAAGCTACTGAAGACCAATAAACTTATAAATAAAATCTAATCAAGTGTAAGCTTATTTAAAATTTGGTTTTTTCATGAATAAAATGAATTTTATTATATATAACTCATTTGAACCGGAAGTTTGTTTTTTTTTGTTTTTCATTTGAAATAAAAAATGATTATAAAGATTTATTTAAACAAAAAAAAAATGATAAGTTAAAGTAAAAATTAAAAAAAAAATATTTTTATAGAAAAATTTATTTTGAAAAACTTTGAAAAAAATAATTCAATTAAATTAAAAAAATCAATTAGGAGGAAAAACTAAAGAAATTTAAGAAAAAGAAATTTCTAAGAAAAGAGATTTTAGAAAAAAAAGATTTAGAAAAAGATTTTAGAAAAAGATTTTAGAAAAAGATTTAGAAAAAAAATTTCAGAATAAATAATTAGAATAAAATTCAAAAACAAATAATAAGAAAAGAATTTTGAAAAATTCAAAATAAATTTTGTAAAAAAAAATTAGTAAAAATGACTAATATTTAGTAACATATTTAATTTTTTGATTAATTATTCATAAACTATTCAATTAAGTAAACAACTTTAATTGTAAATCTATTTTAAAATAATATTCAAGATTTAGTAGCTGAGTTATTTGAAAAATTTTTTTTTTTCAGCTTTAAGCATTTACACTCATTAATTTAATTTTATTATTTTAAGTTTCATTGAGTATTTAATTTAGATAGTTTTTATTGCTATCAAATCATTCAATAAATAAGCTTGTAATTATTTGTGTTGGTTTATTTTAGAGTTTTTTTTGTCAATTTTTTAAACAAAGTTATTAATTTTTAAAGTGGAAATTAAATATTATTTAAACTAGTTTTTTGTTTTATTTGTTTTTTAAATTTGAGGTTACGCTTTATTTAATATTTTATAATTAATTGTGTTTTCATAATAAAAAATTTTATGCAACAAATTTTAAAAAAAAGAAAAAAATTTTTAGAAAACTTTTGAATTTTACTAAATACGCCTTATTTTTACATCTTCCTTGTAATCCATCTGCTTTTATTTTTTTAAAGCAAATAAAATCCATGTTCAATTAAAACAAAAAGAAAAATCATAATTAAGTGAGTATTTTTTTCACATTATTTTTGAAATAGAATAAGTTTTATAGATTTTGAAAATATCAAGTTACTTTTTTAATTAATTTTTCAAATAACTTAACTTCAAATAGTTTATCACTTAATAAACTTCAAATAGTTTATCACTTAATAAACTTCAAATAGTTTTTTTTTTTATCTTATCAAACTTATAGTATCTTTGTTTATAGAATGTTTGTATAGTTAAATTTATTGAAGCTTTTTATTGATCTGTTAAGTTGAAAGTTTTTTCAAAAATCCAATTTTGTTTTTAATTTTTCTAATGAATATATTTATTTTAAAAAAACCAAATTTTTCTCATCATGGTTTTTAATTATACCTTAGAGGTGAAATAAGCAACAAGCTGAAATTTAAATTTTTTTCTTTTCAACAAAAAATGATTTAATTTTGCATTAAATGATGCTTTTTAATAAAAGCAAAATTATATTTTTAAAAAGTCTCTTGTGTATTAGACCATAGTTCATTCAATTTTATGATTGGCGATTTATCTTTTAATTATGGCAATCTTTTGGCAGCTAAAATTTTCTTTTGTCTTTTGATCTAATCACTATGCACCACTACTTTTCCCTAATCGATTTGTTAAAATGCACGTGTTGCAGTTAAACATCATTGGCTATTTTTTTATTTCTATAGCATAAATTAAAATTTTATACAATCTAAAACCTATCGGTAGTATAAACATCAATGTATTTTATTTTTTTTAGACTAATATATATAAATAATTAAATATAAACTATTTGATTAGAGTCTATTAGACGGCTGAGATTAATGTCGACCTCATCAGCATAACAATCAAGTCAAATCAGCCCTCGACACCGGCTAGTTCTCGAGAGAAAATTGAAACAAATCAGAGGCGTTAATCGTGAAAAATGGTCTTAATAGTGGTGTTTATTGCTTTATTTACGCGCAGTCGCCCCTAAATTTATATTTTGTAAATTAAAATAAAATTTAGTAAAATAAAATTGGCGTTTAGAAAAAACTGTGAAAAGACTATTTTAGCTAAAAACATATTAAAGCTTATTAATGCTGAAATAAATAGAAGGCCTGATGAAGATCATCTCCGGTTTAGTGGCCTGTCAAATCCGCTATACTATTTTAACCGGGTATTGGTTCTTAAAAAAAAATATTGTTTAACATATTATCCGCTTATGCCATGTCGTATTTGATTTATATTCTAATTTTGTTTTTGGTATTGTTTATTATTTATACACAAATAAACAATTGAATATACCTTTTATATTATTTAGCGCGTGCTGCCCATTAGATGGACATCTTTATTTTTCAGCCTTTTAAACCCTCAATTTAATTTAGTTATTTTTAACTTTTAAATTTATTTTCAAACCTATTTCCTTCATTGTACTGTTTAATAATCTATCAAGTTTTTTCAAATTAAATCAAAAATTAATATTTCTACTTTTTTAATTGAATTTGTTTTTCATTAAATATTTTTTTTTGCGTAACAAGTGAAATTTTAAAGATCAAAGAGTTTAAATTTTTCTTACATTAAAATGCTTTTAATGAAAAAACTTTTTTTCATAAAAAAGTTCGTTGAACCGGAAATCCTTAACATTCTGTCAAGTATGTGGCAACCAAGTAAAAATAAAAAATAAAATAATACTGCGGTTGTTATTGATAATTTACTTTAGATCCTACTTAATTTTCTTGTTCTTGTTTTTTTTTAATTCAACGAAATGCTTTTAATATAGGTGATGAAGATTTCAATTGTTTGTAAGAATGGTGTTGAATGATAATAACTTTTATAGATCTTGTAGACTTTTTTTTGTAGTTTTTTCATGAAGTTATTATTTGAAATGAAACTTAGTTATAAACAACTTATTTTTAATAAACATTAATTAGTTGAGCTTTTGAGATCGATTTTTGTTTTAAAACTTTACAACATTTTAACTTTAAAAAATAATCTTAGTTCTTAAAAAAAATGTTTTTGTCTGTCAATTTTTGTTCACATGAAAATAGATTTAAGAGAAAGTTTTTTTTTTTGTAAAAAAACCTTAATACGCGTGCTGGTTGTCACTTTTTTTTTGATAAAAGCGTGCATTTTTGTGGTTTCGTTTGTTTTTGTCTTTTTTCATTTTTCAAAAGATCCTAAAAAAAAAATAATTTTTTTTTAAAAACATATGGAGAGTTTTTTTAGTACTTAGAGTGATTTTAGAACAACACATTGTGGAATGAACAGACCATCAATTACTGATCTTCTAAATGATCACATCAATTGAATTGATTTATTGACTATTTTTGGCTTCTATTACTTTAAATTATTAATTTTGTTATTACTTTTCAAATATTTTTTTAATAATTGTTTGTTGAATTTTTTGAAACAAAACTTTTTCTTCAATCCAATGTCCGTTTTATTTTTGAATTGAACTTTGTTCAAATTAATAACCTTGCGCACTTGTAAAAGTATAAAGTTCATCAAAAAAAAAAAAAAAACTTATTTCAATTTTACCTTTGTGTGAACAAGCTATAAAATTAAAAAAAATAACTTCTGTCGGTATTATTTAATTTAAAGTAAACTAAAAGTTTTTTTTAATTAATTTATAGCTTACTTTACCTGTTAAAAACTAGACTATTTATAGAAACTAAAATCTGTTTAAATTATCTCATTATAAATTATACCATTAGTTAAGTTTATTTTTATTAATTTTAATTAATTCATAGTTTCTAAAGTCTATAAATAATTTTAATAGCTATGAAAAATTTTACCATGAAAAGAAAAACTATAAGATTATAGAGTAGTTCATCTAATACTTTCTTAATTCTTCTAATCCTGTTTTATAAGCTTTTATTGTTTAACACTTTTTTTTTTAAATTAATGTTAAAAGCCAATAAAAAAACTCATATTTTAATTTTTTTAAAATTTATTTTAATTTGAAAATATAAATTCTTCGACTATTTTTTTTTCAGTTGTATAGTTTAAAAGAAACACTTAATTGATGTTTCAAGTTTAGATCTATTTAATCACTTCTTGACCTGAAAATTAATTTCATAATTTTGAAAAAATCTACTACTTTGATTTTAAATTCTTTTTTATAAAACTTTAATCACTCACTTCCTTTTAAAAAAGAACCAGGTGCTCAAAAGGTTCTTTTTAAAACTGTTTTTATAACTTTATTAATCTGAATTTTCAGGAAAATTTTTGTTTTGACAAAATAATAAAGACACAATTGGTACCTGAAAATTAACTAAACTTTACTTACCAATAGTCAAACACAATAAAACTCATAAATTTTTTTTTATTTATAAAGCCATCTACTTTGTCTTATCAGAAATGATCTTTTTCTGATAAATTTTAATTCAACATTTTTATTTGTGATTAATCGTTTTTACTAAAATTTTATTCATGATTCTTAATTAGTTGAATTCGAAAAAACATAAAACTTTTTAGTGAAAATTTTTTTATAGAATTTGATCTTTATATCTTATTTTACACTATTTTCTTTATAAAAATTTTTCTATACATAGAATTAATAGTTTTAAAAGATTATAGGTAGAGATACATTCCTTTCCATTCTATTTAAGCTCTATTCTACTGAATTTTGCAATTGAGATATATCAAGTTTTGAACAATAAACAATCAGTAATACATTGAGAGAAATAACAAAAAAATACACATCTTAATTTAGGTATTTTTTTTACAAAGTTTCTTTTATTGTATGAAAAGGTGTCCATTTAGAAAAAAGGGGCAAAAAAAAGATCAAAATCTCATTCACACTACTTTTTATTCTCAAATACTATTTAAACTTCTTTTATTCTATAATTTTTTGAAAATATATACAATCAATTTATACTACTTTTGCCTGCTTCAAATTTTAAATAACTGCAGATCGGTGTCAAACTTTAGTTTTTCTTTATTTAAGTTTTGATCAAAATCTGGTTCCTTTTTTTTTGTACAGAATACCAGAAAATTGGCCACTTCTCTTCTTACATACAATTTTTTGTGTTATTAGAATTAGAAAACTAATCGCCAAAGCGGATTGCGCATTGATTTTTTTATTACTTATTTTAGTAAGCAAAGTGTGTGTCCAACTTTTTGTCTAACTTTGAAATATCTTAAACAAGAAATAATAAAAAAATGTCTGATGGTTTGTCCTCTTAAGAGAAAAAAATAACAATATTTAGCTTAAAAATTAAAGAAATTAAAATAAAATAGGATATTCAAAATCAAGATTACAAACACATTTTGAGCATCCTACTGAGAGCTATTTTCTATTGACAATTTATAATAGAATAGAATTGTTGAACCGGAACAGTGGCGAGCTCTCCAATTACCTTTTCATTTTCTTAACAGAAGCTAAGTGTCATTTTTACCCTTTTTAACTAATTTATAACATTCAACTTGTTACAAAGTATAAGATTTTAAAAATTTGTATTTGAATAAAAGAATTTTGATTTAAGCAGTAAATTAGTGAATAAGCTTAAAAAATAAAGTTTAATTTAGAAAGATTTTGTTTATGAAAAAAAAATCATAAAAATTAAATAGTCATAGACCATGAAAAGGTTTCAGGTGTGTGTAGATAATACCTTTTTATGAATATACAGTTTTTATTTAACAATGACATTTCGAGCGCAATCGATACAATTTAAATACTGTAAAATAAAAAAATATTCATTTGAACGCCCTTTTTGTGTAAAGGTATTGAATTGGCAAAGTTTTGGCGCCCTTTATTAACTAAGGAAACAAAGATAAACAAAAAAAAATAATCAATATTCTTATTTTTGAAAGCTTAATCCTCTTTTAATCCATATATACTTGATATGAATTGTTTTATTTTATTTTAACTAACTGAAAATAAGATTTAAATAAAAATGAATATTGAACAAATCATTTATAATTCTTTTAGCTTCATAGGTTCGAATACGAGGTGTGACAGTCGTGTTTTTGCACTAGCGCCATAATATAAAGCTTAGTCAAATTTTTTCAAATTAAATATAATTTTACAGTTTAAAATTTTTTGATTCAGTTTTCGATATAAGCAGAATGATCTAGATATTTCGATATGCATTAAATATTTCAATCTTTAGATTAAGTCATACATTATGATTTGAGATTTTTTTTTTTTTGATTATACATTTGTAAGCTAATAAAATATTTGGCCATGAAAAAAACTATTAGAACGTATTTTTTGTTTAGTGTCACTGCCTTCTTTACGTCTCAATTACTACGCTGCACGTGTTACAGGTCGACACTTTTTACCTGAATTTGCCTTTGACCATCTGTGTGTTTAGAACACATACCTTTTTCTATTTAAGGTTTTAGAAAATCAATCTGTGTGTGAACTTGATTAATTGGCTAAACCTTATTAAAGCTTTTTTTTTTAAAAAGAGCAATAAAAAGTTGGTAAATTCAAGTCTTTAATTATTTTCTTGTGAATTTTGTGTTAAAACCACAATTTTCGTACAAAGTTAAAATCTCAAAAAATAAATATTTGAGCTCGAATGTGATATTGAGTAAAAATATTCTTAAAAAAGAAAAGACTAGATAATAGATTATTTTTTAAAATTTTAATTTTTTATTCAAAACAATATAATAGAATAAATCCTGCTGTGTCTTGAACAAGCATGAGGTGGTCTTAACTGTCCTATTACCACTAACAGTGCTATTGTTTGAAAAAAAAAGTTGTGCAAACTATCTTGCTGAACAATTTCCATCAAAATTTCCATATGATCTATTTTTCTTAAGCAATCTAACCTCCTTTTTTCTTTTCTTTTTTTTGAATATCACAAAAAGACAATTAGACAGCTAAAATTAAAGCAGCAGGTTTCTGTTTCGATTTTTTTTTGCACACCCCATTGTAAAGATAGAAAAAAGTTTTCATTTTTTTATTTCAAAAGCGTAAAATTACCTTAAAATTTTTTTTTCTCAAAATTAAAATCTGTTTTGTGTTCAAGTATCAACAAAAAAAAAAAAATTTTAATACGTTTTAATCTAATGGTGGTCAAAAATTTATCTTTTATTATCTTTTTACGACATGTTTACTAATAAAAAAAGAAAAAAAAAAGAAAAGTTTTAACTTAGTGTGTGTTCTTTTTCAGTACTTGTCACCTAAGTTTATGGGACACTTAAATTTTCTGTTTCTGTTCACTTTTTAGTATCGATACTAAATAAGATAATAAAGCGTAAACAAATTACACAATCCGGTTAAAGATTTGAAGGGGATTTTTTGTTTTATTATTTTTAAAATTCAACATTACATAAAATAAGCTTTAATAATTAGATTTAAGTGATCTAGAAATAAATGAAATGTTTGAAAGTAATTCTAAACTTTGTTTTTTGTTTAAATAAATCTTAACTTATTTTTTCACTTATTTCTTAACTAATGACTTTCTTAACTAGAACAACTGTTTTAAAACAGTTTTGAATTGAATATTAAATAGTTAAAAAAAAATCAAAAAAGAACTAAAAATCAAGTGCCCTGTGTAAACAGAACTGGTTCATATTATGTATGCTATAAGAATTGGTCTTTTATGACTTCTCACTTTGGTCTGGTTTTAGCTCAGATTTTTTTTTTTTTTTTGCTGGTCAAGCATGTACCTTTTATAACATTTGTTTTAAATAGAAAAAAGTTATACACACGCTTTTTAATGTAAAGGAAGCAAACAAACACAAACTTGTAGATTGTGGTATATAAATGATAAGATTTTATTTAATAAATGAATTTAAAATAGTTTAAAGAACAATGTTTAGTTGAATTTTGATGGGAATATGAATACTGAGTTAAAATTAAACAAAAAGCTCAGGTAGAATACATCAAAGGCTAAGAAAAATTAAAAAAAAATTTCAATTATTTATTTATACATAAGGAACAAAAACAGGAGTTTCTCAAAGTGGTAAGAAGTATGAAAATTGATATCAACTTTTAACTTATTAAAAAATAAACTAGTGTTAAAGATGTGGCTTCTTTTTACACAATATTTTTGTTTAGAAAAAAAATTTTTTTTTTACACTGTTCATCTTGCTATACCACATACCTGATTTATGACTTGTAATTTTTGACGTGCTAAAATCCACGCCATTACTGATTGTGGCTTTTTGACTTTCTTTACTCTTTCGAATTTCTGTTTCTTTATTTTGGTTTAAAAATAATTAAGTAAAAAAACAGATCAAAAAATCCAGAAACTTTTTCATAAAAAAAATTTATTAAGAAAATTTTGTTCTATTTAATAAAGAATCGGCTAATTAATTTTGAAAAAAGTTTATTAAAATTGTTGTTTATAATTGAAAATTAAAAAAAAAATTAAGGTTAGCTAAGAATATTTTGTTTCAAGAATAAATTTCTTGGGTGGAATTTTTTCTTGTGAAAAAGTCATAAAGTTTATTGAAAAATATTTTTTTAGTTTTTGCTTTCAAAATAATTTGTTCAAAGGTTAATTTAATTTTTACCTTTTTATCTACTTTTTTTTCTTAACTGTAAGTCACTAAAATAATGAAGTAATATTCAAAGAAATGGACTCACTAAAACAATTAGTCTACACATTATCACCACAGTTTTTTTTTTCTTTTAAAAACTAATTTTTGACTATACCTTAAATGGGCGTTTCAACTCTTTGTATCCTAAAACTAAAACACTTTTTTTACCTAAATTTATAGTTTACATCTTGACATTTATATTAACTAAATTTATCTCTATAAAAAGTTTTATTATAAAGTTTTTCAGTTTTTTAATTTTTAATAAACTTTTTTTATAGGCTTTGTTTTTTTTATATGAAATAATGAAGACACAAACTGTTGATTAAAATGCAAAAAAAAAGGTTTGAGAAATTTACAAGTTTTGAAGAAACTAATTTGAAATTGATTTTGTTGACTATTTAATTTATAAGAGAGAAAAAGAATTTTATGATCTCTGTGTACAAAAAGGACAAACAAATTTATAATAAGAAACTGACAATGACCAGCTGCGAATTAGTTACTGTGATTTTTCAAGATAGTTTTTTAAAGAGAGATTAAAAAATAGAAAGGTAGTTTAAAATAGAAAGAAAAGTGAGAATGTGTTTACTTAAGCACACCTGACCTTTTCATGGTGCTAATGTCTTAATTAGCTACCTTTGACTTGTTTAAAAAGCAAAGAAAAGAATTTTTGACTAAAAAAAGAAAAGTTTTATTTAGAAAAAAAAGAATTTTAAATTGAATAAACAGGTAAAAATAATTTACATATAAAAAGCGGTAGTAGTACTTCAAAGTTTTTTTTTAGATTTGAAAAAAGAAATTCTCAAAAGTTACTTGTAAAGAATTATTAATTTTTGTTTTTGAAGTGAAAATATTTTTAATACAAAAATTAATCTTAAAATCGTTCTAAATTAAAAAACTTGATTTTATCAATTATTTTTAAAAATCATAAAGTGTTAAATTAACAAAAGCTTGTTTAATTTTGTTTAACTATTAAGAAAATAATTAAGCAAAAAACAATTAATTGAAAAAAATTAAATAAATCAAATCAATTTTTAGTTAATACAATGTACTAATTAAAAGTTGGTATTTTTTAAAAGCTTATTTTTAATGGAATATACAAAGATAATTTTTTTATTTTATTGAAGATAAGGCGGTGCTTATATTTTGGTATAAAGAAGAAAAAAAAAGTGATCTATCGATTCAGATGCTAGTTTATAAATTAAGCTCCACCATTTTACACGGCTTTCTTTTTTTTCTATTTTCAAAATAGAAAAACGGTTTAAACTTGCATTTTGGAAAAAAAAAAGGAAGAGAATTAAAAACACAGTGAATAGTCAATATAATTTGATAGAATACTATACAAAAGAATAAAGAACAAGATTACAGAACTATACATTGGCTTTTTCAGCATTGAATAGTTCTAAATTGAATAGCATAAAGAATAATACATTGAATAGTATGAAGGATATTGTAAAGAATAGAACAGAAAATAGTATAGTTAACATTACAAAGACTATTTACTACTTAGAATAAGGGTAAGATAAGTGTAGCGCTTAAACAGTAGTAAACTATCAAGAATATAAACTAGACAATCTAAATGAAATTGCGCCACCCATTTACAAATCTATTCTCCTTATTGACACTACAGCTACTTTCAAACACCATTGTCACAATCTTCTACACATTCAAAGAAGAATCAGAATAACTATCTAAGTTTAATATCCTTTTTTTTTTACTTTTACAAAATTTGTTGACTAATTATCATTGATTTCATTTAATTTTAAATTATAATCAAAAGATTATTTAGAAATTAGTTTCATTTTTGTCTTTGTGTTAGCTCAAAGTTATTTAAAATAGAAAACTTCTTTTTTTCTAAAAAAATTTAAATTTTTCTAAACGTGAATTGTTTTTCTTTAAAACTCTTTTAAATAAATAAACAATTTGAAGATAAATTAAAAATAATTAGTGTTTTAAACTAAATTAAATTAATTAATTTAAAATCATCTTAATTTTTTTCAAAAGTGAATTATAAACATTTAGTGTTTTTTAAATTTTAGGATTTTTGTTAATTAAGAACTAAAAATTTTTTAATAATATTTTTCTGTGTAATCAGCTTTTATTTTGGATAATATTTATTTCAAACTTAATAAGTAAGTTATTATTTCTTTACGTGTTTATGAATCATTATTAAACTTTTATTATTAGCTCTTTTTTTAACAACTCATTCTACATCTAAATAATTAAATAGTTTTTCTAAATTCTTAACTTGTTGAAACGATGTTTTCTATCATTTTTTTGAACTATTTTTTTAGTTAATGTGAAGATAATTTTTTCTCTTCTTAATTGATTTATTGAAGTCAATTAAAACTTTCGAATTATTTTTTTTTGTTTATTTTTGTTGGCAAATATTTAATGAAACTTTTTAAATTTAACTTTTCAAATTTTATCTTTTACAAATTTAAACTCTATTTTAGATGATTATTTGTTCAAATCATCAAAAATACATTTTAACATTTCTCTTTAATATTTAAAATACAAATGCTAAACTTGAGAAAAAATTTCACTAGTTAATTACAAAAAAAAAATTCTTTATTGCTTTATTTGAAGCAAGTTTTAAGCACCTAGGTGTTAAATAGATTGGCCAGTTGCGTATAGCAATAATTATCAATTGTAAAAACTAAAAAAAAATTGATTAGAAATTTTTATCAACTTTTTACATTATCAAAAAGAACTTTGATTTTTATTTGTTTCAAAATTTGACTTTTTAAATATTTTCGTTTTAATTATTAAGCAAACATAAGCTTGTCTTTATAAAAGTTTTATTGATAAATTAGTATCAGTAATTAATTAGAATACCTAAAATTTATCATAATTTTTATTTGCTCGAAAATAATTTTTTTTCATTTTACGTTAATTAAAGTATTTTTCATTAAAAAAAAATTATTTAACATCAGCTATGAACTTTTATTTGTAAAAACACTTTAGTATTTTGATTATACTTAAATATTGACTAACAAAAAAATAATATTGTCAAGTGATTCAATCCAATTTTCACACCTTCTTATGAAAATTCCACGATAATTAAAATAGATAAGAAAAAATCTTACTCTGCATTTTTAATAATAAAAAATTTCTCTATTATTATGATTAATGTAAGTATTTTTAATTACAAAATTAATTACTTTTATGAAAAGATAGATTGTTAATTCATATCAATTATTTGTATATTTGAAGTTATTATTCTATCAAATTTTAGATATTTCATGTTTTAAACTAATATTTATTAACTCTTAATTTTAATTAGTCTATTTAGCTAAGGTGCGGTTTTATTTTTTTAGATTTACCTTGATTTGCTTAGAATATGTAAAATATATCTTCATTTCCTCTTTAATCTAATAAGATTTTGTTTTTATCTACAAAACTTTAAAAACAACTTATTTAAATTCTTTCGAAAATTATTCTTAATTCATTTTGTTTTCAAATCTTATGATATTCTTCTCTATTAATGTTTTTGATGAAATTTTTTTTGTGTTTCAATTATTTTTTTTTTGAAAAAAATTTTTTTTTTCGGTGAAGATTAAATTGTTTATTATTAAAAATTAATTTATAAACTGTACCAGTTGAATTTTTTATTTCATAAAGAAAAAATCGGTTTATAGACAGTAAATCTCTACTCTTTTCCTACTTTGAATTAAAACTAATGAAATAATTTTGAATAAAAAAAATCATAAGCTACATTTTATAATACAGAACAGATGCTCACTGTTGGAAGTTTTGTGTTTTTAAATTTAACATTGGTCAGTTGTAAATTTTTTATTTTTTAATTTTTATTTAGACTTTTTTTGTTTATTTAAAATTTGACTAAAAATTAAACAGCTTAAGGTGTAGAAGTTTGTAAGAGAGTTCGAGTATTTTTATTATTCTATGTCCATTCAACTGGACTAATTTGAATAATAAACAGGAAGAGAAGAAAGCCGGCTGGTTTCTATTGTTGATCACGTTGATGTCTTTATTCTAACAATTTTTTATATATATATTTTTTAAAAATATTAATGGTAGAATAAAGAGCTGTTACAACAAAGAAAATAAACAGAATGGCAAGATTTAAAGATCAAGATCAAGATCTTTTCTTTGATTTTTTTTAATTTTATTTTAAGTTCACGTACTTTTTTTTTACTTTGAATCTGGTCTATTCTAATTTTTATAAAAATTTTTTTCTTATTCTACCGAATGACTGTCTTATTTTTTGATTTTAAAAGAGAGGTGTGTGTACAGGTTTTTTATATTTTGTTTAGAAAAATGGGAACGTTAATTCTGAATAAAAATTCACAACTAAATTTTTCTTTTCGCTCTTTTTTTTAATGTCTTTATTTGTCGCTTTTTACTCTCTTTTTATAAATGAATTTCTAGAAAAAATACCTTTTTTGACATTCTTTTTATAATTCACCTTAACTTTTTGTTATTTGATTTTGTTGACTGCAAACTTTGATGGGCAAAGTGGGCGAATAAAATCATTACTATTAAACTACTCGTGCACGTACCTGTGTGAATTAATTTTTTTTCTAAAAACGATAAGGCGTCAAAATTATTTTTTATTTTAAATTTTAGTAAAGTGAAATGTTTCTTTTCAATTGAATTAACTTTTTAATTTTATATGCTTTTTCTAATATTTTATTAATTTAATTAGACATGTTAACTTATTTTCTAACTACTCAATTTTTTTTCTCAGTTAATTTCAGTTTTTATGAAATTTTGCTTCTATATTAACATTTAATTTATTAGACTTCAAGTATTATTCTATTGTTTTGTAGATAATTTTTTTAGTTCTTATTATAGGACAGATAAAGAAAATTTATATATGATTTTTATTATTGAGCTTATAGAAACAGATGAACTCTTGTAACTCTGGCGTGACCTTATTTAAAAAAAAAATGAAAAACAAAGCTTATCCAGATGCTTTTTATTTGATGCACCGCCTTTATCGTAGTCTTATCTGCTAATAGGTGCATTATACTAAAATAGTCAAACTCAAAGACCGCCTTTCATAAAAATGAGTCTGTTCAACTATAATTTTTAACGTTTTTATTTTATTTACTTTCTTTTAATTTGATTATATTTCAAGTATCAATAAAAAAAGAAGGAATGTCTTTTTAGGATATTCTCTAAATGCTTTGCGAAAGTTTCTATTGTTTTATCCTATTTAAAATTTTAACAAACGTGCGTGGCTTTTCATATAGACTTGAAAAGATGTTTTTATCAGTAGGTTTGGGAGGATTATATTCTTCAAAGGACTAAAAAAAAAAAATTTTTAGTAGGAGGACACACTAACCTTAAAGAAAAAAAAATCATAAGTAAAAAAAAAGAATAGATAAAGATAAAGAGCATCCTTCTTTTCTATTTTTTTTTTATGAAAAAAATAGAGCACTTTTAAAAAAAATTTAGTTACTGTTATATCTTTGAAGCTTGAAGTGAATATATCCGCCCTGTAAAGATAGGATACAGCCTATATTTTTTTTTATATTTTTTGAGTTGTTTTTTAATTTAATTAGTTTTATTTCAGTTGATCACAAATCATCTACCTTTATTTTTCTTTTAAATTAATTTTTTTTCATCTTTTTTTTAAATAGGTTTGAAAAAAAATTTGATGAAGATATCTATAAAATAAAGTGGCTGTGTATTAAATAAGTTTAATTATTTTAATATGATGATAATTATTAAAAATTTTTCAATTAAGTTTACATAATAAGAACTTGGTTTTGTTTAACTAAATTAAAAATTGATGTGAATTTTTTTTATTGTTATTTTTGAAAAAATGGTTAATGTAATGGAAGTTAGTAATTCACCAGCAAATAGTAATACTGGAGATCTCCAGAATACAGAAAACAATAACTCTAGTAATGATTTAAAGTATTTATCAAGTACTTTACCATTAGAATTAGAACTTAAATCACCTTTTCCAACTTTATTAAATACTGAAGTTTTAAACTCAAGATGGAATATAACGCAATTTTTGTTTTGTATTGCAAAGCAAAATTTAAAAAGTGGTTATCGTTTTGGTCCTTATGCAACAAAGATTACACAAAAACCTCCTAATTCTAATTATAATTGGAAGGTAAGTTTTTTTTTAATTTTATTTTAATTTATTGAAAATTTTCACCTTATTTTGTTTAATTTAATTTTTACTGCATTGTTAGTTTAATGATAAATTTCTTATTCAAAATTTCTTGATTTAAAAATTTGAATGTTACACATTTTTACAAATTAGAATACATATTTTTTCTTTAATGTCGGTTAATAATATTTTTTTAAATTCTTTTAATTGTAATGCAAATTCAAAATTCAGTAAACCTAATTTTGAAAATCGTATTTTTTTTTATACAAAAGAAATTCAAATGAAGACATCAAAAAACGTTGGGGCTGAAGGTGATCATGTCTTTATTAGGCAGTTTTTTTTTCAATAGAGACGTTTTAGTCATAGTCTTACTCTTCCTGGTTTTTATTTTTTTTTTCAAAGTCAATGAGTAAGCTAAAATAAAAAAGCGTGTGCATTTTCAGTAAATAGTTTTAAGCTTGCCCTTTTTTACGCCATTTGCATAGATTAGCCGGTAATTAATGTGTTTTTTCTCTTAGCTAAAATTCATTGTAACTGCCTTTGTTAAAATTATTTTTTTTTCGAAGCGCCCCCTTATAATCAGATGACAAATTCAATTTTTGATATATTGAAAACATACAAGGGCATTTCTAAATACAATAGTATTTTTGATTTTTGTAAAATTATACGAAAATATATAAGTTTTAATTAAAATAAAATTTAAATTTTTTTATTGATAAAGTTATTAGAAGTTTCAAAGTTAGGGAATATGTTTAAAAATTAAAGTTAATTTGAACAAATTTTTTTAAACAATTGAGAAAGCTTAGATTTTTTTTCATATTTTAAAAGACAAAAGTAAACAATTAAAATTAATAAAAAAAAAGTTACCTTTTAAGCATACAATTGTTTAAAAATCTTTTATTCTTAAAACGGAACTGAGACCAAATTTTTAAAAAATTTATTATGTTAACTCAAAAAGACAAGCCTTAAAACTTAATTGTTTATTAGCTTTTACTTTTTATTTTCTTGCAAGCCATTAATCTCTTTGATTTTTTTTTTATTAATCGTCTCCGATTTTTGAATTGATACCATATTGCCATATTGAACAATTTGTCCTGGTAAAATTGCCTTTTTTTAACTTCCCCTTAAATTTAAAATAAACTTTAAAACTTTTTATTTTTTCTCCTGCTTGATAATGTGATCAAAATTAGTCTTTTTTAAATGGCTTGTATTAGATTTGATATGCCATTTCAAGCGTTTTTGTATAGGATATTCTAAATTTCATTTTTTATGTACTTTTTTTCTAAAAAGTGTGGTCAAAATTTACAATAATTCACAACAATGTTATTTCTTCTTTTTTTCAAATAGACTTTTATTTAGGATAGAACGGTTAGGTTTATTCATTTACGCAAATTAGAACGTGTGATTTGTTTTCGTTTTTTTTTTGTTTATTGATCCAGCCTTAAAAAACAAAATAAACTGACCTTTGTTATTTTGAAAAAAAAATAATAAATATTCACAAATAAAAAATGACAAATAGATTTGTCAAAATTTTTTTTAGATTAAACTGTTTAAATCACTTGTAAAATTTAAAAAACTTAGTTTTTTAAAAGGTGTTAACAGTTTTTTGATCAATTTCTTGATAATTTTTTTGCATTTAAAGTTTAATCTTTTTTGTTCATCATAAATTTACTTGTTTTTTTACATCTGTTAGCTTGTTGCTTTATTTTAAATAAAAGCTATTATTGGTTGTTTTAACAAAATCTGATCTCTTGATAATATACATTTTATTTATTTCAATTATGTTTTTGGGAATTCTATATCTTTGAATGAAATATCTTTGTAAATCAAAATTTTTCTTTAAACTTTATTTTGTTTTTTTATTTTAAAAATATTTTTTCATAAAAAGGCTTCTTTTAATAAAAATCAACAGATTTTACTTTAAATAGTGTGAATTATTAAATGAAGCAAATAATGAAAAAACTACATTGAAAAAAATTAATGTCCCAAAACAAAAATCTTGTTACAAACTGTGAATGATTTACAAACTGAATTAACAAAGTAGCCAATGGTTACTATGCTTGGATTATCGATTTCATAAACTAAATGTTACGCGCATTTCTTGTAAGTCTATTTGATCAACTGTAATAATAATAAACATAAAAAAATTATAAAGCAGCTTAACACAACTGGATTAACACTTGGGAGTTTTAAAAATTAAATATTTTTTAAAAAAATTTTAATTTACAAAAATTGACAAACTTTTGACTAGAAAAATGTGTTACTTTTTTTAATGCTTAATGTTCGCATATGTGAATTTTGTTTAATTTTTATTTTTGTTTAATTGGCTACTTTGAACTAATCTTAATATCTTCATTATAAACATTTTAAAAATTAGTATCTTGAAATCTGAATAAGAAGTTTTATTTTTAACCAAACTTTTAAAAGGCTTATTCAAAAAATTAAATTTTTATAGATATTTTTGTTTAATATCAGACAGAAAATTCTATAAAAAAATAATTTTTTTCTAACGATATTTAAAATGAGAAAAATCATATTAAATAATAATAACATTTTGTAAATAAAATTAATTTTTCATAAATATATTGTTTAATGGTCATTTTGGTTTTAATATTTTTTTGAAAATTTTTAAAAAATCATCTCAAAGTGCGTTTATTTTAAAAAATATTGAATTTTTCTAACATTCTATAAAAAAAGATGACTGTCGAAACTAACTGTCGTGCTTTTTAAAAAAAAATAAGGTAACAGCTGTTGAAGCCGTTTTTTAGCCGTCATTAGCTGCACACTCAAACTAATTTAAAATTATACATTTATTTATGTATTGATGTATTGATAAACTTATATAGATACTTAAATATAAAATGCTATAAAATTTTGTTTTTTAATTCAATTATTTTTTAAATAACTTAAATATAAGTTTAGAATCTAAATAAAAAATTGAATGTACGCTCAATTTAAATTTTTTAAAAAATTTTGAAAACTATTTCGTTTTATTTTTTATATTCAAATAGTTTAATGACATTTTTTAAGACGTTAAAAAATAAAAAGAATTTTATTTATTTTTGATACCAATTTTTAATTTCACTTTATTTTGGTTTTTTTTTTAATTCTCAATCTTTCCATACTCTTTTCTATACTTCAAAGTTTTTTCTTTTTTTTAGTTATTCATTTTTAGTTTTCATGAAATTAAGTTCTTTTAATTATTAAATGTCTCAATTAGTTTAAATATTTTCACATCATTAAACTTTTATCACCAAATTAAATTTTCAGTTGATAAAAAAATATATAAAAACAAAGAGAAAAAGTTGTCAAAAATATAATCTTGCTTTGTTATTTACTTAAACATAAAAAAAGATTTTAAATCAAATCATTAATCTATTAGAATAAGCCTATTTTTACGTAAATTAAAAATTTTTCTTTGTAATTATACTCAACAATTATATATGTAAAAATATTATAGTTAATGAAGCGGAAGTGATGGTTGTATATCAAGCTCGATTAGCTTATTTGTGTAGTTTTAGACTACAAGTTTGTCAACAAGAAAAAAAAAATAAAATAGAAGAGGCGTTTTCATGCTTACTAATCTTTCCATCTTGTTTGACAAATAATTGAATTCATCTTTTTTATTCCATTTTCTAAACGGGTGAATTTACTTTGGACATTTACTAAAAAAAAAATAATATTTTCTTTAATAGAATATATTAAAAATTGAAAATGAGTAAAACTTATATTTTTATTAATAAAAAATTAAATTTTTATTAAACGGTGACTTTTACTAAATTGAGCGTATAAATTTTACATTTCAAACAAGATGTTAAGACCGCAGCCGCAGCACACGAACAAATCGAAGCATAAACTTATTTTTTGATTCTTTTTATATTTAAGTAGCTTTATTTTCTATTAGTTAATATGAAATTATTTTTAATTTGGTCAGCTTGTATTTGAAATTTGAAAAATTAGTTTTTAAGTAGATAATTTTTTAAGAAAAGTTTCTTTTTAAGTTTATTATCAATTTCTAAACGATTATAGATTAAAAGTTATAGATAAAAATTTTAGAAAAAGTTTTTTTATAGGAAAAATCTTACAAAAGATTAGACAACATGGTATTTTTATATTGCTTTATAAATAAACATCAAAAATTAATTTTTTAATGATTCAAAAGCATATTTTAAATAAAAAAATAAATAAGCATAAAAAACTGACCTCATCTTTTTTTTTATACTAGCTAATCCATCATTTGCAGCCTGGTCAAAAACAAAATGTATTTTTTTATTTTTTAGATTTGATCAGCTGCTTACTTTACTGTTTTAGTCTGTGATCGACATTTTTTCTTTAACTTAACTATCTTCTTCATTAAATTTTTTTTTAACTAAGCTTATCAATAAAAAACAATCTAAACTGTCGATTCTGAAATAACAGGATGAAAAATATTTTACTTCATTTTTCAAAATTTTAATATAATGAAGACTAATTTTTAGCTGAAATTTTTTTGATATCCTTTTAATTAGATCAAATCAACTTCTTAACATTTTAAGTTTAGTTTAAAAACCTCCCTATTTATTTAACTGTCATTCCCAATTATAAATTTATGTTTAAGTCTTTTTAAAAAAAAAAATTAAATTTTAATGATTTTCAATTATTTCATTTAGAGAAAATCTTTTTTAGGTCTTGTATCAAAAATTTTTTTATAAAAAAAAAATATTTATCAAAAAAAATAATTACTTTTTTGTTTATAAAATTAAATTACGTTTTAGCACATTTGCACAACTCGAAAATTTTCATAAATTGCGTCTTTTCTATAAAGATGATATTTAAACTTAATTAGTCAAAAATTTTTTTTTTTATTATGGTTCATTTCTTCTGTATTAATTTTTCAGACTTTTTATTTAGCTACTTAAATTCAAATTAGTTCAGTTACTATAAGCTTAATAAAAAAAAAATTAATACAATGAATGAAGTGGATTGAATTATGCTTACTAATTAGTTTAGTTTTTGAACTTTGCTCTTTTTAAATCTGGTCTTGTCCTAGACTTTAATTAATTATCGAAAAAGCTGTTGTTAGTTTTTTTTTATTTATAACACAGATGACCAATTTTCACAAGTTTTTTATTAATAAATTTTGCTTAAAAATTTAATTTTTCATTTAGGAAAAAATTTTGTTTTTGGAAAATTAAATTGATATTCTTAATTTTTTGGTAATATCATTGACAAATTTCAGTACTTCGTTTTTTTTAAAGTTTAAATTAAAAATTTTAATTTAAATCCTAAAAATTTTAACAAAAAAAGTTTTTTTTTTCATTTACAAACATTAGAAATACGTTTTCTATTATCTTGATTAAGTTGTAACAGAAGTTTATATCAGTTATATTTAATCTACAAAATTATAGTGGTTAACAACTTAGAATATTTACTTGAAAATGCAAATAAAAAAAAATTTGACAACTTGTAATGACAAATAATGTTTATTTCACAAATTTATTAATTCTGAAAATCCTATTTTTTTCAAAATTTTTATCTTCAGGACCTAAAATCCAAACAGTATTAAATTTTTTATGACAGCTGAAACTGTTAGTACTTAGTTTTAAAGTTCAGCTTAAGCTTACTTTTTTTTATATAAATCGTAATGTTTAAATTTTGAACTAAAGTTGATAGGAATTTAGATTAGAACTTTTTTTTTAAAAGTTAAGACTTTATTTACTTTTTGATAAATTAGTTTTTTTGTATCATCTGTGATTAAAAAATTTTATTTACTTAGCATCTGTATTTATTTAGTTTTTCTATCTGATGAAAAATTATTTTGATTTTTTTTAAACATTATATTTTATTATTTCTAAACTTGAAAATAGATGGCATTACTTTTTTCGTTAAATTTTTTTTTTACTTTTTTATTAAATTAAGTTACATTTTCATTTTCTCAAAATAATCTTGTAAAAGCATTAAAAGAATCTGTTTTTGATTTCATTTGGCTCAAATTTTATTAAATCTGATTAAAAACTTGAATTTTTTTTTATCTTAAATTCAATTTATTGCTAATTAAGTTCACAATTGAGACAAATTGTTTAACATGCTTTAAAATTTATTTTTGATTTATTGAGCTTTAAGGTTTTTTTTGATCAAAATTATTAAAATATTTTAATTAATTTCTTACGTTTAAAATAAAAATTTAATTAATCAGAGAGAATGTAATTTAAAAAAAAAAACCTTAAAATACATAACTTTACACAAGAAATTTCAATTTATCTCAAGTGATAGTTAAAAATTTTCCTTCTCTAAGGGATTAAATTTGCTTTAAAAAAAATTGTTTCTTGAATAATCATTTAAATTAATCAATATATATTCAGTTTTTTTTTTTGCTTTAATTGAAACAATATTCATTACCTTAATTAATAAAAAAAAAATTCATCATTCAATAGGCGTTGTTAAAATTAACGATGACCGTTAATTGATATTTTTGAACAATAATTAGACAATCCCTTTTAATTAAGATGATTTTGTTTTTATGAAAAAAAAATACTTTACATAAACAAAAGTTTTCTGCCCTTTTAAAAAAATCAAAATAAAATTCTTTTATTCACCTTATTTTTAAAGAATTTTTCTCAATTATTTTTTTAAGATGAAAAAAATCAAAAAATTCACTCTAAATATTTAACTCAACATTTTTAATTATTATAATTTTTAGCTAATATTAAAATATTTTATCATTTAAATTGAAAAATTTTAATAAACTTAAACTTTTTTTTTTTTAGGTAACTGATTTAAGTAGAAAATTAACTGCTTATCTTGAATTAGAAGATTACAATGCTTTACAATGGCTATTTTGTTTCAGAAAAGCTGAATCTTCTGAAAGCGCAAATGCAATGTTACTTTTATATCGTGGAAAGGTAAGTTTTATTTTAATTTTAAATTAATTTAAAATCAATTTTAGAATTTTAATTTAAACTTGATATATTAAATTTTGCATTTTTAAAATTTGAAAAACTGATAAAAGTATTTTGAAAACCTAAATTATTTTTTTGAATAGTAAATTAAAATTTAATTAATTTTAATTAATTATTTTGAAAAAATATTTTGAAAAAATATTTTGAAACAACTTTTCATGAATTTCTTATAAAAAGTTTTAATTTAAAACATTAATTTTAGTAAATGTATCAATTAAACTTTTTAATTACACTTAATTTTAATTAGAAAAGGCTTTGTTCTTTAATATTTTTTTATAAAAAGTTTTGTCATAAAATCTAATTTTATGAAAACTTTGATTTTTAAATTCATTTTTATTAAAAAAAAGATGATAGACATCAAAACATTAAAAAATGATGAAGGTGAAGTTTCTATTTAATAGTTTTGTTGTCAAAAAATTTTAAATCCTTGTGCTTAAAGTAACTTGTAAATTCTTAAACTTCAATCAATAAAATATTGATTAGTCTTCTTTAAAAATGTCCTTTAAATTTGTTTTAACTTTTTTATTAAAGTTTAATTTTTTTATTTCTAAATTTTATTAAACTCTTTTATTCTCTTAAAACTAAGTTTATAAAACTTTAAATTATTTAGAGGTCTTTTTAATAAAATTTTTTGGGTGGAGATGTATCGAATTTAAAATTTTGTCCTAACATAATTAAACATCGTTTTTTATCAATGATGTATTTTTAATGATGCCTGTTATTAATGTACATTAAAAAAGAAATATCTGAATGTTTCATATAGTGGGTGTTTTATTTTCAGGCGTGAACACCGCCCTTGGAAATTTTTTTGTATCTTTTTGAACTCTTTAATCCATTTTTTTTTTTTTGAACTATGGTCATTGCTTTTATTTGTTGCTTATTATTGTTAATCTACTATTTCTTAAGTTTTTTTATTGTTAAAATAAGTGAAAAGTTTTTAAAAGCTTAACTTTTTTATTGAATTTGAGATTAAATTTTATTATAAAAAATGTAGGTCAACTTTCGCTTTTCATCCATTCAATCATCTTAGTTGTTTGCAAGTTATGATCTTAAGCATCTCTCGACCACCACTCTTACAATAGTTAAAATTTTAAATACTCTCCTCGATTTATCAATCCATCTTATTTGTAAAGCGCGTTCTTTGGGCTCCTCCTGCCCCTCCTTCAATACAACCGCACTTTCTTCTTTTTTAAATTTAATTTTTTTTTTGATTCAACTTTTAAAAACTTTTCCATTATAATATTAAGAAAGTATTTTTTTAACTCTACTTGATTATATTTTTCATCCATTTTCTTTAAGCAGGATAATTTTTTTGTTTTTTTTTTTTGGATTTTGCCTTGTTTTTACCTTTATTAACAAGCTATCTTGATATGTTTTCCTATCATTTTTTTAAACAAGCTTAATTTTGAACCTTCAAGTTTTTGACAAGTTTTTCTCCTACTCTTTCTCATAAAAGTTTTTTAATCTGCAAAGAATCTTTTACTCAAAAACCCCCTACACTCCACCTTAGATTTGATTTAATTCCAAATTTGCTCTACTAAATCAATACAATTACTTAAATACTTAAGCATCAAAATTAAAGATGGCTAGCTTTTAAAAAATAATTTACATCTTCCTTCTTTGTCGAAATCATTAAAATATTCAATCAAGTTCATTTTGTTTGTTTTAAAAATAATTAAAAACAAATTAATTAAAATTTACATTTTTAATTTTTATATTCAACAGTTTTTTTATATAAAAGCTTTTTATGAAAAATAATTCATAAAAGCTAAAACCATTTAAATTTTTTGTATAAATTTCAATAATCATCAATTGAAAATGTTTTTCGTTTTAATTCTTAAATAAAATTATAAGAAGCTTTTACTTTTTTTTTAAATAATGCGACAAGTATTATCTAAATTAGTTTGAAAATTAAGAAGCTTCTTAAGTTATTTCAAGTGTGACAAAAGAACTAGTAGAGCGACAACAGTGCCCGCTCTGATTGACGAATTTTAAAGAATCAGAGCAAAACCGACGATCGAAATTGCACATGCGTAATTTTTTTTTTTTTTTAGTTTAATGCTTATTTTTAAAGAGAAAGTATCAAGAAGGATGCAAGAAGAAGAAGAAAAAAAGTTAACTGTTCTAATAATTTTTACGCTCTTTTATGCATTATAATAATCACTTTCATATTAACTTCTATCAAATAGTTTCGATTTAGCTTTTTGTCTTAAAACTGAATCTTAAAATTGATGTTTAAAGTAGAATATTTAGAAAATCAATAAGCAAAAAGTTTAAAATCAGCTTGTTTTAACATAAAAAAATTACTTTAAACTGTTTATTATCATGAAACAACCAGAATGTTTGAATAAAAGTTTAATGGAAAATTTTTTTGAAAAGTTTTTTTCAACTTTCTCTCTATTGAATTTTTAAATATTTTTGAAGGAAACTATTTTTAATGAAAAAATTTTTTCATATTTTATGTCGCATAAAGTTACTAAAATTTTTAATTGTTTTCTTTTGTAAAAAAAAATTTCGATCGATTTGTAATTGATTATGATGAAAGTTTTATCAAAATTTGTAAAAATAATATTCTAAAATTGCAATTTATTTAAATTTAGATTATTTCTCCTTACACCTACATTATAAAGCAATTCCTAGAACTTTTTTTATAAACTTCTTTTATAAATTTTACATAATCAATTAAAGAATTGGATTTGTAATTAAAAATTTAAAAGAAAATGAATCAATTGAAATCAAAAATTGACACCTGTTGTAGGTTGCAATTAAAAAAAATTTTAAATTTGAGAAGTTTAAAGATGTAGAATTATTAAGTTCATTCTGAAAGATGTGAGAAGTTTAAAATGAAGAAGGCTGATATACAAAGATAAAATTACTTTAAGACGCAATCAATCGTTTAACAAGTTTACCTGCTTAAGATTGATTTTAAAAAATGAAAAAACTTTTTCTTAATTTTTAATGAATTTTTAATTTTACCAAAAAGTACAGTAGCTAAAAGGGAAAGTAGATCAATTTTTTAATTTTAATTGTTTTTAAGTTTACTTGTAAATTTAGCTTACATACTTGTTATAACTATTTATTTAACCTTTAAATTACTTTTTTTTTTCTTTTAAATTCTCTTTCAAAGTATTGATTTTATTGTTTTAAACTTAATAAAAAATTAATTTGTTTTGAAAATTCTTTTCAAAAAATACTTATAAATCACAAGGATAAATTGTTTCTTTCAAACTTTTAAAGATGTATTTTGTTTTTTAGATTTTTTGATATGAATTTCTAAAAAATTTTCTAAATTATAATTTATAATCATTTTTTCAATCCATTTTATTATAATGGTCATTTTTTATTTTTAAACTTATACTATTGATTAACCACACCATCATTAACTTTCTTGTTTAAAAGTTGGTGGTGGCCTGAATGAACTAGATTATAATTTTATAATTCAGTATGATACTTAATTTATTCAAATTTCTAAGGTATTAAGATTATCAGTGAAGAATCAAAAATTTACAGCTTACTTTTATCTCAATTTTAATTGTCTTATTTTAGTTGTTAATTACGCAACACGTGCTCAATTAAAGAAATTTTTATAAAAATTTGAAAATGAATTTTCGCAAAATAGAAAAATTTTTATTTGAAGTTTTATCTAAGTCTTATCAAAAAAAACTTAAAAATACTTTTCTAAAATTAAAACAAAAGACAAATTTTTATTTTTAATCTTTTTTCATCTTTCATAAATAGTTGAATTCAAGTTTATATATTTGTAAAAAAATTTTTTTACAATTTTTTGATTGCAATTTTTTGAATCTTTTTCGTTTTCCTTTAAATTCATTTTTTACAATTTTTTTGTTAACATCAATCAATATTTGAGAAAATTTCTTTTTTAAATAAACCAATTTTGTGTTTATATTTAAATTTTAAAAAATATTTTTGATTAGTTTATAAGAGCTTTTTGTTTTTAAGCCGATTTAACTAAACTACTGGATGTAATTAAATATTGAAATTATCAGTAATGTTTTAATACTTTTTTCTTTCTTTCTTTTTAACTGTAACTCTATGCAAGTTAAAGTTTTTTTGCGTGTTTTTCACCTTAACAGGTGGTTTGATAGTGATCTTCGAATAACAATCTTATTTTTTACAAGTAGTATTTTCGGAAGCTTTTTCATTAATTTAAATGGGCGTTTCATCACGATTTTTTTTGTTTTATAATTTCAGCTTTAATGAAGTAAATTAGTTTTTCTTTGTTTTGAATTATGATTTATTTTGTCAAAGAAGATAGTTAAATTTCTAACTTATTTAAGTTTTAAAGTTGATTAAATTCTTTTATAGTAGATTTCATTAACCTGTTTCTTAGAATGATGAAAATTTTAAAACTTTTTTTTTGTTTTTTGCTTGTTGATAAAAACTTTAAAAAAACACTCATTACATAATTGGTAAACGCCACCGCAAATGATTTAATTTTAATCATAAGACATTTTTTATTCTTTTATGATGGAATTTTTAATTCTCTTTTTAAGCATCAAGAATAAATTTAAATAAAATTTTATGAACATATTTATAAGAAAATTGTGTTCTAATAATCATAACTTTAATACGAAAACAATTTTAGATTAAGAAAACATTTTCAATATTTATGTACAAGTAGCTTATATTTTATTTTTTATTCAAAACTTTCTTATCTATTTTTTATTGAAGATAGTTATAACTTTATTTTACTAATTTGTTTTAAATTGAAATTTTCTTTCTTTACAAAACTTACTCATAATTAGTTTTTTATTTTGATTGATTAAATTGATTAATAATTTTTAATTTTGTGAATCAAATTTAAAAAAAAATTTTTTTTCAAAATGAAATCAATCAAAAAATAAGTAATGGTCGGTTGCGGTAATGGATTAAAAAAAAAGGTTATAAAAACGAAGGTGATCTTTTGAATTTTTTTCAAAAGTTAACTGCCAATGATTAAAAAAAATAATAAATAATCTTCAAGATGATGATTGACTTTTGGTTTTTAAGAAAAAAAATTTTTTTAAATTCAGTTGTTGATTTAGACCATTATTTGTTCTTTTATTTTAAAAAAAAATAAACAAAAGTTTTAAGTTTTTTATAGAAGATAATTTGTGTTAAAACTTTTTGATGACAATCATTAGATTTGATTTGAAAAAAATTAAGCTACTGAAACGTAATTTTAACTTGCATTTGAACTTTTTTTCTTAAACTTTTAAAAAGATTTTTTGTTTACACCGATTATTCTAAAAGGCTTATATAATTTTATCTAAATAAATTAAAATTTTCTTTTTTTTTCGAAATTCTTACTTTTTTATGTTCAAAACAAAATAAATCAAAAGTCTTTAAAACTTAAGTCTAATTCAAATGTATCAATAATTAGTTTTTTATTTTTTTTAATTGTCCTTGTGCATAATTTTCTTATCAAATTTAGTTGAATAAAATTTTTGTATCATCAGAAATTATCTTTTTTTTTCTTTCTTTTTCAATAGCGATTTTTTTAGGAATAAATTTAAATTAAATGTAATTTTCATTAAAACGATAAACTTTCTTTTAAAATTTTTTTTAGAACTAGTCTTTGTTATTAATTAATTAGAACATAATTGAAACTTTTTGATAATTTTTTGATCAAGGTTTAACTTTGAAACGTTTTTCAGATTATTTGGAAAATTTAAAATTTTTTTCTGTTCAACATCCTTTTTTATTTAAATTTAAATGAACGTATCTTAAAAATTCAATCAAGATTTTTTTGTATACAAGTAAGTTTTGCTCTCTTTTTTCTTTATAATAGTGATGTCCACTAATTTTACCTCTCCCTTACACTTAAAAATCTCACTTTTCATTCTACTTATAATATTTATTTTGTTTTATTTATTTTTTTTAAAGTTTACTTAATTTTTGCATCTTTTCTTCTTCTTAGTCGTTTTATTTTCTTTAATTTCCTTCTCTTTTTATACCTGTTAGCCGCAATTATTGACTACCTTCGTTTTCAATTATTTTAAACATCTTATTGTTAAAGTTGTTTTATATATTTTTAAACTTATTTTTTAACTAAAATATCTTTTTGATCAAAAAGTTTAATAAAAAAAACGGCCTTACAATCAAAACAGATCAAACATACAATAAGAGATGAATGAAATTGACCTAATTGTAAAAAGACAGAAAATTAACTGTTTTACAAAAAACAATTCTTTTTGAATAGATATTCTATTGATATATTGTTTAGATAAAGAGATTTAGATAAAAAGAGATGCTTTTTATAACTTGAAAAAATATTAAGATTAAAAAGAAATCGGTTAATTAACAATTTATATGAAAGATTATGTGTTAAAAGAAAATAATGGCGAATAATTAGCAGATAATTTGCAAAAAAAATTGTTTATTCATTTATATTTGATGAATATTTTTTTGTCTTTAAAATTGTAAACTATCGAACTTAAGATTGAATTCATAGAGTTTTCGAATATTTTTGAAAAGTTTTAGAAAAAGTTTTAGAAAAAATTATTAAAATCATTTTTATCTACAATTTATTCATCAAACTTAAAAACTTCAAAATAAGCTTTTGATTTAAAAAAGTTTAATCTTTTTTTTTTAAGTTAAAAAAATCTTATTACTTGTTAAAGATAGATTAATATTAGAGGTAGAATTTAGCCTTATTTTGATGTTTTGTTATATCTCTAATTTTCTTTTTTCTACCTGTTTTCACTTTTTAAAAAGTGATTAAGCTTCTTTTTTTTTTGTTTTTTTTCCCTTTTTTATCAATCAAGCGATTTTTCTATTTTCATTTATTAATTAATTATTTGTTGAACTGTTGTACTTTTACTTTCTGAAATAATTTGAAAAAATAAAACAACTTTTTCATCGTTTTTTTCATCTGCTTTAAAATTTAAAAAAAAATTCTAAGAATACAAAGAAGATAAATTTTTACAAAAGTCAATCAAGGAAGTGCCCCACCACTTCTTTTTTGCCATCAATATTTTTAATCTATCCAAACTGATTCGCTCTAATTTATAAAAAGAATTAAGTCGAAAATTTAAAATATCTGAAATAAAAAGAAAATAAATTAAATAAATAAATACGTTCCCTCACTTTTACTCTTTCAAAGCCACTTTTACGCCATTTGTCTGAATCAATTTTAAGTGTTTTTTTTATTGTGTCTCATAATAAGAGATGTTTTTTATTTTCAATTCTTTCTTAATAAAAAAAATAAAAAAAGAAAACAAATGATGGAAATTTAGTTGATGATTTTGCAATGGATTTCAAAATTGAAGCAGGTGAGGTTGTGATGAAAATGTTGTTAAGGCGAGGTGGTCGATTGCAAAATAAAATTTTATATTGAACAAATTTTTATTTTCTTATTAATTAGGGAGTGTTTTTTGTGAAGAAAATTTTATTGAAATTGATTGATTTAAAATTGTCTTTTTTTATTCTTCTTCAATTTTATCTTTCAATTTTTGTTACATTTGAAAACTAGGTGTAGAAATAAGTTCATAAACAATACTGTTAAAATCAAATATTTTCAAATGTCATTTTTGAAAATAAATTAGTTAAAAATGACAGTTTCGACAGTTATTCATATTTTTGATTTACTTTTAAAACTTTCTATTGTTGTTTTTAAGAAAAAAATTTTTTTTTTCACATATACAATTGAATAGAAAGTTTGTAGATATTTATAATTTGATATTGTTACTTGATTTAATATAAATTAAATTGGGCTAAATCTTGAATCAATTAATATATTTTTTATATTAAAACAAAATATTTTTAATAAAACTGTTTTTAACTTGTTGCATCAATATACAGTTTATTTAGAAATAATCTATTTAAATTTTAAGAATGATACTTCAATTTCTTTTTAAATTTTGTCAAAAGACTTTTTAAAAAATTTTCTTAATAAAAATATTTTTATTAAGAATTTAATCTACTTAACTGAAAAGATTTGTTTAATTGTTGATTGAAATGATATTTTATTAGAATTAAACTTTTTTTAGCTAAATTATTTCAATGAATCTGTATAATGCAAATAAAATGAAGATTTATTTATTTTTTAATTGGAAATTAATTAAAGTTTTTTTGCTAAAAGGTCAATTAAACTGAAATTTTTTTTTTATTTGAGACATCTTCACCTTTCATCAGTTTAATTATTAATTTAATATTAGATATGTGGGCTTTTAATTTAAACTTATGTTTGATTATAAAAAATTCAAAAAGTTTTAATATTTTTTCATAAACTTTTTTTATATACTTTTTTCATAAATTATTTTTATAAACTTTTTTGTTAATTAAAAAAAGCTTTCATAACTTTTATTCAAAACGCCAATTTTAAAAAAACGAAATTTTTTTTTTAATTAGTTTAAAGGTGGTCATATGTGATGATAAATTTTGTTTTTTAATAATTTTTTGAGAAGCTCAAGTAAACAAAAATAATTTTTTAAAAAGAAAAATTAATATGATTATAAACCAAATCAAAAGTAATTAAACTATAATTAACGAAAATTAAGAAAAACAAAAAAAAAGTTTTTTTTTTTAAAACAGTTATTTAAGTAATAAACTTCTTTATTATCTTTCTAAAATTTTATTACTGCCCTCTAGTCGATTTGGTTTAACCACTTTTTTTATCTTTATTCAATGCTATGTGTGTCGGTACGCGAAGTAAATAATTGAGCGGAAAAAACGGTATCAATGAACCAGCTGAAGCATAAAACAAAAAAAATTTCAGATCATCAAGGTAGTTCATTCTCTGTATATCCCGTTATAATTAGTTAATTTTTCATTTTTTGACGAAAAAAAAATTTACTCTCTTCATTTCTTCACCTGGTTTTTTTTGAAATTTTAGAATTCCGGTTATTCTTTAAAAAAACCAAATAAATTACCTCAATTTTCACCTTTGATAATTCTTTTTTTATAATTAGGTATAATTTCACTAGAAATACTTGTTGATCAAAAATTTTTTTTTTTTTAGTAATACACATGTTGTGAACTTTTTTTAGTTTTCTCAACGCAACAAAAATCATTGTTTGCAATAATTAAATTCTTTTCTACTTTTTTTAAATAATATATAACAAAATGATTAAAAAAAATTTAACTGAAAAACCATAGTTTTTTTTTTAAAAAAAACGAGATTATAATTTTAGTTTAAGTTTATCAAATTTACTCTCAATCAGTTTTAAGGTTCCTACTTTTAAAAAAAAAGAAAAGTTTTTCGATCTCAACCGATATTTAAACTCGTTACGCTCTAGTGATAAGTGAATGACACTTCTTTGAAAAAAAAAAATTTGTCATTCGATTACATGTATACTCAATTTTTTAAGGTTCAAACTTTTGCTTTTTACTTAAATTGAATTGTGTAAATTATAAGTTCAGTTATAAGAAATTGAAATGAATAGTTTTATTAAAAAACTGGTGTTTTCTACACAATTTAAATAGTTTTAAACTAAACTTTAATAATTATTATTAAAAGAAAAGTCAATATTTAATAAAAGTATTTAAATTGTATCAGTTTTTGATGTTACAGAGTTTTAATATTTCAAAGGATATTATTTTTTTAGAAAAAATTTATCTTAGTTATCTATACAAGCAAATTTAACAAAAGTAAATTATAATTTAATTGCTTAAAATCTTTAATTATTTTCCAGTTATTTGAATGTTTGTTTTGGTTGAGTTATAAGTATTTGTATGCTCTGCAATCAATTAATTTTTCATTGCCTATATTTAACACTTTTTCTTAAATTGTTTTAAAGTAATTTAGAAGGCGGTGAAGAAGGCAATCGACAGGATGCATAGGAAATGACTTTCTGCGCTGATGCTTAATTACTTCAATCCAAGTGCACCTTGTTTTAACATATTTACTCTTTAATTTTTATTTTTGAGTTTAACGATTTAAGAAATTTTTATTTTTTATAAAAAAAAATTTCAGTCATTTGATCGACGTTTTCATTGTTGAAATTAAATCAATTGCTTTAGTTAAAACAAGCTTTCAAATCTTAAGTTTTTAAGTAGAAAATTTCATGTTGAAAAGCTTTTTGATTTCGTAAACTGTTTCAAATACTAAAATTGTTTGAACAGTTGGTTTATCGATTTCTTTCCATCTTAGTTGTATCATTTTTAAAATACGCAAAAAAAAACTTTTAAAGTTTTACAGATTAGAATTTTTAGTTCAAAAAACTTTTTTCTTGTAAAATCAATATTTTTGAATACAAAAAAAGATTTTTTAAAATGAAGTCAAATTTTTTAAAACACTAAAAGTATCTTTAACAAAAGTAATTCACGTTAAATAAATTTTTTATTGCTGAAAAAAAAGTATTTTAAATAAGTTTCTCAAGTTTGAAAAAATTCATCAAGATTTGGTTTATCTTCAAATAAACAAATGAAATCTGTACCCGTATAATGCTATGGAGCGTTACAATATTATTATTTGGTTGAACAAATAATTGTGTCACTAAGTCACTTTAAAGATACTTTTACTTATTTCTTTGCTTAGTTTAACTTTTACTGTTTTTATCTACTCGAAAATCATTTATGTTTACTTTTTTAAAAAAGAAAAATTTTCACTTTTACCTAATTTTTATCAATTTAAAACTTTTTTTAAAATCTTGTTTTTTTGGATTTCAGTCTTCATTTGAACTAATTTTACTTTTACTTTTTTTTTGGTTTAACTATCAATTTGTTTATATTTTTTAATTATCTACAATTTGAAATTGATTGATTTTTTTTTGTATTTTTTAACTCAATCGATTTCACCTTGTTTAAAAGTTTATTAGTATTACATAACTGAATATCTTAAAAAACTTTTTGCATTATATTCAACTAAAATAATTAAACTAATTTGTTAAAATAACTTTTTAAAAAAAACTTTCATTTTTTTTAATGATTTAGCTAAACTAATTTTGTTTACATTAAATAAGTATTTTTTTTGAAAAAAAATTTTCATCTTTTAATAAATATTCTTGAAACTGTTAAAAGCGTTTAATTAATACAAATTATTAAATTTATTTTAATGATTTTTACTTAGGTTATTCAATAAAACAACTTTTAAGTTTTTTTTAAAAAAAAAATCTATAGATTTGTTAATTCAAGTTAAGTAATGCACATAAATTTTTTTTAATTAATCAAAAAGGATTTAATTGAATCTGTAAATTTACTTTAGAAAAAAAATTTGCCTTCTTTGATTATCTTTAACTTGCCTTTTTTGATACAATTTTTTTACTGCTAAAAAGATTTTAACGTTATTTAAAAAAAAAAAGTACCTGAAACTAATTTTTACCACCCTTAAGTTTTTTTGTTAAAAACTTCCTTCTTTACTTTATCTAAATTTTAAAGTTTTTCTATTACCAAAAAAAAATTTAATGGTTATTTTGGATGAAACAATAAGTATAATAGCTGATGATATTCTATTAATATACAATAGATTAGCTCAATTGTGTTTAATAAATATGTAACTTGTGTTGATAAAGATGTGCATGATATAATACCTGTGTTTTTTATGCTCTCTTTATTTATAACATGGTTCTTAAAAAAAACCTTTTTTTTTTTTTTGCTGACCCTTTGTCACACTCATTAATTTGTTTTTTCTAAATGGTCAATTAAACTTTTCTTTTTTTTTTGGTTCGTTTGCCTTTTTTTAATGCTTACAGTTTTTTTATTTTTTTTTTCAAAACAAAACCTGCACAATTGATTGTCTTAAGCATACAAAATCTCAATGAAGATTTTAATATAAATGTTTTAATCAAAAGAAAACACGTTTCTAATACTTAATAATTTTTTTAGTGCGAAAAAACTGATTAATTAGCTAAAATTCTCATAAGTTTAAGCTTAATACTTTTTTAAAACTAACAAACTATTTTTATAGCTAATATATGAATTAATAATTATCTAAAATAGTATTTAAAAATATTTAAATAGCTAACTATTATGTCAAACAATTATTATTTTTTTTCAAATAAAAGTCTGGCAATAAAGAATAAAAAATTCTCATAAAAAGTTGTTAACGATCTATTAGCGGTTTTCACCATAAAAAACCATTATTAACTATTAATGATATTTTTAATTAAAAATAATATTAATAATTTAAAATATTTTTTTGTGGTCATTTCTTTATACATTCATTTTTATTCTTCCAATTTGGTTAAAACTTTCTTATTTATTAGTTTACAATTTCAATAAAAGCTATTTTTATCAGTGAAACTAAGTTTTATTTATGAAAATTATGTAAAATATTTTAAAACATTTTAAATGGGTGTTGTTAAAATTTTTTATTAAAACACAGGTTTTTAAAAATTCTATTCACGAAAAAAAAGTCTTCTTTTAATTAAAAGATTAAAATTTTTCTATTTAAATAAATTAGAATAAATACTTAATTTTGTTATTTAAATATTGAATAAAGTTTAAGATCAAATTAACATGAAAATTTATTTAATTTAATAACATTTTAATTTAAGCAATTTTAACATCATCAAGTTTATTAAAATTTATTCATCTTTTTATCTATGAAACTTAAATATTTTATTTTATTTTTTAGCTTTACATAGAAGTTATTAGAGATATTCAAACAGGAAAAGAACTTAAGCTGGTTTATAATGAAGTTTTACTCGTTCAAGAAACAGGTAATTCTCCTGGTAAAAGTCCAAATTTAATTGGTGAAAGAGGTAAGTTTTTTGATAAATATTAGTTAAAACAATTTTTAGTTTTTAAATTTATATTACTTAATTATGAAAACCAAAAATTTGAAAAAGAAAAAAATTAAAATAAAAGGGTTAATGATAAAAAGTTAAAAAAAAACTTCCTTTTTTATTTGAAGCTCTTTAAAAAACTAGATTTCTACAAGTTTTTTTTTGAAATGAATGTTTCAAGAAGTTAAAAAAGATTATATTAAGCAATAGGTACAAAATGCAAGTTTAAGTTTTATTTTTTTTTTTTTGAATAAAAAAAGATAATTTAAAAGATGATGATTGTGGTCAATTTGTTGAATGCTACTTAAAACATCTATCTTTTTAGAAGCTTTAAAATATGATTATATATTGGTTATGATTTTATAACAGTAGCAAATGCACGATTTTTTTTTATAACTATGCGTGCTTTTAATTCTGATTCAAAAAATATGATAATAGACCACCATTTGCCCATCTTAGTTCTGGCAATTTTAAAAAACAGATTTTTTTCTGTATGTATTTTAGATGAGCTTCTGTTATTTATAAATATTAAAACTGATTAATAATTCGTTGAAAGTAATGGTAGGTTAATGGATTATTATCCATCTTTTAAAAAAATAAAAAAAAATTTTTCTAAAGACAAGAGGGCTGTAATGGTGCAAAATTGATCTTTAAAGTTAGATTACAAAGTACATTTAACTTTAAAGATGATTTGCTTGATCAGTTTTTTATAAAAGCTACTTATAAATTTAAAATTAAGTAACTGAATGATTGAGTATTTTTTTTTATCAATGAAATACACGAATTTCTATTCAAAAGCTATTTTTTTTTTCACCTACTTGTTGATCAAAGTTTTTTGTTTGAACTAGGATTTTTGTTAATTGAATATCTAAAAAAAAATTTTAATTTTAACTTAAAGATTTTTAGAACAAACTTTTTATCTTTCTTTTGTTTTCTTTTGTTTTTAAATTTTAAAATTGATCATGTCTTTGATAAATTAACTTAATTTAACTTTTTACATCATTTTTAAAAATTGGTAGCTGTTTATTTAACTTGAATCAAATGCTTTGATTTTAAAAAAGAAAATTTTTTTTTAAGTTAAACTTAATGTAAAGGGTGTATAATAATTCTAATCAATAAAATTTTTTTTAATTAAGTTCTGCAAAAAAAGAGAAATTCTTTTTAAAGAAAAACTACTTAGATAAGTTTATAAAAGCTTATTTGATACTTAGTTTTTTGAAAAATTATTTTAAGATAATAAAAAAATGAAGGAAAAGCTTAACATGATTATTGATATTAAAGACACGCAATTTGAATTTAAAAAAAGAGAAAAAATTTTTTAATTTTGGATCATATAATAATTTAAGTTTAAATCTTGATATGATAATAAATTACCAAGTTTCAAAATAGAATAAACTAATTTTATTAAAAACAACCTAATTTTATTAGTTGATACTTCGATTATACGATTTTAGATTTTTATTTAAATTGGTTATCAATTCAATAGATTCAAGACAGTTTGATTTTAAATCTTCTTAAAAAATTTAAAAAAAAATAACTTCAAATGATTATTTTAATCGATTTATAATATTTTATTGATTCTTAAAATCTTAATAAGAATTTATTTGATTAATTTGAAGTAAATTCTTGTGATATAAGAGTTTTTAATTGTTATTTAGTTTTTATTAAGTTTTTTTCTAAATTTAGATTATTTGAGACAATTTTATATTCAAATATTGTTTATAGATTCTTTTTAAATTACATTGTTTTTTTTTGTGTTTTATAGATACAAAGATTTTTATAAGGTAAAGCCAAATTTATATTCACATTCATTTTACTTTATTTTTCGTATTCATGTTTTTAGATTTAGTCTATTGTAGTTTAAATATTTATGTGTAGTATTGTTAATTTTTTTTTTAAATATTAAGTAACATAGCGTTTTAAAAACATAGTCTCTTGTAATTTATTTTAACCTAATAGTCATCAAAACGATTTATTAGTTTTTAATTTTTCTTTTAATTTTTATTATCATTACTTTTACTATTGAAAAAATTCTAGTTCAAACAATTTTATGAATAACTTTTAAGTATATTTTTTTAGTGTGCATTGAGGCCTAGAAAAAAAAGCAACAATTAAATTTTGATTTAAACCAATCGATTTAAAACTTCCTGTCTTTCTAACTTTTTTTTTAAATTGGTGTTTATATGAACAGCACCAGGTGAGGATTCTAAAAAAAAAAAACTAAAACCATTTCCATCCTTACTTTTATTACGTAGAAAACCATCTTTTAAAGTTTTTTTTTTAAATACTTTTGTTGACTGATTGACTTTTTATTAGTTATGCAATGAACAAAAAAAGCTGTTTCCTTTTATTAAAAAAAATAGATCTCTATGAAGTTACGGTAGAATGACTTTAAAGAAGAGATTTCATTTAGTGATGATGAATTAGGTAAAATACAAACAAACCACCACAGCATCTGCATAAATTTCATTAATATTTTTTTTCTATCTACATTGAAATATAATTTAATTTTTATAATGAAGATTTAACCAGTATGCACACGCAAAAAAATTGAAAAAAAGTAATTAAAATTATTATTACTTCATCCCTTAAACAGTTTTTTCAATCATTTAAATTTTACATCTGGTAAATTCTCACCAAAAAGTCAATTACTACTAAACTGTTCAATATTTATTTAAATAAAAAAATTTTGAATAGATTTTCTATTTTAGATTTTTCTTCTCTAAATTTTTTAATTAAAATTTTGTCTTTCATAAAAGATTTTCAAAAAGTTTTTTTAAACTAATTAATAAAGTTTGTATAACTTTTTTAAAAATCTAAATTAAGAAGAAAAAAACCATTCAAAATAGCTTTTATAAAAAGCAAAAAATTTTTTTTTGGAAGATGAATAAAAAATTAAATTTAAACTTAAAGATGTACTTTGCTTAAATCACGAAAACAAATGAGTTTCAGCACTGGGTCAATTCAAAATTGAACATTCACGAGCTTCTGTATCTTTTTTTTTAAATTTTACTTCAATTTTATAACTACACTTTCTTTGTGAATAGAAGATAAGCAATTAGAAATCATCTTTAACTAAAAAAATTATTTCAAAAAAAATTTTTTAATAAAAAAAATGTTACTTTTGTTTAATAAATTAGATTTTATTCGGTAAAAAGGATTTAAATTCTTTGTAAAAGATCTTTACAATTGAATTGGTTTTTTTTTAATATGAAATGATAAGCACGATTTTTAAAACTTATGATTAAATATAAAGACAGTACTTAGAGACAAGATTAGACAATTAAGTTTTGGTCCAATAAAAAAAAATTGTGTGACTTTTTAATCAATTTTTTTATAATTTTTTCATGAATAAAACTTTCACAAAAAGTTTTAAGTTTTTATGACAAATTTTTGACCGATTGATTTTTGTTGAAAAAATTTTTAGATAAAGCATAATCAGTAAAAAAAAATAAAAAGTTTCCGACAGGCCTAGTTCCGTCAGGTGTATTCCTCAATTTTCAATGAATTTTCTGAAAACTTTTTTAGTGCTTAAAAAAAAAGTAAATTAGAGAAAAAAACACACATTGTGGTATTTATTAAATGCTACCTGGTGTTGTAAGATGAGTTTTTTTTTATTTAACTTACTTATACTTATTTTTTTTTTTTTGAGTACAACGGTTAGTTCTCACAGACTTAAGACATTTACTAATATTAGCAGCAGCTTAATTATAGTAGTTTGCTATGTGAATTTTAAAATTTTTTTTTAACCATTCATATAAGGGATTCTTGTTTTCATTCTTTTTAGATGCTTTTTGAAAAGTTCCGGTCATTTATTTATCATAAAGTTTTATTTTTGAATTAAAGATTGCCCAGATGTTTTTAATTTTTGTCAATTTAAAAGCAACAAATCATAATAATTTACTCTTTTGAAGTTTATTCCTAACATTTTTTTTTTTTTTTAGAAACATTGGTATCTCAATTGATTAAAAGTGCAGTCAATACAGAAGGAGCCAAAAATCTTTTTGATGCATTTTTAGGACCATTGCAACCAGTTGTATCTTCAAGCATAAAGTAAGAAAAAAAATTCTTTTTTTAATTTTTGTGAACTTTTTTTTCTGTCTTATTGAATGTGACAATTTATAAGCTAGGGTTAACTTTTAAAATACTTTTTCTACTAAATTTATAATGTAAAAAAAATAACTTTGAATTAATCAGTTAAGAGTGAATGAATAAAAATTGAAACTAAGGCATTGATGTTAAAACAAAGCAAGCAGCTGAAATTTTTTTTTGATCTTTCAGTTTAAGAGATCATTTTTACTTTCTTTTTGTTTTCATCTTTTTTTTTCAAGTTATTTTACTTTGAAAAAATAATTTTTTATTGAAACTTTGATACAAAAAATAACTTTGATAAGTTTAAGCAGATGTGTAAAATTGATTAAAAAAAAGAGGCTTTAAATTGATAAAATAAGAAAAGTTTTGATTCAATAATTTATGTTTATTGAATATACAGTCATTAATCTGGACTAAAATTCTTAATTACTTTAGTTTTTGATGTTCAAAAAATGCAAATACAATTTTTGTTTAAAAAAAATATTTAATTTAAGATGATTATTTTAATAAAAATAAAATGTATAATCAATTAGATTGAAAAAACTTAACAAGTTTTAATAGTTTATAAAAAGATACTAAAAAAGTGAAAGCATTTTAATCAAAATTGATCAAGTAGTTTAAAAATATTTTAAAAAGATGTAACAAATTGATGTCAATTATCTTTCCTGTCTAATTAAAGACAAGTTTTTGCCCTTTTTTGAACGAATTTCTTTTATTATATTAATCAACATGCCTAAAACAATTAAATTTTCAAATTGACCTTAGAGAAACTAGACAAACAATATCCGTGTTAGGGCAAAAATAGTTTTTTTTATTTTGAAGAATTGAATGGCGCTGTCAAAACTTAAAAAATATTTCCCCTTCTTTTTATTAGCTTAATGATATATATATAAAATTTGAAAAAAAAAAAAAAATTTAATGCCGAAGAAGAGGCGAAGCGGCCCGTTATTCTTGAAAATCAACTTGATTTAAATTAGCTTCGATCTGACGTTCGATCATCTTGAAACATCGAACCACACCTTGTGTATTGGGCTAGTTTGCAAATTTCACTATTAAACAAGATCATTTTAGATGTTTTGTTGCTATAGTTACTTTAAAACAATATTTTAAAAGTAGTTTATTTGCATTTAAGAAAAATTTGAAAAATTGCTGCTGTTTCTTTTTTCTTTAAATATTTTCGTTTCTTTGGCTAGGATTTGTTTAGCAATCCAGCTTTGACCTGGCTAGTAAAATAGTAAACTTGAAATTTAATAGCTTTAAAGAAAAAATTTGTGTGAAAGATTTGCTATTAAAAAATTCAAACTATTAAAAAGTGAAACCATCCATTTGACAAACAGAAAAAATAGATTTTCTTATAATTAAGCTTTTATTTAATTTTTTTAAATATAAGTCAACAAACTTTTAACTGAAAATTTTGATTTATATTTAAAATCAATTTCTTACTTTTGAGTCAAAAAATTTTTAATTTCACCTGTTGGTCTTCATTTGGCTACTGACTTTTTTCTTTAAAAGTTTAAAATATTAATAAACCTAATAAAAGTGTTTTAAATGTAAAAACTTGTCAAACAGTAAAGATTACTGAAGCAGATACTTTGTTCTACTTGTTCAATAAAGCACATTAGACCACATCACTTTCTCAAAATACCTGATTCTTGAAACTAATATAAGCTTTAAAATTTATGAAAGATGGTACCTAAAAATGGACAAATTTTTTCTTAATAGTATCCTTTTATTCAAGCTTGACCAAAAATTTCTTATTCAAATTTATTAATTGAACCATAATAATTAGTTCAAATTTGATGTTTTAAAAAATTTTCAATTTTTAAGCTAAAAAATCTTAAATTCAAAATTGAATAAATGAAATTGTTACCTTAATTTTATAACAAATATAAATTTAGAATTTAATTTCATTGAAATATACTTATTTGTTTAAACTGATTTCACCCATTTGATAATTTTTAATGATCAGTAATTATAATTTTTTTTTGGTATGTTGTAGTTGATAATTTTTAAAGTTAGAAAAAAAACGAATTTGTCGGTGTCGCATCATGTCACATTAACTAATTCATTCAGGCATCAAATTAATTTTTTAAAAGTTTTAGCTACTTAAAGTTTTTAAAATATTAAAGAAAAGTTAAAGGCATGATAAATTATAACTGAAGATTATGATTTACCTTAAAAATGTAATGAAGAGTTTCCGTATGATGTGATTTTTAAATATTAAAAAGTATCAGTAAATTTTTTTTGTGAATAATTATGTCTATTTTAGTTTAAATTTATTTACCGAAAAACAAAATTTACAGTTAGGTAGATTAGTTAAACCAGCCCTGAGAAAAAAATTGTCCATATATACTTTGAACTTATATAGAGAAAAATAAAAAAAACCTCCCCCACCTTAAGTTTACACTTGAGTGAAAAATATTTTTTACTTTGATATAGCAAAAACAGCTATTAAAGATAACTTTTATTCTTCTATTGAAATTATCTCTTTATTTCAACTTTTTTTTTGGGCTTAGCCGTTATAAGTAACTGTTCTTCTTGCCGTTCTGCCCAATTTTATTTTAGCCACAAGCTAAATTTTACTTTCACCTGAAACTGTCGCTTGACATCGCACTAGATCTTATTCAGACTGGCAACGAGTAACAGCACGTCCCGTTCTGAAGAAAAAGTGATCTAAAATTAAAAGTCAATCCTTAGTTTGCAAATTGAATCAAAGTGTTTAGTTTACTTTTTTTTTGTTTATTTTTTTTTTTTTACTTAATATTGTGATACACAAATTTTTTTAAAGTTATTTTATTCAAATTTTTTCTCTGTTATATTAACTAATAGTTTTGTTTGCTTTAAGTTTTTTGAAATTTTTTTTAAAAGAATTAAGTGAAAAATTTAGTATTTTTTTATTAATTTAATTTGAATGCAAATTACGTGAATGCGTTTAGAAAATAATATTTCTTTTATAAATTGATTTATTTTTCTTAATTTAATTGTGATATTTTAATTAGTTCTGGATTAAATAACTCAAATTTGTCTTCACTTTGTAGCTTAGCTTCAACTCAAACTGTTCATAATCAAGATATTTCATTGTTGTTAGGAAGTTTATGTTCAACACCTAAAAATTCTTCTAATTATCCATCTACACTATCGCCAAGCAGTTCAAGTAGCCAACGTTCACCGTCCACTGGCTCACCTGCATCTTCTTCAACTGGAAATCCATTTTCAGCTAATTCAAATAACCAAGCAAATCAAGTTTTATCTTCAGTTGCCACTGCTGCGAATACTTTATCTGCTTTTTCAAATTCAATTTCTTCTTTGAATTCAATTTCTTCATTAAATTCAAGAACAAATAATATTTCATTACAAAATAATAGTTCACAACGTTTATTAAAGTGTACAGTGTGTCCAGAACAATTAACAAGTAAAAGTGCACTTAGTCGACATTTAGCTACTCACGACATTTCACAAGTTTCTAAAACAACTAATACTAATCCTTTAGTATCATCTAAATCAAATTTGAACTTAAATAATAATTCAAATTCATCTCAATTCAATTTAATTGCTGCGTTAGTTGCTGCAGCTACAAATAATAAAAATAATACATTTAATAATAGTGCGTCTAATCATCAAAATCAACAAACAAATAATTTGAACTTATTATTAAGTAATAGTTCTATTGCAGCCGTTGCAGCAGTTGCTGGATTAAATTCTAATAATAATTTTGTTTCACATCTAAGTCCACCTACTAATACAAGTTCTGAAAATTTAAGTCCATTGAGTAATAATAGACAACAAGTTAATAATTCAATTCAATCAAACTCAAGTGGTTTAAATTTGACTCAAACATCTTTACAATCTGGTCAGTTTTCTCCATTATTGGCTGGTCAATCGCAAACACTTTGCAATAGCCGTAAATACAATTGTGATTATTGTAGAAAACAGTTTACTGATCAAAGTAATCTACATCGTCATATACGTCAACAACATAACGGTTCTGGTCGTAGTCACACTTGCGGTGATTGTGGTAAAAGCTTTGCAACTGCATCTGGTCTTAAACAACATTCTCACATACACAGTTCTAATAAACCTTTCAGGTGTGAAGTTTGTTTCAAGTCATATACACAATTTTCAAATTTGTGTCGTCATAAGCGTATGCAAGCTGCTTGTAAACAACAATTAAAGTGTGATTTTTGTGATCAAACATTCAGTACTTTAAACAGCAAGTCTAAACACCAACGTTATTGTGAAGCTAATCCTAGCACTTTAAATAACAACGGATCTACTGTAACTCCTAATACTATTGATACAACAAGTATTAACAGTACTTCTCCTAATTTAAATAATACAAACGGGTTGATTAAACAAACAAATGTTGATTTAGACTTAAGTTTAAAAAATAACGAAGAAAACGATTTGAATAATTCTGGTTTGAATTTAAGTAATTTATTAGCTTTGAATAATAGTAACAATTCATTCAATATAAATTCAGCACAAAACTTATTTTCAAATTTGAATACAGACCAATTACTTAATGTAGATAATTTATTAAATGGTTCTAAACAATCAGATAATAATAAATTAAACGCTCTAAATTTTTTGAAGAACAATCTAAATCTTTTACAAAACAACAACTTAACTGGACTAAATAAACAATTTGGTAACTTGCCAAAAGATTTGAGTTTACAAAATTCTTCTTTCAATAATTCTAAGACTAATCAATTAATAAACCAAAACATTTCAAACACAAACCAATCATCTCAATTAGCAGATATTTTATCATTAGTAAATAAAAAATCTAATTTAGTTGAAGAAAATAAATCAAATAATCTTCTTAATGAACAATTATTAAATAATTTATCATCAAATAGTCAAATAAATCCATTAGCACTACTTTATGCTGGACAGAATTCTTTCAATCAATTATATTCAAATAATATTTTAGCAAATTTATTTAGCAATAATAATGATTTTTTAAATCAATTGACAAATAAAACTATACAAAATAACTTAAGTGGCAATATTGGTTCTGAAAATATTAGTCATAATAGTGGACTTGATCAAGATTTATCTCTTTTGATCAATAATTCATTGAGTAATTCTTTATTAACAACTGTTAATAACTTAAATAATCAAAATAATTTGCTTAAACCAAAGAAATCAATTGAATCACAAGATGTAGAGTTTGATAATGTTGAAGATGAAGAAGATGAAGATAGTGATTTAAATGAAGATTCAATCAATAATTCTGCAAAAAAACGTACTAAACATAAAATTGATAAAGAAGATATTGATGAAGATATTGATTTTGAAGCTATAGAAAATGAAGATTGTGAAGAAACAACAAATTATAATCAGCAATCTAAAAAAAATAAATTAACTCAAAATTTAGCTACCAAAGAAAATCATTTAAATTCCTTTATTCAAAAAATTAAGAATCAATTTTCTGCATAAAAGTTTTTTCTTAAAACTATTTAGTTGATATTGACGTTTTTGTTTTTATTTGTTTTAAATTAACAACGACATTTTTAAATTAAAATACAAGTAATAGTTTTCTATGTATATTATAAGCTAATTTTTATTAATTATTTTAATCCTCATTTTTATCAAAAATATTTTTTATAAAAATTGGTCATTAAAACTTTTATTTTTTGCGCCATCTAACATTATAAAGCCAATTTTGATCAAAAAGTTTTTAATTTGTTATATATTGTTTTGAATTGGATTATCTTTTTTTAATTGCATCTACCTGAAGCTTTGTAAATTTTTTTTTTGAGCTCAATCTAAATTATTTTCAAGTTTTTTTTATTTGTTTTTGGTTTTAAATGTGAATTTTTGTGTTTTTGTGCATATTATGATAATACTTTTTAAGTTAAATGAAACATTAAAAACAAATAATTAATTATAATTGAAAAAGAAAAGGAAAAAAAATTTATAATGTCTATTCATCGTAATATTAATTCACCTAAACAGACAACTATTTGCTCAGATTCTGCTAACGTACTTGCAAATGCTTTACAATTAAATTTATCAAGAGTTTATGATGGTGGTAATTCTGAATCAGGATTAATGTCAAATAATATTTTATCAAATTTTAATACATCTCCAACAACAAGCAATAATAAATTGATAGATAAAGTAGATTCTATTTTGAATTTATCTCCGTTTGTTACAAGTAATATGGTTTCACAATTAGATTCTAATAATTTAAGTTGTTCATCTTTAATTAATTCTAATTTAGGAAATTTAAATAATAACACAACTTTAAATGGGTGTTCAATACCAAATTCATTATTGAATCATTTTTCACCTGAAGACTGTTCTGATTTTAAATCAAGATCAGATTTACAGTCAAATAATTTAGCAAAAAGTTTATTTGCTGGTTTAAATGGAATGAGATTAGATTCACAACCATTAGATTTAAGAGTAAGTCGAAAAAGACCTTTTGGTTTTACATTTAATTCTTCAGATTTATTAGATGATCATTGTAACGAATCTAGTTTTTTAAATTGTGATTTAAATGGAAGTAATAAAAGATTAGCAACTGCTGCAGCTATAAATCAATTATTATCTAGCAATAGTTATAACAATAATAAAGTATCTACATCTGACGTTTTAAGCTCTTATAATAATATTTATGGATCTATTTATGCAGCTGCAGCTGCTGCTGAAAAACAACAACAACATAATGCTATAATTAAACAAATACAACAACAACAATATAATTCAAATTTGCATCCGAATTTTATTTTAGAATCAATGTATAGATCAATGAATGCAGAAAACTTCACAAGATTAAATAATAACTCAAATTTAAATAATAGTCTGAATGAAAACTGTAACAATTTAAGTCTTCCTTTGACAAAAAATCATGATCTTTCATTATTTAAAAATAACAAATTAGACGCATCAATTGAAAATTTATCTGAAAAATTAAAATCTAATAATGATTTAATCAAAAATAGTTTTCAAACAAATGGAGAATCTAAATACAATCATGAAGATAATTTAATTTCGAATGATTGTCTATCGGATGGAAAGTTAGATAAAAAATTAAAATGTGATAAAATTAACGAAAAAACATCTATCATGAACAAGAACATAAATTTAAAGAATGTTTACAATCAAGATAATGATCAATCAATAGATAATTCTAGTAATAGTAAATTATCAGTAGTAAAATATTCAAATGTATTGAATAATAATCACAAAAATAGGTATGATGAACTTTTAAGAAAATCTAAAAGTTTAACAGTTCAAAATAGTCAATTTCCTGAAATAACTAGCATTCCTAATGATTCTCATTCATTTTTACCAAATGGCTCATTATCTCGGATGAATCAAAATTTACGTTTAGCGAATTCTGTCAGTAATGCTTTATCTAGTGTTAATTTAACTTCAACAAGTTCTATAAAAAATAAAGAACGTTTTACTTGTAAATTTTGTGGTAAAGTTTTTCCTAGATCTGCTAATTTAACTCGTCATGTAAGAACACATACCGGAGAACAACCTTATAAATGTACATATTGTGAGCGTTCATTTTCAATAAGTTCTAATTTACAAAGACATGTACGTAATATTCATAATAAAGAAAAACCTTTTAAATGTGCTTTTTGTGAGAAATCATTTGGACAGCAAACAAATTTAGATCGTCATATGAAAAAGCATGAACAAGAATTAGGCTCAGATCAATTAGCCCAATTAGCAAGATTAAATAAATTAAATAATTCTCATTTAGGCAGACAAAGAAATTCAAGTTATCATACAAAAAGTCATACTAATGGCAATTCTAAAGTTTTAAATAATAATTTAACCAAAGATAATATAATTGATGTTGTATCATCAGAAAACTATTTTAAAGATATTGCTAGTTTAATTAATAAAGTATCAAATAAGAATTCACAAAATAATGGATCTAATTCTTTATTAAATTTAAATCAATTTAATTTATCAAACAATTTTATTGACACAAATAATGAAACTCAAAATGGTTTTAATTTAGCTTTAGCTGCTGCTATTGCTGCTCAACAACAAAAAATTAATATAGAATCAGAAAAATCATATCAAGAACAAGAAAATGATACAAATGATTTAAATATATCTATATTTTCAAATGAAACAAACGATAATAAACTATTTGGTTTTCTAGATAATAATCAAGAATTGAATGAAAAGCTACTGAAATACAATGTTGTTAAATATTTAGAAGCGTTAGGTAATAATTCAAAAAAGCAAGATGATTCATCAATTGAAAAAGATTTATCTTCAAAAAGTGATGAGTTTGATGATGAAGCAACAACAATAGCAGAAGAAGAAGATCTTGAAGAAAATCAAAATGAAGAAGCAAATGAAAATTTTATTAAAACAGAAAGTGATTATCTATTGAATAATAATGAGGATTTTAAACAAACTGAAGAAAATGAATTTAAAAATAGTGAAGATTCTAAATCGGATAACGATTCAGATAAATTTGATGGTTTAAAAAAAGAAAATGGTTTCAATAAAATAGATAATTCAGATGATAAAAATTCTGATGAAAATATCGATATAAAACGTAAAACAAGAAGTAAATCAATTGATAAACAAAATGGTAAACTTATGATAGATAATTTACAATCAGATGATAATAAAATAGAAATAAATGATAATTTTGATGATTATGAGAAAAAAAATGAATTTCGTAAAAAGAATAAAAGAGGTAGACATACAAATAATATTGGAATTGTTGTTGCTAAATTGTCTAAAAAAGCTGAACAAAAAGTTAAATTATCAAATAAAGAAGATCTATTATTAGATTGTGAAGAAGATTAATTTCTTTAAAATGTTTAAACAAATTCATCTTTATATGATGATTAGGTCTAGTCTAAATTTTATTTTTATAAATAAAATAACTTTAACCAAATATCTTGAAAACCTTTTAGATTACCAAAAAAATAGCCAGAAAATTTCTTGTTTTAATATTAGATTCATATTAATGAACACCAAAAAACGTGACAAAAACTAAATTTTTTTGTTTGTTTAATAAATAGTAGTTTAATTAGAAAAATTTAATTTTAAATATAATTGTTTTTAACATTTCTTGTAATTAAATTATAAGTTTTAATATTCATTTTTTTACCTTTTACCCTTCATCACACATATCTTAATCATATAAAATTATTAAAAAAAAAATTATTAAATTACAATATATACTTTATACATTTATGATACAATTCAAATAACATTTAACCAAGCATCTTTTCATCATTACCATCTTGTGTTGACTATAATTAATATTATTAACTTTGACATTAAAAAAAAACAACACATAAAATGATTTCGAATTTATATTGAACATAAACTTCAAAGTAACTTTTTATTTGAATAAACTTGTATTTTGGAAAAAAAAAAATTTCTATTTATTAGATATTAAATGAGTTGTCAATTTGAATTTTTTAATAATATTCTAAAATCAAAGTTTTCAATTATTGGAAAACTTTTTAAATTTTAGTTTTTTAAAACTTTTTTTAGTAAAAATCAAACTTTTTTTTCAAAATTATTTTTTAAAGAAGAGCATTCTTAGTTTTCTTATTTATATAAATTTTTTTTAATTTTTTCAAATCAAAATAGGAAAACTAAAAACCTTTTACACAATTTGTAAAAGTTTTGTTTAGTTTTACTATTCTTTTGGTAAAGGTAGTCTTGACAACTAACATTTTATTTTTTTAAAAAATATTCAATCAAAATACTAAAATTCAATTTAAAATGGTAATTAATCAAAAACTTAAAATTAAAATTAAATATTTTTTTTTTAACTTAGTTTTTATCAAGATCAAAACCTCAAAGTGACACTAATCAAAAAAATGATATAGATGACAAAAATTTAAAAGAAGATTTGAATTTAGAAAGTTTTTTAGCTAAAAGAGATTTTACTGGATCTATTACTTTTTTAAATTATAATGAATGTGAAATTGAAGAAAGTTTAAATAAATTATGGTTAGGTTATTGTTATTTTCACTTAGGAGAATATAAAAAAGCATTTGATATTTATAAGAAATTAGAATCAGATTTAGAAAATGAAAAAAATGATAAAACAATTAAATGGACAAAACAAAAAAAAATCGATTTTGTTTGTCAGTTAAAATTATATTTAGCTATTTGTCAGTTTTTACTTGGTGATTATAATAAAAGTAAACAATTAGAAATTGAGTTTGAAAATTTATATTCAAAAAAAAAGTCAGAAAACTTAAAAGAATTAAATGATCTTCATTTCAGATTAAAAATTCATTTAGCATCTAAATTTAAAGATGAAGAACAAATGAAAATTTTAATAAAGGAAAAAAATGAAACAATACCTAATCAATTGTGTTTAGCATCTATCAATTATTTGAATTCTCAATATCAAGATGCAATAGATATTTATAAAAAATGTTTGTTAGAAAAACGTGAATTAAATGCTTTGTCTGTTTATTTGGCATTATGTTATTATAAATTAGATTACTATGATGTTTCACAAGAAGTTTTGAATTCTTATTTGACAAAATTTTCTTCAGATTCTTTAATTGCTGTAAATTTAAGAGCATGTAATCATTTTAAGCTGTATAATGGAAGAGCTGCTGAAAGCGAATTAAGAAGTTTGATTGATAACTGTTCTTTAGGTTTTTATTTTGCTAAAGATTTAATAAAACATAATTTTGTCGTTTTTCGTAATGGCGAATCAGCATTTCAAGTATTATCAAGTTTACTAGATACTATACCTGAAGCAAGGTTAAACTTAGCTATTTATTTTTTAAAACAAAATGATATAGAAAAAGCGTTTAATCTAATGAAAGAAATCAAACCAAATACCCCAAACGAATTTATTTTAAAAGGTGTTGTTTATGCTGCTTTCGGTCAATTAGCAAAAAAACAAAATGAAATTTTATCTGCCGATGTATTAAAAAAAGCTCAGCAATTTTACCAAGTTGTAGGAACTTCAGCTTCTGAATGTGGTATGAAAAATAAATTTTTGATTAATCAGTTAATGAAATTTTTTTATTAGATACAATCCCAGGAAGACAATGTATGGCTTCTTGCTTTTTTCTTATGAAACAATTCGATGATGTCTTATTATATTTGAGTTCTATCAAATCTTATTTTTATTACGATGACACTTTCAATTTTAATTATGGCCAAGCTAAATTAGCGATAGGTAATTTTAAAGAAGCTGAAGAAACATTATGTTTAATCAGGAATGAACAAATTTTAAATGATCCAGTGTACATTAATTTGCTAATTAGATGCTGTAAGTTTTCAATTTTATTAATTTTAAAAATTAAATTTTATACTTGCAATTTAGTTATTATGAATAAAAAACCAAAACTAGCTTGGGATTTATATGAAAAAAATGAATCTTCTAGTCAATCTTACAATTATTTATTATTGATTGCAAATGATTGCTACAAAGTAAGTTTTAAATAAACTTAATTTAGAATAAAATTTAATAACAAAACTTTTCAGATGAGTTTTTTTTATTTTTCTGCAAAAGCATTTGATATACTTGAAAAAATTGATGGAAATGCTGAATATTTTGAAGGAAAAAGAGGTGCATGTTGTGCATTATTTCAAATGATAATAGCTAATAAAGAACCTAAGTATAAACTATGAAATAAAAATATTCAATTAAAAATTAATTTTTTTTTTATTTTAGACAGCTAATAGGTGAAATAATAAGTTTATTAAAAACATCTGAAAATCAACAGACAGAACAAATTATCAAAGTTATTAAACATTGGTCTAACTCATGAAAATCATTTTTTTTTCTTTTTAAGTTCAAAACATTTTCGAAATGCTTCTGTTTCATTTTTACATTTTCTCCAATCTTTATGTTCAAACATGCATTCTTGTACAGCTACATGCTGATCAAAACATCCTATTCCTTTTAACATAGAAACCAATGGATCATCTTCATCTAAATTACTTGTATCTCTTTGATGATCTGAACTTGACATTTTTAATTTTTTTAATAAAAAAAGTTTTAAATTTATTTGAATCAATTACAAAAATTAATTAAACTTAAAGTTAATTGAATAATTCTTTTTTAAAACAAGATAATTTTTTTGAAATTTATAAATTAAAACCAAGTTTAAATTTTATATCTTGAAACTGAATTTTTGATTATTTTAAAGTTTTATTCAACACAAGATAAAATTATTAAGTTCAAACTTATTTAGAACTTTAAATTAATATTTTAATTAGTTTGAATGTTTAAAACATGAAAAAACAAAAAATATTTAAAGAGACATCTATACTTTTTAATTAAAATTAAAATTTATAACTAAATTTCAACTTTAATTTTTTATTCAATTTTAATGTTTTTTAATAAATTAGAAATGATAGGTGTAAAAATTATACATTTAAACAAATAAAAAATTAACAAAAAGTTTGATAGAAATTTTCGAAATTAAACTTCAAAACTACGTATTTTAATTCACACAATTCACACAAGAATATTTTAGTTCAAAACTTTTAAAAACTCTAATGTAAGTTTTTACATTAACACTTATAACTTATTTTTATGAAAATATTTTTGTAATTCCCTTACAGAGAAAAGATAATTCTTCATATCTTTTTTTTCAGTTTAAAATTTTTTGTTAAATTTTAACAAAATTAAGTTTGCAAAATTTTTATAAAATGCTCATTAAAATAGCTAGTTTCGAAAAATAAGAATAAAAATTATATTTCACTAGTTTATCGATAATATTCAGTTAATTTTTTATTGATTATTTAGATTTAGTTATGAAAAAGTTCTTTTTTAATATTCTTACAACTATTTAACTTAATTTAGTTTATTTATGTTTTGGCTTAATTGTATACAATTGTTTTTATATATTTTGAATTTTAGGTCAAACAAAAAATTCACGAGTTGCGTTCTTCATGCAAATAATTAAAAATTGATCAAGACAATTTAAATTTAAAAAGTCTTAAAAATTAAAAGTAATAAGCAAAACTTAAAACTTTGAGAACTTTTGTGAAAATAAATATTTCATTATTTCATGCTAACAAAATTCTTATTCTCACAAAAATTAAGCTAAGCAGCTTAGCTTCTTATCAGATATTTCAAATATTTACTTTGCGCGCTTTTTTTTTTATAAACGGCTTTATAAAAAATTCAAACTTTTTTTATATAAACTAAATTAGTTAAGACTTTTAAATTAGTTTTTAAAACAATTAATGTAAAATTATATTTATATCTATGTTAAAAAAATGGAGAATCTTGATATTACACCGGCGTTCATTGATATTTTTCGAAGAATTAATAAACATCTAGATATTATTCCATTTCAAAAATTATTAAATGATCAAAACTCTAGCTTAAATGATTTGAAAAAAAATGAATTAAAAACAAAAATTAATGATTCAATAAAAAAAATTCGTCAATTGAATTTAGTTTTAGATGAATTAAAAGATCAAACATTAATACAAATTGAACAAGTACAAACTGACTATGAAGAAAAAAATCGTGATTTAGATGAATTAGAGAAACATTATAATTATGTAAATAGTAATAAAAATTGTAAAGTTTTTAAAGAAAAAATTTATGAAGTAAATGATAAAAAAATTAATTATGATTTCAATGATTTTGATAATTTAGATAATTCTACTAAATTGATTGAGAAAAAAGAGAATTTAGAGTTTCAAATACCTAAAAGGTCAATTAAAAAACCCTTTACACATCATCAAATCAAAACAATATCTGTTAATAATAAAATAGAAATTAAAGATAAAATCGATTTAAAAGAAAAAATTAATTCTGATTCTAACAATTTATATAAAAAAGAAAAAATTAAGAACTATGATAGCTCTTATATTAATTATCCACAAATAAATTATATTTCATTAAGTGAGTTTAATTATATACCAAAATATATGAAAGGTCGTTTAAATTTTGATAGTTGTATAAAATATGTAGATGAATTTAATAAGACATTAGAGAAAAAATATAAATTTATGATGACACCTTCACAAAAGTTCACTAATGAAGATAAAATAAAATATGCCTTATATAAAAATCAAGAAGATGAAGAAACAAAAGGACAATTTTTTTGTACTCCTAAAGATTTGCATGAATTTAGTGATTTAAAACTTTCTAGTAATAATACAAAAATAGTAATACAGTGTTTAAGACATTGTAAGAGAATTCGAGAAGTTAGGGGAAAAGATAAACTGATACGATATATTGTAATAAACTAGTTTTTAAAATAAAATAGTCAAAATTTCATAAAATTAATTTATTATTTAATGTTTAAAAACAAACACAAATCAAACTAATTTTTGTTTAAAAAAAAAATTGAACTTTTAAAGATCTTTCCTTACTCCAAAACCAGCTTCTTTAGGTGGTTCTGTTAAAGATGTTAAACCTCCTGCTGGTTCACAACAAAATCTTCCACTCTTAGTAGAAGGTCCAGCTTTAGGTTTACGTCCAGCTTTTAAATCTTCTATCAAATTTTCAACATCTTCCATTGTTAAATCTTCATAATAATCATCATTAACTTGTATCATAGGTGCATTAACACATGCTCCTAAACACTCAACTTCACTTACAGTGAACAGTTTTGGGTCTGTACATAATTCTTTAACTTTTTTAAAAACATCATCTGCACCTCTTAACATACATGGAGTTGTTGTGCATACTTGCATATGATATTTTCCTACTGGTTGTCTTATGTACATTGTGTAAAAAGTAGCAACTTCATAAACTCTCATTCTTGGTACTTTAATGTAATCTGCAACATAATTCATAGCATTCAAAGGTAACCATCCTCCATGTTGACGTTGAGCCAAATCCAATAAAGGCATAATAGCTCCACTTTGGAAATTAGCTGGATACATTGCTAAAATTGATTTTGCTCTCTAAAAAAAATAAAATACTTTAGATCGAGATTAAGATTTAATAAATAAATAACTTTTATGTTTTCAGGTGTAAACTTAAATTCTTTAACATCTGGATCATTTTCTCTATGTACAAACAATGCATCACTTTTTAAAATTTTAGTTGTTGAAATGGGTCTTATTTGATTGTTAATTAAGCTTAAAATTGATTTTTTAAATAAAGACATTATTGAAATTAATGTTTTGATAAACTTTATTCTTAACTCAAGTTCACTTTAAAAACATCAAAACAAATTGATCAGAACGCTACCTACAAACTTGCGCATGCTTAAAAAAAATTATACTGCTTAACTTTTTTTTTTAACTTTAATCGCTTAAAAAAACTTATTTTATTACTTTTGAACTATGAATAATCAAAAAAAAAAATTATTGATACAATAACTTATTTAAAAAAATCTAGATACAGTTTAATAATAAAATTTTTATAAAGTCTAACTATTTGATACAATTATATTTGATTTAATCATTTACTTGTTGATTTCGAACTCATGTCTTAAGTTATTTTTTTTTCCTTTTTTTAGATCTTTATTTGAATTGATTAACCATTCAAAGAAATCTAAAATATATTTCAATCATTTTTTCAGCGTAAATTGTACATCCACAATCTAAAACAAAACTTGTCTTTTTTAAAATTTCCTATAACTTTAATTTTCAATAAATTTTTAAATATTTGAGTTAATTTAAGCTAATAGTTTTGATTTAGAAAAATCTAGAAAAAAAGTTTTCTCACAAACTTAACTTTTGTCTTAAAAAATTTTTGGTAAAAAAAGTTTTTGTAAATATTTTTTTTTGTTAAACCTAAACAAACAATATGTCTTAGTTTAGACAAAACATAATATTTACATGAAAAAAAATTAAGGAAAAATTTTCTCTTAAATTTTTTTGTCTTAACAAAACTCCAATCATTTTCTCTTTACTTTTTGTTCAGATCACTTAAATAATTTTTAAATTTTTTTTATTAAATTAAGTTTTTGAAAGATATTTATGTTTATTGAAAAAAAATTTTAGTTTGCTGAAGACGCTACCTACAAGTTTGCGCATACTCATAAAAAGTATACAAGCTCACGTGTGTGATTTTGAAGTTTTTTTAAATTAAAGATGGATTTGGTTGAAATTAATTTAATTTCTTCTTATTTAGAAGAATCTATTAATGATGAAAAAATTAATGATCAGTTTTTTATAAATTATTTGAATAATTCAGAAGAGAAAATAAAAAACTTTTTCAAAGAAATAGAAAACGATAATTTAGAAAAATATTTTTTTTTAGGTGTTTGTTCATTACAAACCTTTGTTTTATTTAACTGGATTTATCCTAATTTTCATTTATTAGAAGATAATGTTGAAAATTTTTTGAAAGATGTAGAAGAAGATAAATTAAAAGAAGAATTATTTTTATTTGATTCAGATTATCAACCTAAAATTAATATTATTCAATTACTTTTGATAACTAAAAAAATTTTTTCAAAGTTATCAAATGATAATTTAAGTTTTTTAGTATGGAAACTTAGATTTTTAATTGTTTATCAATCTATTTTAAATAGATATAATAATATTTTTGATATTGATAATGAAAAAATTGTTTCAAATTTGTTAGATAAAATTGAAAATGATAAAAATATGTGTAAAAATTTGAAAATGCGTTTATTACTTGAAATTTGTCAATTTAATTTAATCCAAAGTAAAGTTCAAGGACTTAAAGAAAACTTATTACAAGCAGGTAATTGTACAAAATTAGTTTTTAAACTTTCAGGAGCTTTAGGTAAAAAAACACATTTTCAAAAACAAGCTAAGTCTTTATTATTTCTAACATTAAGTAGAGATGATTCTGAAAATGGTATTGTTGATGAAAAAGAAACAAATTTAAAAATAAATAAAGATCGTTCAGAATTAACTAAAGATATTAAATTAAATGATGATACTTTACTATCTAAACCTGAGTTTTTAGATAAAAATTTAAATAATGAAATTTTAGAGTTAAATGATAATGAAGAAGCTTTATTATTAACATTTGTAAAATTTCATTCAAAGTGTGGTATTAGTCAAGACGATTTACTCAAAGAAGAATTGATGATTTATTTAGAGCACTTAGTAAATAATTCAACTGTATGGTCTGTTCATTATGAAGCAATTTTTCAAAGATGTTTATTAGAAATATCAGAAAGTAGAAAAATAGAACGTTCAATGTTACAGTTGATGACATTAACTGATTCTTTGAATGAATTTTTTATAAGAGACTCTCTTAAATTACATTTATTTTATTCCTCATCTATGACGCCTATCTGGAAAATTAAAAAAAAATTAGCAGAAGTTTTAATTTCTTTAGGTTGTGTAAAAGAAGCTTTAGAAATTTACTTAGAATTAAACTTATGGGAAGAAATTGTTTTTTGTTATAAGCAAATTGGAAAAAAAACAAAAGCAGCTGAATTAATTAAAGAACGTATCGACATAAAAGAAACACCTTATTTATTATGTTTATTAGGTGATGTTACAGATGATATTAAATTATATGAAAAAGCATGGGAGTTATCCAATGGTAAAAGCTACTTAGCTCAAAAACGTTTAGGTTATCATTTTTTTGATTTACAAGAATATGATAAAGCAATTGAATGTTTCAAAAAGTCTATTGAAATAAATGTTGTTCAACTTGATACATTACAACGTTTAGGTTATTCAGCTTTACTTATTGAAGACTACAGATTAGCTGTAAGCTCTTATAGGAGAGTTTTAGAATCTGATCTTGACAATTATCAAGCATGGAATAATTTATCAAAAGCTTATATCAAATTAAATGAAAAAGATAGAGCGTTTAAAACATTACAAGAAGCTTTAAAAAATAATTATGAAAATTGGAAACTATGGGAAAATTTTATTGTTTTGAGTTTAGATCTTGGAAAATTCAATGAAGTCATAAATGCATGGAATCGTTTAATAGATATTAAAAATAAATATGAAGATGATGAAATAATGGTTATTTTAGTCAATTCTTTATGTAGTATTAATGATAAAGAAGTCGATTATTTAAAAAAGAATACTTTAAAACTTTTAGGTAGAATAACATCTAGTTTTCAGTGTTCAAGTATAATTTGGTTAAATTATGCAAAATTATTAATTAATGTTAATGAACCTTTAATAGATAAAATAGTTAATTGCTTGTCTAAAGCACAAAGAGCATTAATGATTAAACCTAATTGGGAAAAAAATTCTGAAGATATTATTCAAAATTTAAAATGTTTAAATCAGCTTACTGACTATTACAACTATTGTTTAGACAAAATTTCAAATGATGAACGTAAAAGAGTTTTATCATCATTCAAGTTGACATCCAATAATATTATTAATTTAATTAAATCAAAAAATGAATATTGGTCATTAAAAGAAGAAACTAAAAATATTATTGAAAAAAGTTTGAATGATTTTGAAGAAAAAAAAAATTTGTTAATTAGTACATAAGAGTTTAATTGATTGTAATTTCAGTTTCATTTTAAAGTTTTTTAATAAAATTTATTTTTCTAAATTCTGTTTATCATTCTTCAAAACCTAAATTTAAACCAATCTAAAATAAATGAAAATTTTTAAAACAGTCACTATGATACTTATTATTTGATATTAAAGATAAAATTAAAAGTACCAAAGTTTATAGTGTGTTTTAGCTTAAACTACTTTCATTTAAATATTTAAACTGTACATTATAGAATACCAAAAAACATAAAAAAATAATCATTAAATAAAAATTTTGATTGAAAAAATTAAACTTTCAATTAACATAATTTAATTGCTAAATATAATTTGTTATAAAACTATTTTTAATAACAAAATAGCATGCTCAGTTGTAAATAAAATAATTTTTTTCATTTTTAGTTTTACAAACCTATGTTGAAGCCGCCGCCGTGTTGAAAGTTTGTTTATAAAATTTTTTTAAAAGTTTCAATAAGTATTTAACTTAATTCAAATGGCAAGTACTTATTTTAAAAGATATAAAGAACTTTGTAAAGTTTGGCCTGCAGAACCATTAAAAACACATCGAGATTTTTTGAACCTTTTGCAAAAACAAATATTAGTTTGGTTTCCTAAAGGAGATTTAACAAAAATAGATAACCTCCAAAATTTAGATAAACAAATCTCAGCTTTAGAACGTTTAAATTTAAATGTTCATAAGAAAAAGTATAATGATCGTTTTGTTTCAAAGTTAAATGCAGCTTCATCAATTTCATTGAAAGAAATTAAAGAAATGTTGACCACAAGTTACTTAGATGAAAATAAAAAGATGGAAAATATTTCGAAGAGATTTTTAAAAGAGTTGAGAAATTCAAAGCTTAATCAAAAATTTTTAGATAAAAAAACTTGAACTTTTATTTATTTGAATTGTAATTTGATATTAATAAATATAATTTTTAAATCATTTTGTATTTTTTTTTTTAATTTAATTTTTTGAATTAAAAATTAGTTCTTATTTTTATTCACGCATGTTTCAGAGCATGCTCAAATCAATTTTTCGGCAAAATTTTTTATGTAAAAGATCTCTGATTCTACTTGGCTTATTTATTTTCGAATTTTTTTCTAGTTTTGTTTATAAATTAAATTTTTTTTTAATATGCTTTCTCATTTTAATACATTTTTATTCTTCAAAATATTCATTTTCATCGAATTTTTCACATTTATTAAGGGTAATTTTAATTTCAATTAATCTTTAATTTTTTTAACTTTATACTTTTTAGGTACAAATAAATTTGAAAATGATTTCCAAGATTTAGAAATAAGAATTGCAATTAGTCCGAACAAAAAAGATTGCTTTTATCAGTTTGCAAAAAAAAATTTCAATTTAGAAGTTAGTTATCAAGTGATAAATTCAAAATTAAGTTGGATGAATCCTTTAAGTGATGCTTCTAATTTACAAATTGGTTTTGAACTTTTTGATCCAAATCATAAAACTATAATAAAAGAAGAGAAGTCTAAAGAAGGTACTCACGTTCACACAGTTTTAGAAGAAGGTGTTTATTCATTTTGTTTTGATAATACAATATCAAGTTTTGCCCATAAAGTTATTAATTTAGAAATTTATTTGTATTCTGATCAAGATGAAGAAAAATGGGTAGATAAAGATTTTGATTTTCAACTTAAAAATGAAGAAAAATATTCAGATTCAATAAAAGTTTTAAAAGTAAGTTTGAAGCTAATTTTTAACTTTAACTAAAAATTTTTTTTATTTTGTAGTCTTCTTTAAATAAAATTAAAGACAGTTTAATAAAAATAAGTCATAGCCAGAATGCTAAAAAAGCCATTGAAAGTAGAGATTTCAATATAATAACATCCCTATCTAGTTTCATCAATTCTTATTCAACTTTTTCATTGGTAATGTTGCCTTTAGTAGGTTTTTTTCAAATTATGTTAATCAGAAGTTTATTTGAACAAAAAAGCCATTGGAAATGTCTGTTTAAACCTCTTCCATTTATCGATTATTTTTCATCTTAAAAAATTTCTCATTTAAAATATTTTTACAAAAATTTTCGCTTTTTGTACTATTTATTAGAAATTCACGTTCTTAAACATGATGATTTCATTATTTAATTCTGTAAAAATCATAAAATAAATTTATTTTTAAAATTAAAACTTTTTCTTAACGGTATCGAAATTGAAACTTTATTAAACATAGCTTTTACATTTAAATATGCGTGTGCTTGAGCTTATTATTAAAGTAAAAGCTATCATATCAGAGAAATTTTTGAATTCTCAAGTCACAGTTTTAATAAATATTTTGATATTGCAAATTCATTTTTTTTTTGAAAATTGTTATTTTGAGTATAGCATAGTAAGATTAACATGAATTATTTTGGCTCAAGTCGTAGTAAAAAAAAAACGAATCTATTAGTTTTAGATGCCAGTTGAAGTTTTCAAGACTCCGAGAAGCTGCATTAGAGGGCTACAAAGTTTTCTTAGACAATACTCTTGTTTGTTGGATAAAATAAAAAAAATTGAAAAAAATTGAATGACAGTGATTAAAAAATTATAATGAAGTACAGAACATAGTCTCAAGGAAATAATAAAAGATTTATGTAAATAAAGAATTTAATGGGATTAAAATTGATCTAATCAACAAATCAGTTGAAAGTTTAAAGTGCAAAGAAAACACCTATAATTTTTTTATAAAAAAATTAAATTTTTCAATTTATTACAATTATATTCAAACACAACAGTATCAGAAATGGTTAAATGATGCAGTAATATATTTTCGTCTAACTTTAATTAAATTATAAAGTTTAATTAAACTTTTTGGTTTCATTAATTTTTTTTCAAACTTATTCAAAGATAAAAGTTATAATTCAAGTCAAAAAGTAGAAATACTTAAGCATAAGTTACATATACTATAATAATTCTAACAACTATTAGTCTTTAGCAGTTTTGATTTAAACAGAAAAACTTTTTACTTTTGCTTAAGCTAGCCTCACACGCTCTAAAATGTTTGAAACATTTCTTATTTTTTAAACATTGAACAAATATTTTTTAGAGCGCTTGCGCAAAAATATGTTCAAAATATGAAAAAAAAAGTTTAATGTTCCAAAAAAAAAGTTTGCAATTTTTTGTTTAAAAAATATTTTTTCAACATTTTCTTTTACATTCCGACTTTGTTTCAAGTGTTTTTCTTATATAAACAAATAAAAAAAGATTTTTTTTTGACAAATTAATTAATATTCATAAAATGTGTTTAAAAAATTATCAAAAAATATTTTTAACACTTATAATTTTAAAAGCAGTCAATTTTTACATGAAAATAAAGTATAAATTGCGATGAAACAAAAATTATTAGTTCAGTTCAATTTTAGAAATTACAAAATGACTTCAAAATTAGCTTTAAGTGACAGTGAAAAATTTAAACTTATTGAGTTTGTAGAGTCTAAACCATCTTTATGGAAAAAAGTTTCGCCAGGGTTTGCAATAAAAAACAAAAACAAAAATGAAATTTGGCAAGAGTTTTGTAAAGATAATTATGACATTAATCTAGTGAAAAGTGAATTTCATAAATTAAAAAGTTGTTATACTTGTGAATTATCAAAAATAAAAAATTCAAAAAAATCTGGAATAGGTATAAATGATGTTTACACGCCTAAATGGGTTTTTTTTAACCAAATGAAGTTTCTTGGTAATTATATCAAACCATCAGAAACATCTTTTGCATTAGAAATGACTAGAAAGGATGGTACATCAATAAAGTATAATTATAAGGAAAATGACGTTGTAGAAGATAATGAAAATGACGATCAAATTAGTTCTATAGATGATCAAATTGATATAACAGATGATCAAATTGAAACAGAAGACAAATATTATTCAAGCCAAAATACTGAATTTCTGTTTGAAAAAATTATTTTTTATGTAAAAATAACTTTTATTTTTCTTTTATTTATACAAAAAAAATAAATTCTGTTTATAAAACAAGCTGACATGAGAAAAAAAAAATTTCCCTCGGTGTTTTAAGATAAAGTTTGGCGCTAATTAATTTAAAATTATAGTTAAATATAAATAAAAAGAGTATTTTTCGCTTATAATTTTTAAATACTTAAAAATAAATTAATTAAATAATTATGGATAATAAAATGGAAGTTGATGAAAAAAAAATTCCTAAAAAAGTATCATTGGCTCCTTGGTAAATGAAAACTTTTTTTTATAAACATTTTGTAAAATTTATTTTTAGGGTTGAAAGATATCGACCGATTGTTTTTGATGATATTGTAGGAAACGAAGATATAGTAGAAAAACTAAAGCTTTTTTCTCAGAATGGTAATGTTCCTAACATACTTTTGTCTGGACCACCTGGTACTGGTAAAACAACAACTATACTTTGTTTAGCTAGAGCTTTACTAGGTAAAATTTTAAATTTGATTTTCTTGTTCTTAAAAATATATTTTATAAAGGTCCTCAATTAAGAAATGCTGTTATGGAATTAAATGCTTCAAATGAAAGAGGTATTGATGTCGTCAGAGAAAAAATAAAAATGTTTGCACAATCTAAAGTTACTTTACCTCCTAATAGACATAAGATAGTTATTTTAGATGAAGCAGATTCAATGACTACTGGAGCACAACAAGCATTAAGAAGAACAATGGAAATTTATTCTGAAACTACAAGATTTGCTTTAGCTTGTAATACATCTGAGAAAATAATAGAGCCAATTCAATCTAGATGTGCTCATGTTCGTTTTAACAAACTAACAGAAGAACAAATTAGAAAAAGAATAATTAGTATTTGTGATAAAGAAAGTTTGAAGTACACAAAAGAAGGTATAGATTCAATTTTATTTACTGCTCAAGGTGATTTACGGCAAGCTATAAATAATTTACAATCAACTTATGATGGTTTTGGTGAAATTAATTATGATAATGTTTTTAAAGTGTGTGATGAACCTCATCCTTTGTTGGTTAAAAAAATGCTTGAGCTTTGTATTAAAAAAGAATTTGAAGATGCACATGTTATAATGAAACAACTTTGGGAAAAAGGATATCCAGCTCAAGATATAATTTCTAATATATTCAATGTCGTTAAAATGCATGAAATGTCAGAAGATTTAAAATTAAATTTCATTAAAGAAATAGGAATAACTCATTTAAGAATAACAAGAGGAGTTAATTCCTTTTTTCAGTTTTCTAGTTTACTAGCTAGATTATGTAAACATCAAAAAATTTAATTTTTGTTTTTTAAAACTACTGCTCAAATTTATACTTATTTTTTTATAATAAAAAAGCTATAACCAAAATGTAAAATATACTGTTCTCAAAACAAAAATATATTTATAAAAAAGATTTGATCTAATAATAAAATTGCCATTAGAGTGAGATGTTCCGCAAAAACCATTGAAAATGTAATTAAAAAATGGGTTAGATATGATACAGGTTCAAGAGCTGTTAAAAAAAGGTTTGATTCAAACTTCAAAATCTTCTTTCAGTCTGTCTGTTACCTTGGCAAATGTGAAGATTAAGTTTTACTGTATATTGGCTTTAGGAAATTAAATAAAATTGCGATTCCAGAAGCCAGCTATTTCTAAGTATTGGAGACATTCTTAATGTGATTTTTGATTGTGATTTTTTCAGCGTGTTTGATACTGACAGCGTATTTTGAAATGTACCTGTTAAGTTGCAAGATCGTAAAAAGTTAACTTTTGTGACCGAAACAGGACATTATGAGTTCAATTTTTACTTTTTGGATATAAAAATTTACCAGATATTTTTCAAAGATCTCTAATTTGATAAAAAAATATAATCTACTTGGATTTTGTAGAAGTTATATTGATGACGTTATTTTTTTTTAAAGATCAATTGAAGATCATTTAAAACATATCGAGAGTTTCTTGAAATGATAAATCAGGAAAATATAAATTTGAAAATATTAAAGTGTAAAATAGTAAAAAGATAAATTAATTATTTAGGTCATAAAATCTCAAAGAATTTAATTAGCTTCTTGACGGATAATTTTTCATCTGTTAGGAATTTTCCAATTCAAGTAAATAAAAAAAAAGCTAGACGTTTTCTAAAGTAGGTGAATTATTATCATAGATTTATTGAAGGTAAAAGTTTGATTTTGGAACCTTTATATAATTTATTAAGAGAAGAGGTAAAATTTAATTATTCTGAAGAATGTAATAAAAGCTTTGAAAACTAAAGAAAATATTTAACATCAGAGCCAGTTTTAAGAATTTTTAATCCGTATAAGAAAATTTTTATTTTTTAGATGCGTAGCTTTTGGAATTAGGTGCGATAATTGAAGAAGAAGATGAAGAAAATATTTTGCATCCAATGGCTTACTTCTCGGAAAAAATTCCAAAGGTTAAAAATAGTAGATCGGTTATGGAAGATGAGTTATTAAGAAGGCCGTTACTTTCTGGCAACAATATTTAATTGATAGAGAATTTTTAGAAGAAATTTTTTAGTCAGAGACAAGAGAAATCAATATTATAAATTTAAACATCCCAAAAAAAAATTCTAAAACGTATTTAACAGATGAGCAAGCTTAATTGTCATTTAAAAAAATATTTATAAAAATTAAAACTTAAAAAAAAATAAATTACTAATTTGAAACTAGGAAAATTTCAATTATCATATTGAAAAGTTTTTGAGGAATAATTTTGTGCTAAAATTAAATAAACTATTTAAAAAGAAATTGCATTTGTTCAATACAAGGTAAATGAATTTCCTCATAAAAAATGAATTAATTTATTAAATTAATTATCTTAAATTTATTAAAAAACCCAAAATTCTGTATGCTTTTTTAAAAATTTTTAATTTTTTTAGTTCATATTTTAAAATTAGCGCTCCAAACTTTAACAAGTTTTCTTACATCAATTTTTTGAAGCGTCCTCTACTCATAATAAAAAAAACGCAATTTCAATAACAAAATCAGCTGATAATTTGTTTTTGTTTTTTTTTGTTCAATATAAATGAAATTATTCTAATGGAGCAAAAAAAATCTTGTTTTTTTATAAATATTTAGATTGATAAACTTTTTTTTGTGATAAAGTATTCTTTGAGATGAATTAAAATTTTTTTTAAAAGTTTTTTTGTTGAATTAAAAAAAATTAATAAAAACTTATTTTATCTTTTTAACAAGTGAAAAAATTAAAGTCTTTTGAATAAAAATGTAATTTTGTTTATTCAATTTATGATTTAAGTTATAATATTTTGCCATAATTTACCAATTTGTGTTCGATAGTTTATCTTAATTAGTTAGTTATATTAAATGCAAATTTTTAAAAAATGAATAATAATTTTTATTCCACAACTTTATCAAACCAAATGAACAATCAGTTTTCTAATCAAAATGAGCCAATAGAAGTATTTTCTGATCCTGAACATTTAGATGATTTAGGTGAAAATGATGAAGAAGATATGGAAACTGAGTTCAAAAATTTAACTGAACAAGAAAATTTAAAAAAAAGTTTAAATTTAAATAAAAATTCACCTAAAAAGTTAAATTATTTTTTGAATAATATAGATAATTGTGAAGACGACAATAATCAAATCAAATGCAAAATTTGCTTAAAGTTTAGGTCTCATTTTTTTTGTGAAAATTGTATTAAAAATGGTGATTTCACATCTTCTAAACAGACAGAAATTATTAAAGAACGTTTTGCAGAAAAAAAATTGAAATTTATCAAACTAAAAAAAAACTTAGAAAACATTGATAAGTCTCTTCATAATCAATTAGATCCAACTATACAATTAAATCGTTTAAAACATGAGTTAAATTGCAAAATTGATAATAAAAAGATCTTAATTAATAATTTAAATGAGAATAAAAAAGAAATCAGCTGTTTAATAAAAGAATTAAAAGATACTGACAAAAAATCAATTAAAAATAATAACAGAAATAAGTCTTTGGTAAAAAAATTAAATAGTTTAAAAAGTGATGTTGATGCTAAAGAACAAATAATTGAAGATAAAAAACGAAAGCTTACATTAATTAACGAACAAATAAGACAAGCGTCAAAAGAAAAAATTTTTCAATTAACTGAGTTTATTTTTCCTGTTACATCATATAATTTTGATGAAAATCCTGAAACAGGACTTATTTACTCTTGTGAATCAAGTCCACTACTTACATTTTCAGGTGAATCAGCAAATGAAGATAAAGAAGATTTAGAAGAAAATGAAAAAGTAGTTATTGTTGAACCATGGTTACCTTCAAATGGAGATTACTCAGCATATAATGTTTGGGCAACACAGCACAAAGATTTAGTACCATCAAGTGGTTTAATAGAAAATTCTATAAGGAATTCAACAAATAGAATTAGTTCTGCGTTATCTTATACTACGCAATTATTAAGTCTTATAGGCTTTTATTTGGATGAAAAATTTCCACGTAAAATACATTTTAAAGAATTTTATACTAATACAGATCAAAATGGTAGAAAAGTTTATTTAACAGAAGAACAATTTGCACATAAAGTGGCTAAATTAAATGCTAATATATTTTACTTTTGTCTACAACAAGGAGTTGATATTCGTTTACTTTCACCTAAAAAGACTTTAAAAAATTTACAACTATTGACTGATATAAATCCACGTACAATTGATGAATATAAAGCTTTTACTTTCAGCTCAGAAGCTGTGAGTTTAGTTGAAAAATATTTAGGACATGATTTATCTATTTTTATAGATGATGATGAATTTGATTATAATTTGAAAGGAGATATTGAAAGAGCAGAAGATGATTTGAATGAATTAGAATGGGAATCTGTACCCGAAATGCCATATTCAAGTGACGCTTTGACATATTCAAATGTAAGTTAATTTTATTAATTTTAATTAAAATTCTAATTATTTTTCTTAATTAGCAAACTTCATCAACATACATTTTTTCATCTTTTGTTAATATATGGAAAGCTGCAACTAGACGCTAAAAGTTTTGTTTTATTAATTTATGTTTTATTGAATAAAACTAAAATTATTTTTTAATGTAAATTAAATTTGTTTTTCACAAATGTTAAATTAAAAAATTAAAATAATTATTTGATCTTTTGTTTAAAGATTAACTTTTTTTGTAAAAAAATATAATTTTATCAAACTTTTTTTTATTATTATTCTATGTTATTATATATGAATTTTGTTAAATTAAAAAAAACTTGATCACTTTTTAACTAAAAAATTGACTTAATTAGTCTAATAAATAATTTTTTTTCTCAATTTTCCTATACCTTAATTTAATTAACTTTATTATAAAAATTTGCTCTATCAATAACTGATTTATTAATATCAAACTTAAATGATGTATTGTTTATTTATCTATTGCTCAACAAGATTATTTAACTTGTATTACAAAATTATTTTTGTGCTAAAAATTATACAAAAAAAGCTTTTACAATTTTTTATTAAGTTTAAGTGTTGATTAAATTCAGCTAATAAAACATTTTTTATCTAACTAATGATTGGTCAGCTTTAATAGTTTCAAAGTAATCGACAAATCAACTTTGTTATTCAAGTTGAGTAACAAAAAAAAATTTAAACTTAGCGCTTGACTATATAACAAAATAAAATTCTTATTAAGCAAGATAATTGATGTTTTTATTTTTATGTCAGATTTTTTATATATCAGTGTTTGCTTTGCAGATATTTAAAACACAATTTTCCTTTTAACTTGTGTTCATTTGATGTTTAAATAAAGAAATAATAACAAAATATTCATATAAAAATAAACAATTTCGAAAAATTTTTTTCTTTTAATTACTTATTTGTGTTTTTAAACCATGGCTGATTATGAGCAAAAAGGCAATCATTTATATGAAGAAGCTTCAAAAAAAGCTAATTCCTCATCTAATTTTTTAAGTGGTTTTTTTGGGTGAATAATTTGTTTTTTTAATTATTAAGAAAAATTTAAAGAAAATTTTTTTTTTTAGAGGTTCTTCAAAAGTAGAAGATGCAATCGAATTATATTGTAAAGCAGCAAATATGTATAAAATGGCTAAAAAATGGGAATTTGTTGGTAAATCATTTTGTGAAGCTGCTGCTTTGAATTTAAAGCAAGGAAATAAACACGACGCATCAAATTGTTATATAGAAGCTGGAGTTGGTTATAAAAAAGTTGATCCTCAAGAAGCTGTTAATTGCTATATGAAAGGTATTGAAATAATGACTGATATGGGTAGATTTACTACTGCAGCTAAACATCACATGACTGTTGCTGAAATTTATGAAACTGATATTGTAGATCTAGAAAAAGCTATTTCTCATTTTGAACAAGCAGCAGATTATTTTAAAGGTGAAGAATCAATTAGTGCATCAAATCGTTGTTTATTAAATGTTGCTAGATATGCTGCCCAATTAGAACAATACAAAAAAGCCATAGATATTTATGAACAAGTTGGAAAATCTTGTATTGATAACTCTTTATTAAAATATTCAGCAAAAGAACATTATTTTAGAGCTACGTTATGTCACATGTGTGTTGATCTTTTAAATGCTCAGGTAAATTTATTATTTTTTTTAAACTTAAAACTAATTTTGTTTATCTTTTTTTAGCTTGCTTTAAAAAAATATATTGAAGCTTTTCCAGCATTTGAAGATTCAAGAGAGTGTAAATTACTAAAAAAATTATTAGAAAAATTAGAAGCTGAAGATGCTGATGGTTTTGCTGAGGCTGTTGCTGAATATGATAGTGTTTCTAGATTAGACCAATGGTTCACAATTCTTTTAGTTAAAATTAAAAAACAAATTAATCAAGATAATATTTGTTGAAACAAAGTTTTAGAATTTGAAATTTTTTTTTTTAAAACTAGATCATTCCTATATTAGTTAATGAACTTTTATTTTTTGTGTTTATTCTATTCAAAATTGGTTTTGTTTAAATTTAATTTAAAGTTTATTATTCATTTTTGTAAAAAAAAAAACAATTTAGGACTGTTTTAAATTTAAATTATTTTTTAAAAAAAATCTAAATTGAAATTTTTGAAAATATTTTTTTATCACATGAAACAATTTATGAAGAATTTACTTAGTAAAATCAGGATTGAAAATAATTTGAATCTAATTTTATCTATTGTTAAAAATATTAAATCAATTAAAATTGTATATTTTTATTGAATTAATTTTGTTATATTTAAATTAATTTGGTAAATTAACTTTTTTCATTTAAAAGTAAAAAAAAAAAATTTTTTTTAGATAAAATTAATTTATGGATATTTGTCATAAATTAGATCCTGATTGTAAAATATGTGGAAAACCTGTTTATTGGAGACAAAAAATTTATTTCTTTAATAGATTATGGCATTTAGATTGTTTTTATTGTTCAAAGTGCAAAACAAATTTAAATCCAAAAATATCAAATAAAAAAGCTATTTTAGGAGAAGATTTTGCTTTAAGGTGTGAAAAATGTCATGAGATTTTTGAAATAAAAAAAAAAAAATCTAAAAATTCAAGCTTAGAATATAAATTTGAAAATTTAAATTTAAATAAAAATCAAGGTAAATATTTGAAAAAAAAAATTTCTAATCAAAATGAACACAAATATTTTAAAGAAAAATATTTACAAAGTGATGAAACAAGTAGATATAAAGATGAAGATTTTTTTCATAAGAAAGATAAATATTTAGATAATTTTAAAATTCAAAATGATATTTCATATAAAAATAATCAATCTGATTTTATTGAGAATGAGTTTCATAAATTAAATTCAAATGAAAAAAATGAATTCAGTAACATTGAACACATTCCACATGAATTTAAATTTAAAAAATCTGTGAAACATAATTTTACAAAAAAAAAATTTAATGAAGTTACAAGTGATAAAGATGATTGTGGAAAATTGAGATTTGAAAAAGATAATTTAAATGTTACAACAAAAAATGATTCTAATAAATTACATATTACAAAAAACAAATCTAATAAACTAAAAACAATGAAATTAAATCGAATGAAAACAATTGAAAAGAAAAGGAAAAAACATTCCGATTATTTAAAAATAAAAGATTACAACTTAAATAATTTAGCTGATAGTGAAGATGATAATTATGCTGAAGATAATGATGAAGAATCTTTAAATCAAGAAAAAAATTCATTATCAAAGTGTAAGGATTCTTTAAAAGTTCATCACAAATCAATTGAAAAAAAGGTAGAAAATGAAAAAGAGAAAAAAATAGAAAATAGAAAAGAGAGAAAATTTTGTAATTGCACAGGCTGTATTAATTTATTGAAAAAAAAAGAATGATTTTAGAAAACTAATCAAATTGGAGACAATATTCATTAAGAATTTGAAAATTTATTTTTAAAATGTAGGTTCATTAATCCCGGAACTGAAATAAAAGAAAGTGGATTAGTTAAGAACGAATTGAGATAAATTTGATCTCATTTTCCAAAAAAATGGGTTAACTTTAACAAAATTAGATCAAAGAACGTTTCAAAACAGGGTTAAAGCAGAAAAAACAAAAGTTGAAAAGTTTTTTACTTTTACTTTTTTTTAAAGAAACATTCAATACAGTTAAATAAATAAGGTTTTATCAAAAACTTTACTAAAATTTAAAACTTGTTTTATTTTTGATTTAACTTTAAACTTTTGTCTTTCACTGTTTTAAGTTATTTTTAAATACAAGTTCATTAGTTATAAAAAAAATAATTCAAAATTTAAAGAAATTTTTTGAGACAAAAATATTTAAACATAAAATGCCACCGGTGAGATTCGAACTCACGACCTCTTGTTTACGAGACAAGAAGAATAACCCCTATCCTACGCGTGGCTATATACCAGAAAAGAATTTTTTTAGACAATATAAACAAGTAAGTTACAAGCATTTAATTAATTATAAATTTTGATAATTTTAATTTTGAAGGTAAATGAAAACTAAAATCTTGAAAACTAATTTTAAAAAAATCTTCTTTACTAACTTATTTAATCAAAATAAATTTTACCATTTGGTTAACATTTTAATTAGAAAAAAAAATTTTCTATATTTTTCTTATTTTAAATTATCCTAACATAATTGAAAAACTGAAAAGAGAAAATTTAGCTGAATTTACGTTAAAATTAATTTAGAAAAAAAATACATGTGCTTATATAATTTAATTAAATAATTTTCAGAAAGTTGTAGCTCAATCTATTAGAAAGAATAAAAAAATTTCACTTAGAAAACAATTTAAAATAAATAAAAAAATTTTCGAAAAAAAAACCTTAAGTATTTCTTAGCATATTATGTACCAATAAAAAAATTTTCTTTTTTGGGTTTTTTTCTTTTATCGGCTTATACCAAAAAATTAGCCACGCTGTTTTAAAGACAAACTTTTTTTGTTTATTTTTTTGTTTATTTTTAAAAGTTTTTTTTATTTTCTATAAAATGTCTAAAATAAATTCTTATTTTAATTATTCCCTTGTTATTATTTTAGGGATCAGTATTAGATTTTTTTTAAGCTTTACCTCATATCAAAAAATAATTTCTGAACGAGTAGAAATATCAACTCCAATAACATCATGGAAAAGAGGTAAAATTTTTAATTGAGTTAAATTATTTTTTCTAATTAAATTTTTCATTTAGTTATTGAAGCTATTTTTTTATTGGAGTCTGGTATATCTCCTTATGATGGAGAAATATTTCATGAAACACCTATTTTTTTATTTTTTTATAAATTTTTAAATAGCGTTTTTTCAAATTATATTCCATTTTTTTTTATTTTAATTGATTTAACAACAAGTTTTTTACTATGTTTAATTTCCGATTTACATTTAAATCATTTATACGAACTAGAAGAAGATTTGATAAAAAAATTTAGAGATAAAGATGATAAAAAACAAATTGAAATATCAAAAAATCAAATAAATGAAATTTGCTTTAAAATTTTTGCAATTTACATGTTAAATCCTTATTCTATTTTATCATGTATTGGTCAATCAACAGGAGTGATCAATAATTTTTTTATTGCTTTAAGCTTGTATTTTGCATCAAAAAACCATAGATTTTTGTCAACAATTTTTATTTCTTTATTAACAGTAAATACAATTTACTACTCAATTTTGATATTACCATTAGCTCTTATTATTGAATTTAAAAGAAATGTAACTTCTACGATTACGTTAAAAGAGTCCTTAAAAGATGAAAAATCTATTGAAAAAGATGATACTAAATTTGTTGATAGTGATGAAGAAGAATTTATTGAATTTGAATCGAAATTAGTTTATATTAATGTTTACTCAACAATTTTTACATTTGTTATATGTATCATCAATATTCTAGTTTTTAATTATATTTCATTGCGCTTAATGAATTTCAATTATGATTATTTAAATTCTACTTATTTATTCAGGTACATCTTTATTCATAATGATCAACATTAATATTTATTTTTTCTTTAGGTTATCAGTTTCAGAATTAACACCTAATATTGGTATTTATTGGTACTTTTTCACTGAAATGTTTGATCATTTTCGTGAATTCTTTTTATGGGTCATTCAAATCAACGCGTTTATTTTTATAATCCCTTTATCAATAACTTTGAAGTAAAAATTTTGATTTTTTTATATTTTAATTAATCTAATCTGTTTTTTTTCTTTAGGAAAAATCCATATTTTTATTTTTATGTTTTTTTGATATTCATATCAACTTTTCGTCCATATCCATCAATCACAGATTTAAGCATTTATGTTGCCTTATTGCCTCAATGGTCTCATATTCTTAGCCGTAAGTAAATTTTATTTATTAAAAAAATAAATTTTCATAAAATTCTCTTTAGTTTTGAAACATGGTTTTGTTATTGCCACAACATTTCTTGTTTGTAGTATTTTAGCACCTATTATGTGGCATCTTTGGATTGTCATTGGAACTGCTAATGCAAATTTTTACTTTGGAATAACATTAGCTTATAATACAGCTCAGATATTCTTTTTTACTAATTTATTATTTGCATTTACCAAAAGACAATTTTTTTTGGAAAAAAGATCAATGAAAGATGAAAACAACAAGCCTTATAAATTGAAATTAGCTTATAACTAATTGTTTATTAATATATTTTTATTTTTTTTAATTACAAACTTAAATAGTCTATTTTTTAAATAAATACTTAATTTACAAAACCTATGAGAACAATCTTATTATGTTATCTTCACCACTAGTTAACAGCCATGGTTGGTTTGGATGGAAACAACAATCTAAAACTCCTTTTGGATCTTCATTCTCTTCACAATGTAATAGAGTTTTTACTGGAACAATTAACGCATTTTTAGCTAAATCACTAAAAAGAAAAAAAATTTTAAAAATTTGAATTTAAAGAAATTATTTTAAACTTACTTATAAACCATGCCATGACTAACAGTAATTTTACCATCTCTTGATGCTGAGGCAAATAATGGATAGCTTTTAGAATAACAAACTTGTTGAACACAGTCTTTATGATATTTTAAAGTTTTATATGGTTTACTACTTAAATCTAAATCAAACCAATTTATTTTATTATCGTAAGAACCTATTAAAATATTGTCTCCTTTAGGGTGTATTGCCATTGATGATAATTGATTACAAGTGCTCACTAATTTTTTAGTTAATTCTCTTTTAATTAAATTATAAACTCTGATAAACTTGTGAGTTGCAACAAAGAAATATGGTTTAAAAGGATGAAACAATACTTTTTGAACAATGCCTTTAGATTTTCTAAATGGAATTTGAGATTTTTGTTTAGATAAATGATGAATAACTACTGATTTAGTTTTACCAAAAGGCATTACAGCAGCAAAATAATCTCCTTTATAATGCCAAGTTATTTGATTTATTTCAAAATTATGTTTCAAAATAACTCTTACACCTTTACTCCATTGTTCATCTGTTTCTTCAATATTTATCCATTTAATACTTTCTTCTTCAGTTTCATTCTCGCTTAAATTTTTAAATAAATCATCGGTTTCACTAACTAATTTCTTGTTACCTAATTCATAATTTATCACAAATACTTCTTTTTCAGTTGAAGCAAGTAACAATTTAATATTCTCATTTGGACACCAAGCTATACATTTAACTGGCTTACCTAATTCTATTGTTTTTAAACATCTACCAGTTAAAATCTCCCAAACTTTAATTGTACAATCCTCACTAGCAGATGCAAAAAATTGTCCAATCGGCTCAATACTTATTGCATTGACTTTGCCTTGATGATTAACATATGATAATGTTTGTTTTGTTGGATAAGGTTTGAGTTCACTTGGTTTTGGTAAAGTTGGTAACAAATCTTCAGGTCTAAAGTTAGCTTTTTCTTTACGTGAACGAGGTTTAAGATAAACTTCTAAACAGCGTTCATAACGTTCTTGTAAATAATTTTGGTATTGAGGAACTTGGCGTAAAGAACCATATTTTTGAGGTATGAAATTTATTTTCCTTTCATCTGGCTCTTGATTTAACCATTCTTCTTTTTCTTCATCATCAAACAAGTACTCTGATGGAGGATTATAAGATTCAACATTTGTAGGCAAAATAGGCTTTTGACTTAAAATTTGTCTTTTAAACCATTTCGTTTCTTCATTTTCATTTTCCCATAAATCATAATTGAATTCTAATAAGCCAGTAGATTTTTTTTTATTTGGTAAATTTCGTTGTCTTCTTAATTTAATGACAAATGAATTAATCATTTTTTTTTCTGCCAAAGAAGGTATAAATCTGGCTTTTGAAGGTTGGCTATTAACAACTGGAAATTTCTCTTCTTCATAAGAAAAGAAATCTATAAAGTCACTATATGGATCATAATTAGCATCTGGATACTTTCCTTTTCTGATTCTAGTTAAAATTTCTAACTCTTCGTCATTTAAAATTATTTTTTCTCCTGTATGAGGATCAAAAACAGTACGGAAATAATTTGGATCATCCATTTTATTTAAAAAATTATCAATTTGATCATCTTTTTTTGGCTTTGGAATTTTTTTTCCTACTTTATCATATCCAACATGATCATATTCATCATAAACATTAATTGGTATATTACCAATTGTGTTTCGAATATCTTCTTCATCTGAAGAATCATTTTTATATTCATCTTTTTCAACTTTACCTTTTTTTTTGCTTATTTTTGTGGCTTTTAAATCATTAACAATATCTTGAATTTTTGTGTCTTTTTTTTTTATCTCATTTAAATTTTTTTTTAAAGTTGAATCAAAGTTTTTAAAAGTTTCTAAATCATCATCACTCTCATGATAATCTGATTCATGAGCAGAATCATTACTGTCATCAATATCATCTATTATTTTAAATTCTTTTGTTAGTTTTATTTTATTTACATCTTTAGTTTCTGGACTTTCATTTGAAATCTCCTTATTTAAATTTGCTTTAATTTTACCCATTTTAAATTTAAAATCATCTATTAAATTAATAAAAACAAAAATAAATAAAAACAAAACATTAACACGTTTTTTATCACATGTATTTTTATTATGAGGAAAAAATCCCTTATTTTTGTTTTATATACAGTCCCCTCTATTTTAAGTTTTATAATTTTTCTCTTCGAAACAAATATTAAGTAATTTTTAGGATTGGAACATATCGATTTTTTTACTTATACTTAAAGCTGTCTTAATCATTATAATTTTATTAACACTAAATGACAAAAGATTTAATTCGAAGAATAATTTAATTTATTTAGTTTTTAAATTCAATTTTTTGTTTAATTCTGACAAACTTTCATTTAAGTAATTTACCAATAAATTTAAATTCAGTTTAGATTCTTTTTCAAAGTTTTCTTTAAAGTTTTCTTTTTTTTGTTTTAAGTTCTACCAATAATTTTTCACAATTCTTTTTTAGAGTTTAGTATTTAGATTCGATATAAGTTTTTCATTTGAACTTACAAAAACTTTTTTTTTGTCCAAACTTGTCATTTTAGTTTTTATTCACCTTTGATAATTGTTCTTTTAAAAAAGAAACAGATTTTTCTATGAACTTTTGTTTATAAAATAATTTAATTATTACAAAACCTAAAGATGCATATTGATAATTAAAAACTATTTTATCCAAGCTGACTTTTATCGTTGAAATTTCATTTAGTTTTTCAATTATTAAAACCTTTTTTTTCTTCATTGATTTGATCATCAATAAAAATTTTTATGTATTTTATATTTAAATCTTCTATAAACTCTGTTAAGAAATTTTAGTATTAAGATTTATAAGCTTTTAAAATCGTATTTGTAGTTTCATTCTTCAAGTTTCTGATATAATAAATAAGAAAAGATTCAATCGAATCCTGCATTTGATCATTTATGCAAATTTTTTTCCTCTTCTTTTTTTTCATAGTTTGAAGTTTTGTCTAAATTTGAATGAAAGAAAAAAGAAAATCAAATGTTTTAATATAATTTAGCAAATTTAAAAACCGATGAATTATTATGTGAAAAATGTACACAGAATTGAGTTAACAATTCAAAAAAATAAATAGCTAATTAAAGAGTGAAAATTTATTTTAAAATTTTTTGAGAAGAGTAAAGAAAAATTAAGCAACAGGTTGTCAAGATTTAAGTTAGAATTTCATTAAAGAAACTTTCAATTTAGAATATTTTAATGGCTAAAGTTTAAAATAAATTTGAAAACAATAAATTAAAATTTTAGTTTTTGAATTTAGTTATTTTTGATTAATGAATTATTTGAATCATTATCTCGGTCAATTCAGCTTAAGATTTATATTTGATACATTATTTAGATGGTATAAGATAATCAATGATTATTAATCATTTAAAAATTAAATTCAATCTAGGAATTTTTTCTTAGGTTGAAATGAATCACGAAAGCGCTACCATCTATTTTTTAAACTAAAATACTTTGACAACATTGTCTGCGTTTAACAAAATGTTTAGAACATTTCCCATTATTATCAATCAAGTTCTAAATAGTTTTTAGAAATGGTATTTTGTACAACTCAGCTTCTTTTTTTAGGTAAATTATTAGGTAATGAACATTTTAGAATATTTGATTAAATTTTATTAAAAAAGGGTCTTCTTAAACATAATAAATTTGGCATAAAGACTTTTATAATTAATTTCTCTTTAAAATATATCTAGTTTTTTCAATAAAAAGAAAACTTTAAAATTTGTTTGTGTGAACATGAAGGAGTGTTTAAAACTTTATTGTTCAGTTTTTTAAATAACATCTAAGTAACATTAAACTTTTTTTCTAAAACTTTTATTTGATTTACCCCTAATTCTTCTTTACACAGTTTTTAATTGCCTTTCTTATGTTTTTTTAAAGTTTTGTTCAAAATTATGCATGGGTTTTATTTGATCTAAAGTATTAGATTTTTTAAAGAAAATAAAAGTTAGAAATAAGCCTTGAAGTTATTGAGATTTTTTTGTAAGCTAAATTCTTTATAAAGTCTATTTAAAAAAAAAAGAAAAATGATTTTATTGACAAAGTTAAAGTGTAAAACTAAGGTCATAAGAAATAAAAAGATCTAAATATAATTTTTTATTTAGATTGCTTCTATGTTGATTTTGATCAAACACTGTAACAAAATAAACTTCAATCTAGAAAAGACTTGTAAAAAACTAATTTTAAGCCGGTTTTAAGCCGCCGTATTTCTTTTTTTTCTTTTTACTACTTAGCTTGTCAGTTCTCTTAAGAACACCGCACGGACTACATCTGAAGTGTATTCAGGCTAGAAAAAAAAAAAAAAGGAAAAAAAGTTCTTTAAATTTGTTCTATTATGCGAAGCAGCCATTTTATTTGCCATGTTTTTCTAATCTCTTTGTGCTTTTAAAAAAAAAAGTTGTGTAATTTTTTTCTTTTTTCAGTTCAAAAATTTTCTTCATAAGATTTTAACATAGGATTACTATAAAGAATCAACAAGTTTTTTCCTTTTTAATGATGAAATTTTTTAATTAAATTTTTATTAGTGGATTATCATCATAATGATAAATTATGTTCTCTTAAGTTTTAATATTGTTTAGTGATATTGGTGACATTGTGTTTTTTAATTTAAAGTTTTTTTGTAAAAAATATATTTTTAAAAATGGCAACAGATACAGGTGATGTTTTAAAACAATGTTATTTAAAAATTAAAAGTAAAAATGTCGGAGTTTGGCAAAAAAGATGGGTTGTTTTAAGAAGATCATCTAGTAAAGGTCCTTATAGACTTGGTAAGCTTTTAAATTATTATTTTTTAGAAAATTTTATAATTTAAAATTATATTTCTTTAGAAAAATTCTTAGACGAAAAACATGCTCGTAATAATTTTAGTGGAAAATATACTTTATTAAACTCTTTATGTACAATAACAAGGCATAATCAGAAAAAACATAGTTTTTCTTTAAATTTTCAAGACGGAACTTCTAGAATGTTTTCTTGTGATTCTGGTTAGTAATTTTTTTATATTTTGATCAAAATAGTATTTTTTAGACATAAAAAACACTTAATTTTCTTTTGTCTTTTTACACCTATGAATGGCTAATTTTTTATTTTTTTTATAAGCCTTAAACGAGCTCAATTCAAAGTTTAATACTAAAATTTTTATCATTTAAAATTCATATAAATTCTTTTAAACAAGCGAGAAATTCAAAAAACTTTTTAATGTTAATCAGCCTCATTTTATTTTAATTTAGGTTGAGTTTTTATTTTGAATGTTTTTTATGGTAAATTTATTGAATTCGCTCATAATTTTTGAAATTTTATACCAATATTGTTTAGCTTTAATTTTGAGAACTTAAATAAGATCTTATAAGCTTTTTAAGTTTTAATTAAAATAAGATTTTTATAGAATCAAATTTTATAAATTTTTAGCTATTTTTAAATGGCTAATCAAAATCTTCCCCTTAATTATTTTTTAAAAATATAGTTTGAGTTTAAATTCAAATTAATAAAAATTAATTTTGTTAAATAAAATTATTTCAATTTAAGATTAAAATTAGCTAAGTTAATTAAAATTATGTTATTTTTTATAATTAAGATGAAATGTTCCAATGAATTGATTCTATTTAAAGCTTAAAAAAATATTTTTGAAATTGATGGTTTTATTAAATGATAAAAAATTATTTGTTAAAAATATTTTTAATTAAAAGTTTTTTGTAATTTTATTTTTACTCAAAATAATCGATTGATTTTCTAAATACTCATTTTTACAAATTGATGCCTATTTAAGTTTTAATACCAAACAAACTTGTTAAAAACAGAAGCTCAAAACTAATACATTTAGCTACTGAATCGTAAAAATAAAAATTTATTGAAATGCTTGTGAAGTTTTTTTTTCTTCACAAAAGCAAGTTTCAGTTCATTTATAGCAAACCTGGATGGTTTTATTGATGGTCACTTTTAAAAAGTTTGGCTGCTAATATTTTTTTCTTATAATCAAACTTAACCAGTTTTTTCCTTTAGCTTCGAAATTTTTAATCTTTTAACTTGAATTTTTTTTTGATTAAAGTGTTTTCTGCTTTTTATCAAGAAAAATTTTTAAGAGTATTTTTTAATTTTTTTTCTTTAATGGTCATTTAAAGGATTCAAGTTATCTTTATAAAATTCTAAACAATCCTAAATAAATAAGTCTTGTTTATATTAATTTTTGTGTTTAGGTGTTTAATTTTATTAATTCACAGTCTAAAAATTTTATAATCGTCTTACAATTTTTGGTCTAAAACTTAATTGTTTCAAATTACATTTTTATTTAGTATTCAATTAAATTTAGCTAACAATAAAATACTGTTAAAAGAAATTTTTCAAAATCTTGTTATGTTCATGAAAAGTTCTAGAAACTTTCAACACTTCATTCAATATTGAATTTTTTTAAAGAAAACGTTTTTCTGTAAAAACGAGCTTTAAAATTTTTTTAACTTAAAAGAAATATTTTAGTATGAATATTAGAAGTTTAAATTTTTTCTCTTTATATCTTTTGGCTAATTTTTTATTTAAAAGTTTAATTCATTGTATGTTTTCATAAAATATAGCAAGAAATTTTCAAATTAATAGATTTGAGTTTAATTTAAAAGTCGAAAATCAATAAATTTTGAAAGAAAAAATTAAATTTTTATTGAATAATTTTATTTTTCAACTTTACCTACTAATAATTATAAATATTTTCTTAAAGTAAAATCAATTAAATATTTACCAAAACCTTTTCAAACTAAATAAATAGGTATGAAAAAAAAATTATCTTCAATCTTATTTTGTCTAAAAAAAGAGCCTAATTTTTTAGTAAGAAGTTTTTAAGGACCAGAAAGCAATTTTTGAATTATGTTTATTCAGATTGTACTTAGTTCTAAAAAAAAAAATAATTGAAAAAGAGAAGATTCCCTACAATCAATGTATTTACTTTTTTATATACTAAACGCTTCTGGTAACTTTTATTTTTCCTCTTTATGTTATTTGTGTTGAAAAGCCAAGTTTCTTTATTTTTGAAACAGATATGAAAAATTTTTTTGCATGTCTTTAAATTTTCTCTAAGATCTTCTCTTGCAAATCATGGCTGCCAATTTTAGCTTACTATTTAAAAAACATTTTTTTATTGTTAATTTTTTAAGTCCAATAAAAATTATTAAAATCATTCAATTTTTATCATACATATTTTATTTTAATATGTAAAATGTTTTTCTCTTTTTACTATTTCAAAATATAATCCTGAGTATCATTAAAAATGACAATGCTTATTAAAGCTTATTTTAAATAAAATTCTCAAAAACCTTCAACAAATAGAGTCTTAGAAAATTGAATAAATCAAAAAAAAATTTCTTTACTTTGAATTGCTTTTTTTTAGTTGAATATTAGATTCAAATACCTATTAATGGATAAAAGAGGGGCTATAACTTTTATAAAAACAAAGTTTAAAACTATTTCAATGTATTAACAAGCGCTTCTAAAAGAATATTCTGTCTAAAGTCTGTTTAAAGTAAAAAATTTTTTAGAATTCAAATAAAAAAAAAAAGATGGTTACTGCTTAATAATGTTGAGATAAAAGTTTGCTACTATTAAGTATTGAAAAATAAAATTAGATTTTGATCTTGGTGTCTGGTTTTAAATAAGCAACTGTCTGAAAAAATCTCTAAGATTGTTCATATATTTTTAGAGAAAAATTTTTATAAAGGTTTTCTAATTAAGATTATCAACAAATTCAGCTTAATTTTTATAAGAAATAATTTTGTTTATTTCATTAAACTTTCACAACATTTTAATATCAATTTTTTATTTTAAGATACTAGTTTTTGTACAAATGGTTTTAAGACTTTATTCAGCATAGAAAAAAAAATAGATTTTTAAATAAAAGTTTTGTAATGTGTTTATAAAAATAGTTATTGTTTCTAAAAAACTAAGATTTAGCCAAATAGAAATTGAGTTAAATATATCAACTAAAATATTGAAAATGTTTTTTTTTTTTTCGAAAAAAATAAAAGTATTTAATGTATTTAAGCTAAAACGTAATTGAAATTTGCTTGTAATTAAATTTAAATTATCATAAATTGTTGTTTTTGTTTTAATTTTATCTTCGAAATTTTTCATTTCATCGAAACTTTTTTCACTTATTCTAAGATTAAAAAATTCTTTTGTTAAAGGATAATATAATGTTGATACATTGTGTTTTTTTTTAAGATAACTTTGGAAATTTTTTGAATCAAACTTTGTTTTATAAATCTCTAGATTTAATAAACTATAATATCTTATTATTGTTTTCTCAAAACTAATTTCATATGAGTTTCTTAAACTTATTAATTTTCCTTTCTCAAAATTATTTCTTTCATCTATATAATCTTCTTTACCAAAACCAATAGATGGATAATAAAAGTAATTATTAAAGTCTATTTCATCTTTAAATTTTAAAGATAAAGCATATGTATTTTCTCTAACTAAAGCATTTGTATTTGCTCTTAAATAAAGAATTTTAAAACATTTAAAGTTTGAAATATAAAATTTTTCGATTAAAATTGTCTTTTTTTTTGAACAAGTTTTTTTTTTTTTTGGAAACCAACTTGTTTTTTTGTTATCCTCAAAAAATTTTATCTCTTTAAATATATTACTAACAGTGATATTCTTAGATATTTTTTCTAAATGCCAACCTGTTAAATTTTTTTCTAAACTGATATTTTTTATTTCAAAACAAATGTTAATTACTGGGAAAAAATTAAAGTTAAAAGAATTGAAATATATAGTGCTACTGAAATAACCATTATTTTTAAATGATTCTAAGTAAATGATGTAAAAATGAATTGATAAAAAAAATAAACAGACTGTTTTTAATAAATAATTAGGTATATTAATCGATATTCTCACTTTTAATTCAAGAATTTTTTTGAAAAAATTGATCAAATTTGAAATATTTATACCTAATAATGTGCTATACAGTGTTATTAAGTTTAAGAGTATTTCATTTCTATAATCTGATTTTGTTTGTTTCTGTAATTCTAATTCATTACTTGGCTTTATAAAATATAATTTATCTCTTTCATTTTTATTTATAGATTTTGCATCTAAATCTTTCAAATAAATATAACTAACACAATCTATTTTTTTATAAATTGATTCACAGTATTCAATTATTCTCTCATCTAATTCTAAATTATCAAAAACTAAATCACCGAATCTTTTAAAATTTTTTTCATTTATTAATCTTATTGGTACTTTATTATATTTTTTTACATACTCATACAAGTAGCATTCATCTATACAATTATTTCTCGAACTACAATTATAATTTTCAGAAAATTTAAATTTTTCATAATTAACACATTCTGCATCTAAATTTTTAATTTTCACTACTCTTGAACTATATTCATCTGAATATCTTTTATCAGAAAAAGTTAAGTTTTTGTCAAAATATAAAACAAAAGAAAAATAAACTTTGTTTCTGAATTTTATTTTGAATAATTTGTATTTGCTAAAATTAATTTCTGTTTTGAAACATTTACTTTTTGAGTAAAAAGCAATTCCAATTACTTTTAAATTATAATAAATTTTCTTTTTATTTTCTTCAAAATAAGAATTATTAATTTGATTTTTTAAATCATAGGTATTTTTTATCAACTCATTTATTGTATTATTTCTTATTAGATCATCATTATAAATTATTTCTTTTTCATTTAAATATTCTGTACCATTTGAATAAATAGATTGTTTATGCACTCGAGAAATAGGAAAACAAAAATAAGCATTGATTTTAATTATGTCTACCTTAATTAATTCTTTACGCATTTGGATATGTGTTTTTAAACACGAATCAATTATTAATTTTGATATAACAAGAGATAAAATAATTAACATCAAAAAAAGAAACCATTTTAAAATGTAAATCAGTTTTAAAAAATTTTGATTTATTAAGTTGAAAAAGTTTTTACTAAATAAAATCAAATTTTCAAATCCTGATATTATGGAAAAATTTAATATTAGACTCATAAAACCTGCAATTTGTAGCCAAAACATAATTTTGTTTATTACTGGTCTTGCTGTACTCATGTCAGAAAGATAATTTAAATTTATAAACAAATTTTCAGAAAAAATTCCCTTACTAAAACCATCTTTTAAAAAAATTGTATTTGTACAATTTAGTTGTGTACAAACTCTTTGACAATATTGTAATGACTTGTAATCTTTAAGAAATTTAATTTTCATTTCTGTATCATGATATTTATATGCTTTTATATCTTTTTCAGTATAAAATAGACTACCTAATCTATATTTATGTTTTATACATTCATTTAAACATTCATGATCTGAAGTTATATTCTCATAATTTTGAAATATAAATTTTTCTTTTGAATAGTTTACACAAGTATAAAAATATGAATCAGGTAAGTTTTTATACGTGAATTTATATAAATTTAAACTGAAACCTGAACATTTTATAAAATAATCACAATTTTGTTGATATATAAATTTTTGAAAATGAGTACAATATTCTTCATCATGGACAAATATAGTATTTTTTAATTTGAATTTATTAATTACTATTATTTTTATAGAAGAATTGTTCAAATCATACTTAACACAAATATGTTTTTTGTTTAAAAAAATTGAAAAATCATGATGCTTAGGTATTGTTTCAAAATATTGATTAATTTTAATTTTTTTAGCTTCATTTATTATTTCTTTTGGGCTTTTATCAAACTCTGAGTTTTTTATATAACTATAAAAGTTGTTCAAATCTTCACAAGTTCTTTTCATTTTTAAATTATATTTCGTACATGTAAAGTTTATCTTTTCTATTTTAAGACATACGGATACTCTTTTTATGTTACCTAATTCAAACTTAGTATCAAAATATAAAGTATAACTTTTATTAACAAAGTTGTGTAAGTTGTATACACTAATGAAAATACATAGAACATACAAAAAATATAATTTACGATTTTTTGATGCACAAAAAAATTTTTTCATCTTCATAATTAGTTTATTGATAATTTTAAACTTTTGAAATTTTTAGTTATGGAAATTTGGAGTTTTTTTGCTTTCTTTAATCTTATAATATTTTGTTTATTTAACTTTTAATTTTTCAATTCAACATTTTTCATAGGTTTTTAATTACTTTCTTGTATTGATTTTAAAGTTTTGTCCAATTTCTTCTTATTGATTGTATTCAACTTTTTCTTTTAATTTTCTTTAATTAACTTATTGAATCAATAAATTTTTTTTATCAATAAAATTCTAATTTCATTGATTTTTTAGAAAAAATTTCTTATCAACTAGTTTTTTTAATCAAAAATGTTCAAATAAATTTTAACTTTTTTTTTACTAATTAGATCTAGAAGCTGATACTTGGGTTAAATTAATAATGCAAGAATGCGTTATGCCTACATCATTTTTAAATAATGGGGAACCAGATGTATTAACACCTGGAATACAAAAAGAGTTACAAGAATTATTTCACGTTTATTTACTGCCAAATTCAAAATTAGATCTTTTTGGTGAATGCTTATTGCAGGTCACGCATGAAAATATTTATTTATGGGATAAAATAAACTGTAAAGTTAAACAAGCTGCATGGCCTTTAACTTCATTAAGAAGGTATGGTAGTGATCCTACAAAGTTCACTTTTGAAGCCGGAAGGTAAGTTTTTTTTTTTTTATTTTCATCTAAGTTTAGATTAGGAAAAATAAAGGATTAGATAAATATAAAAAAGTTAATTAAATTTTTCAAAATTATGATCAGTTTTTTGTTTTGTAATTAATTTTCTTTTTCTTATTAAAAGGCACTGTGATACTGGTGAAGGAATGTTTGTATTTCATACTGTAGAAGGTGAAAAAATTTACCGTAAAGTTCATCAAGCAACTTTAGCGATTGCTGAAGCTCATAAAAGTAGCAAATCAATCATAACAAATGTTAATGTAATTAATTGTTCTACTTGTAACTAAATAATCATTTAAGAAAAAATTAATTCTTGAAAATATCATCTTATACAAAAAATACATTTATTTTTTTGTTAACTTATCAATTTAATTCATTAAAATTACATTAAGTTCATTTTAGAATCTCAATATAAAAGAAACAATTCATCAACATAAATTTTTTCTAAATTAAGAAAATTTAACACATTTTTTTGTAAAACAAAATACATTCAAACTTTAAATAATTCATCTAATTTTTTATTTATATGATTTGCAAACAAGTTTAAATAGTTTTTTTATTTGCTCTTCAAAAAAATCTTATTAATGGTTGGTTTAATTCATTTTAAAAATGCCATTTTTTTTCAAATGTAAATATAAATTTTTGGTTAATATATTTAATCAATTTTGTAAAGAAAAATTTATTAATCAAAAAATAAAGTTCTATTGTAAATTTTTAAGAAAAAATTACGAAATATCTTTTCAAGTATTTTTTATTTTGTCGAATCAAACATTTGGAATAGTTGAAAAAAATGTTCCTCTAATAAAAAAACACTGCCAATTTATTTTAGGGAACGTAAACAATTTTTTACTTTTTTTGTATCAGTTTGTAAATATTTTTAGGTGTGTTAAAACTCATTTATTCAAAAATTGAATTTAATTAAAAATTTGACAAGTTTTATTTTATTTGTGTATTCTAATATAATTTACATACATTTAAGAAGCAAAAATTAATTTCAAAAACCAAATTTTTAACGAACCAAAATTTTATTTCTTTTCAAATGTCGTCTATTAGAAAATTAAAAAAAAAAAAAATTTTCTCAAAAAAAAACCTCAGAATCAGGTTTCTTTTACAACTACACATTCAATTACCTGTTGCACCTGGAACGCAGAATAAACTGGAAAGATGACTGTTAAAAATTAGTTAAAATCTAGAGCCAAAGTTGAAGTTTAATTTTATAGCTTCATAAAATGAAGTTTAAAAAAAAAAGAAATTTGAACTTCAAAGTGGTTTTTTTAAGAAAAAATTTTTTAAGTTTTTAGAATAAAACAACTTTAAATTTAAGCAATAAACTTGAAGTAAAAAATTATCATTTTTAATGATTTTTTTATTTCTTTGACTTCAAAAATAATATTTTTTTAATAAATTAAATAGACGATAGAATATTTTAGATCTTTTAAAATAACTGTTGTTCTTAAGTTAAGATTAAAAAAATTATAAGAATTAAAACTCTTTTAAACGCCTACATTAGACTTTTGAATAAAGTCATCAGTTAAAATTAAGATGTTTTAAGTAATTAAGCTTTAATTTAAATATGAAATCTAAGATTCTTGTAAATTTAATGAGGCTTGAGCTAACATTTTTTTTTTGATGAAAATAATTTCATGTTTTTAATTTGATTTATGTAGGTGCTAATATTTTTTTAAACCTAAAAAAAATTATCTTTAAATTAACTTGATCATCTGTTTTTTTGTTTTGCAATTCCACTTTAAAATTAATTAACTTTTTAATCTAAATTTTTTTTATCTAAAAATTTTTGTTAAATTCAAACTTCATGAAAAATTTTCAATATGAATTATTTTGTTAAATAGTTTCTGCTAATTTTTTTTTAATTTTATTCAAATTTTTCTCTTATCTTTGATATTTATTTTTTTAAGCAATTAGTTTGAAATTCTTAGAAAAAATTTCTCAAAAATTTTCTAGGGTATGTTCTGAAGTTTTATCAGAATTATTTTTTGAAAAGCAGTTTTTTTACAAACTCTTTTTAGCTTTTGTTTTTAAAAGAATTTTTTTCTAAATTTAATTAAATTTGTCTTACTTTCAAAAAAGTTATTTAAATAAATTAAATACTAGACTAAAAAAGTTTTGTACTGTTGAATAACTTATTTCTTTGTGAAAATATAATTTTTCTCAAAAAAAAATTCTAACCGCAACTAATTTATGGCATTTAAATAACTCCAACTATAGAAACCATTACAAAATGATAATTAAGATAATTTTCAACAGCTATTATTAAAAAAAACTTTAAAAAAACCAATAATTTTAGACAAAACTAATTTAAAAAGTTATAAAAAAAAATTTTTTTTCTAAAGAAAATGATAGTAATTAGTTTGACCTAAACATTAGATTTTGTCAAAAAAATTTTCAAGAAAAATTATCTGAATCTTAACAAAATAACTTGTTGATTTAATTTGAAAGTTTGATAATTTTTTTTCTTTCATAAGTTCTGATAACATCTATTCATAAAATAATTCTTTAAACATCATTTTCATTAAAATTTAAAAAAGTATTTTTTGATAAAAATTTTCTAATCACATAGGTGAAGAATTCTTACAGTTTGTTCAATATCAAAATATTGATTTTTGTTGAATTTTTAAATCATAAAACATGCATTTTTTTAAGCTTTTAATTGTTTAAATAAGCACCTAGTTTTTTTATTTTCATGAAAAAAAGTAAAAGTTTAACTTCAATAGTAACAACGCCTAAAGGTGTGTAGATATAGGTGAGTTCAAAATTTATAAGTTGTTGTAAAATTTATAGTATGCATTTAAAATTGTTTTAGGTAGAAATAATTATATCGATTTAAAGTTTATTATTTGTTAAAAGAAGAAATATTTTTAAGTTAAAAATAAAATTTTCAAACAAAATTTGATTAGCTGAAAATTTTTTTGAAACAATTTGAAAATTTAATTTTGAATTAAAATAAGTAATAATTGTGTTATACAAAAATTTCAAGATCAAAAATTAAAGAAAATATTTATAGATAATATCAAGTTGGAAACTTTCATTAAGAACAGGAAATCAAAATTTTAAGATGAATATCATTATTTTGGCCAAATTTAAATGACATTTTTAAACTTATTAGCACGCAATCATCTTATAAAAAAAAACTATTTTTTAATCTTTTAAAATCTTTTTGCCAATCACTATCGAGCAAAATAAAATTTTTTTTTCTAAAAAAATGATGAAGCATTTATTAATAACATGGTTTCACAAAGCTGAATATTTAAAAATATATACAGAAATAGCAATCATTCTACAATAGTTTCAAATAAAAAATTAGATTGTCTGAAACAATGAAATAAGCTTTTGAAAATCTTTTACATTTTTTATAAAAATTTAATTCAAATTAAATATTTATTTTATTCATCAACAATTTAGAAATTGAGTTTAACAGAAGTTATTTTTCTGAAATTGCTATTTATATTTTACTTTTCTCTAAAATATTTTTCAAATTTATCTCTTTTACATTATTAACTATTTTATAGTTTATTTTTTGCTTTTAATTGTTTTTTTATTAGAATTTAAGATAAAACTGTAAAAAAAATTAGATGTTTGTAAATTTTCAAAAAATATTGTTTTACATTTTATATCTAACATTAATCTTTTAGAAAAATGTGAAGTTTTATTTGATCATGCGCAAGTTTTTTATTTTGATTTCTTTAAACGAGTAACAAAAACAGTGAACTTCTATTTAATTTTTTTTTTCATCTCAAATTAAAATTTATCAACTAATTATTTTTATTATTTTTTTTATCTCTAATAAATCTTAAATTCTAATTTTAAAATGTTTTTAATTTCATAAGTTAAAATAATGATACAAAATATTTAATTCTAATATTTAAGTATGAGTAATTATCAAGATAAGGGTAGATCTTATTGTGATCCTTGTGGTATTTTATGTATTATATTCATTTACATTTCATTAATTTATTCTAATTATGCTTTCTTGACATATGTTATTTTCTTTAATGACACTAGGTAAGTTGAAATAATTTTTTTGTTTTGAAATAATTCTATTTTTATCATTTTAGTTTATTAAGATTTTTTGCTGCTTTGTTGTATCAGGTTTTAATTTTTTTTGTATTCTGGTCTCATACAAAAGCAAGCTATTGTGATCCAGGAGTTGTCCAAGTAAGTTTTTATTATATTTTTTTGTTTCTATTAAAAAATTATTATTTTTTATCTAATAGAAGCCGACACATAACTTAGATTTCAGTGGTGACCGATTATTGACTGATAATGAATCAAATGATTTAGATAAAACAAACAATTGGACTATTTGTTCAAAATGTGAAACTTATCGTCCTCCAAAAGCTCATCATTGTCGTATATGCCAAAGATGTATTATAAAAATGGACCATCATTGTCCTTGGATTAATAACTGTGTTAGTGCATCTAATCAAAAATATTTTCTTCAGTTTTTATTTTATGTTTGTAAGTTTTAATTTTAAAAAAAAAATTTTAATTTAAATGGTTTATTTTATATTTAAAAAAAGGTTCCCTTTGTTTTGTTACTTTGTTATCAATTTTTTTTGAATTTTTGGACATAAATAACGCTAATCAAAGTCATGTTAGAGCAATTCATTGTATTATTTTATTGATTGAATCTTTACTTTTTGGTATTTTTGTCATAGCTGTTTTCACAGATCAATTACATGTTTTAAGAAATAACAAATCATCTATTGATAGATTCAAGAATACTCGTAGGAAAAAAGTTCAAAACAGTATTAAGAGTAATTCTTTCAAAAAAGTATGTGGAAAAGGACCAATTTTTTTATGGTTGTTACCAATCAATCTTCAAAATAGTAAAAGGTTTGATCATTTCATCGTTTGAGGTTTTAAAAATTTCTGTTTAAAATTTATTTTACACTGAAGAAAAGCAACTATATTTATATCTCCTAAATTTCAAATGCTTTTTAAGTGTTAAAATGACCATATTTAGGATAATAAATTTACTTATAAAAATATTAATTTATGAAACTGAGAGCTTGATATTTATCAGCTAAATTTTTTATGTGCAAATTATGATACTATTAAATAAATATCAAGGCCTATCAAAATTTAGATTTAAAAAATTAACAGAAATAAAATTTTTTTTTGTTTCAAAAAAAATCTGTTTATTAATTTTATTAAAGCTCATATTTGATCAAATTGAATCAATAATTTGATCTCTGGTAAAAGCTAGTATTTTAATTTCTGATTAAATTATTTTCTTAAAATTATAATTGGTCTAGTTACATTAGATAATAATGAAATGAAATTAGTTTATACTTAGCTTGGTTCTTATACAAGATTTTTTTCATAAAGATGAAGATTCTTCATGAAACAATGAATCTTGTGTTTTTAGATGTAGTTAGCCGGTGAAATATGTTTCGAAATAAAATTTTCTGTTAGAAATTAATTTTTAGATTTCAAATAAATGAAAATATTGTTTTCAACAATTGAAATTCTATGTAAATAATTATGCGCTATTTTAATTTAGAGTATATATTAAAAATAACTTGTAACGTTGAAATTTAAATCAAATTTAAGCTAAGAATTAAAGTCCAGATTAATTTGAAAATAACATCATAATTACTGTTTTTAATTCTTCGAATAGATCAATCCAAATATAAAGGAACCTACGTACAAAAATAATCAATAATTTAAGTCTTTCTTAAAATCATAATTTTATTGCATCAAGCAAGTTTCTTTAGTTTGAAGATTTGCATTGAAAATTATAATTCATTATTCATCAAGTTCTAAACCATTTAATACTTTTGATAATGAAATTTTTCATCTTAAAACACCAAATCCAATAAAAAAAAATTAAAAGTAGAAGGTGCAAAAATAGAGAAAGAAAAAAATGAAATTCAAAAAAAGTAAAAAAAAAAGTTTAAAATCTTCAAGAACGCTTATGTTAGAAATAAATTATTTTTATTTTAGTTTCAAATTTAATTAACATTTTTAATGAACTTCAAATATTTTTTCAAATTTTCATTATTTCAATATTATAAAATTTGTTTAAATACTAAATAGCTATTAAAATCTAATAAAACAATCAATAAATTTAAAAATTAAATTTGAATTTTATTATTTATATTTAAAACTTATCAAAACTTATGTGCTTAAAATTAAAATGAAAAAACCAATTTGTTATTTTTCGTATAAATGAAAATTGATTTTTTTATTTCGATAAATATTTACGTATAAGCAAGTTTAAGCATGATAGCGCATGCGCAAGTTTGTAAACATTTGTTTTTCATACACGTGCTTTATATATTTTTTAATTTAAATTTAAGACATAGACATGAAGTTTCATTATAAATTTTCAAATGTCTTAGGATCTGTTTATAATAATGGGACTATAATATTTACTCCAGATGGATCAAGTCTTCTTAGTCCAGTTGGTAACAAAATTATTTGTTTTGATTTGAAAAATAACAAATCATCTGCTTTTGAGTTTGAAAGTGATTACAACTTGTCTCAACTTGATTTATCAAAACAAGGAAATTTGCTATTAGCATCTAGTGAAAAAAATCATTTGTATATGTTTTCAACTTTATCTGGTACTACTCTTCATCGTAAAGAATTTAAAAAAGGCAAAAAAATCAATAATTTAAAATTTAGTAATTGTGGTAATTACTATCTAGTTACCTTAGATAATACAGCTTTAGTTTATTTTACACCTGGTTATGTATTTAATAATGAAGGTCATAGAGAAATATCACCTTTCAAAATTTTAAAAGTGTTTAAAAACTGTTATGATGATATAACTTGTTGTAGTTGGTCACCAAAATCAAAACTTATAGCTGTTGGTTCTAGAGATTACACAGTTAGAATTTTTTCTTTAAGTTTAAAGTATAATGTAAATGTAATGATATCAGGTCATTCTGATTTGATTGTTGCATGCTATTTTGCAAATATTGAAGAAAACAATTTAGATATATATACTATATCTCGTAATGGTCAGTTGTTTATTTGGAAAGCATCTCATCAAGAAGATGAACTTAATAAATTAGATCAATCTACTCCATTGGTATATAAAAAAGATCAAAAATTTTATTTTAGTTCTTCATTGAAGTCTAAAAATTCTTTCATTACATCTTCAAGTTATCATAATAAAACAAAAATGCTTGTTACTGGTTTTTCATCAGGAGAATTTTTATTACATGAATTACCTGATTTTAATTTAATTCAATCATTACAATTAACATCTACTGGACAAATTGATTCTTTATGTATAAATTCAACAGGAGATTGGATTGCTCTTGCATCATCTATAAAAAATTCTTTCAATATAGACGCTAATCAAGATATAACAACAGAGTCTAAACTTGTTGTTTGGGAATGGTTAAGTGAATCATTTATTTTAAAACAAGTTGGTACTGGAGATGGTGTAACTAATATTATAGAAGCTGTTGCTTATTCTCCAGATGGAATTTATCTTGCTACAGGATGTTCAAATGGTAAAATAAAAGTTTGGAATTTAATAACAGGGTTTTGTTTTATTACATTTGGTGAAGAACATAAAGGACCAATAACTGGTTTAGAATTTGTCTCAAATAAAAGTGGTAATGTCTTAATAAGTTCTTCATTAGATGGAACTATAAGAGCTTTTGATTTAAAAAGATATAGAAATTTTAGAACCATGTTAGATGATGCTCAAAATCCTCAATTTAGTTGTGTCAGTGTTGATGTTTTGTCTGGTGATTTCATAGCAGCAGGATCTCAAAATACTTTTGAAGTTTTTTTATTTAATTTAACAACAGGTAAACTTTTAGAAAAATTAACTGGTCATTCAGCTCCAGTATCTGATGTTAAGTTTTCTCCAAGCGCTAATATTTTAGCTAGCTGTTCATGGGATTGTACTTTAAGACTTTGGTCTTTATTTGAATCTGCTAAATGTCATAGGGATGTAATACAATTAAACTCAGATTGTGTTTGCTTAGATTTTAGACCAGATGGTAAAGAAATTTGTGTAGCAACAATGAATGGCCAATTGTCATTTTTTGATGTGGAAACAGCTGAAATGAATGGTGTTTCAATAGATGGAAAAAAAGATTTAGGAATTTCTCAAAACATTGATTCTAAAATAGTTGAAAAAGATAAATATTTTAACTCTATTACGTATTCCGGAGATGGAGAATATATAATAGCTGGAGGAAAATCTAAATATATTTGTTTTTATAATGTAAAAGAAAAAATTTTATTGAAAAAGTTCAAAATTACGTTCAACTTATCTATGAATGGTTTTTATGATTTCATAAGTAATCGTAAAATAGCCGAATTTGGTTTTAACGTAGATTCTATAAAAGAAAGAGAAGAGATGAATGGATTTTCTCGTAAACCTATAAAATTACCAGGTGTTAAAAGAGGAGATTTAAGTGATAGAAAAGTAAGTTTTTGAAAAAAAATTTAATTAAAAAATTAATTTTGATTTTCTATTTAGGTTAACCCTCAAATTGAAGTTTTTAATGTCAAATTTGCACCAACTATGAGATCTTTTATTGCTGCATCTACTCAAGGAGTTTTATTATACTCTCTTGATATTATAACTAATTTTGATCCTTATCAGTTAGATTCTACAATAACACCAGATAAAATAAAAAAAAATGTTGAAGAGAAAAATTATTTGAATAGTTTAATGCAATCTTTAAAATTAAACAACTTAGAGCTAATTAAATTATCTTTAGAATCAACTCCTGAAGAAGATATGACTTTTGTATCAAAGACTTTGCCATTTAATTTTGTTGAAAGATGTTTAAGTAAAATTGCTATTATACTTGAAAGCACACAACATTTAGAGTTTTATTTACTTTGGATTAAAAATTTATTAACAACACATGGAATTAACTTAAAAAATTCATCAATTTCAAATTCCGTTTTATCTACTTTAAGACTTTTACAAAGAAATATCAAAAACCATTATGATAATTTAGACAAAATTTGTTCAATGAACAAGTATAAATTAAAGTTAATTGTTGAACTAAATGAAAATTTAAGACAAACTAACATAGAGGATGAAAAAATGATTTTAGATGAAGAATCAATTGAAATGACTCCTTATTTATGAATTTTCTTTAAAATAAAGTTTATTATGCTTTAAACTAATTTATTAGACCAGATTTAAATTTAATTTAAATAAACTCTTGAAAGAATAATTAGAAAAAAAAATACATACTATAAACAAAAGATGACTTAGTATTAATGAAGCAGACATTTTAAAGAATTGTATTTTTTTGCAAAAGAATAGAATATTTTTGTTGTTTTTTGAGTTCAGATATGTTAAAACTATTAAATTCTTAAAATTATTTTTGATTGTTTTAAAAGTCTTTGATGAAGTCTTTTTTAAATATTTTAAGGAAATTCATTAAACTCTACTTGTTTTTTTAAACACTCTTTATTTTTTTAATATAAAATTTCCGGAATACATTTCTTACAACATTTGGACAAACAATATTCTAATTCAAGAAAAATTTTTTCTTAATAGTACATTAATAAAAGACAGTTTTTGTAACATAATTCGCTTTCTAAAAGAATTAATTTGAAATTAAAATCTTTGTTTTAAGACTTAAACAGATAAATTCTAATTTTTTAGATCAATTTACTAATGGAAAATTTATTTTAAAACTTTTATTTTTTTTTGATTTTCAAAACATCTCTTGAATTAAAAAGTGACTCTTCAGTTTAAGGTTTTGTATACAAAGACTTAAGGTAATTTATATACTAATAAAAAGTGATAATCATTAAAAGCTTTTTTTTAAAAGTCAATATTTATTTTCTACAGAGTGTTAATTAATAATTTTTTTTATGTATCTAAAATTCAAATTTCTTACTCATTTTGTTTAATTATTACCTATTTGTAAATGTTAAGAATTTGCAAAGTCATAATTAAAACAATATTTATTATTGTGGTCTGCAAAATTAAGATTTGAAGATTAATTGGCTAAAAAATATAGTTTTATGTAAAAGTGAAAATCAATGAAAATTTAAATCAATTTTAAGTCTTGGCATTTGAATTTGATGAAGTTTATAGCTCTAGTAAGAAGATAAATATTTTATAGTAAAGTATTATTTTAAACTAATTAAAGTCCAGAAAAATATATCTTATTTAAATAAAACATGAATAATATGGAAAACTAAATTTTAATCTTTTTTTATCATTTACTCATTAACAGCAACTAAAATAAACTCGAAAATTAGCCACATGATTTATTAACAGAGTAAGTACATCACAACAATAAAGTAAGTTATTAAATTTTAAATTGACTTTAATATTAATTTTTTAGTTTAATGTTATTTCTCTATTAAATTATATTATTCTAATTTTTAATTGGCGTCTTGTTGATTAAGAAAAAAACCTTTTTTTAAAAACTGCCTCAATTGTTTTTTAGTGATTGTCTTAACTTGTTTAAGATTTAGATAATTAATTAAAGTATTAATATTGGTTAAAAATTTTTTTTCCCAATTTTATTTAATTTAATTTACATAGAAATTAAATTTTATTTGTTTTAAGAATAAATTTAGTTGAAAATAAAGTTTTAAACCCCAAATGTATTAATAAAAATAAGTTTTTAACTTAGTCAATAGATAGCGTTTTTTTTGGAATAAATTTCAAAATACAAAAACATTAAAATGCTTTTCTTGTGCGCCTTTCTCTTTTAAAGATTACGTTAAAAAAAAAAAATTGTTTTAGTGTTTTTATGATTAAGCTAAAATTTAGTTTTTTGCATGATTTCTAATCGACAAGCATTAAAGATTAAGTAATTTTTGAATAATATTTTCAATTTTTGTTTACTTTTAAATTCAAATTTTTCTAAAAAGAAGAAGATTCTTTGTTTTGTTTATAAAAAAGACTTAGTAATAAAAGGTTTTTAATGAAAAAAAAAAACAAAAAGTGGTATTTTTGTCGGAAAGTAAGTTCACATAAATTGTGAAAGCTTCTTAATAAATTAAGATTTTTTGTTTTGTTTTTGTGTTCATCAACATAAACAACCAATTTTTTTATGTTTAAAAATTTTTCTTTTTTTTATAAAATATTTTTTGTTAAATCACCAGTTTAAAGAGTTTAGTTTTACAAATTTTTGTGTTTTTAAATTTGAAACCATCATTTGTATGTTCTATTTTTCAATTGTTGATATTTTAATCTAAATTAAAAAAGAAAAATTTTTTTTCTAAATAAAAATTATATAAACATTTCAAATTACAACTAAAAAAAATATTTTGTGAAAGATGTGAAAAGCTGTTTTTTTCTAAAATTTTAAATTAATTATTGTTCTTTTTTAAAAATTTACGATTAAATGTTTTTAAAAAAAGATTGATTAAGTAAAAAATGAATTATTGCTAATTGAAAATTTAATTTTTTTTTCTAAAATGATTAATTAATTTTTAGAAATTTAATTCTAATAAATTTCATTATGTTTTTTTATGTTTGAAATTTTTTATATTTTTTTTTTAGAATCTTGATTCTTACCTAAGCTTTTATAAGAAAAATACTTTATATGCTCAATTTAGACAATTTTTTTAAGTTTGAAAATTTACTTTATAAGCTCGTTTTTATCATTTTTTTTATATATTTGTGTTCATATATGGGAAGAAAAAACTGTAAAAATACAAAAATAAATTCCTATGCTCGACAAAGTGTATTTTCTAAGATATAATTTTTAATTAAAAACTTTGAATTCTAAGTTATAAATAGAATTTTAAACGAATTAAAAGTTTAATGAATTCTTGAAGAACAAAAAATTATTTTTTTAACAAAAAATTTTTTTTTTTTTGATAATGTTATTAGATTTAAATTAATAATGCTTATGATGGATAGTTCAACATATCTTATCTCAGAACAAAATTTAAAAGAATCAAAAAACTCAGATGATGAAAATTCATTATCTAAAAATTATGATAATAAATTATCTGAAACTACCTTAATCAATACAAACTTAAATAGTAACTTTTTAGATCAAACATTTCATACTAATAATTTGATTGATAATGATAATAGCTGTAACTTGAAAAATCTAAAAAAACGTAATGCTTCATGTAGAAGAGCTGAACAATTAAAAAGATGGAAAGAACAAGAAAATCAAATAGAAGATTACAAAAATCAAATTAAAACAGAGACTTTATTAAGAAAATTGAAAGGAAATTTAATTTTCAAAAAATCTAAAAAAGACAAAAAGATTAAATTTAGTGATTCTACATTATTTTTAGCAGCATGTGCTTCATCTGACTATGATGAAATTCATCGTTTATTAGATAATAATTTAGTTGATATAAATGTTGGTAATATAGATGGTTTAACAGCTTTACATCATGCTTGTATAGATGATAATTTAGAGCTTGTTGAGTTTCTTCTTAAAAAAGGTGCAGATATAAATTGTGTAGATAATGAAGGTTGGTCACCTTTACATGCAACAGCTAGTTGTGGTCATTTGGAAATAGCTGAATTTTTATTACAACATGGAGCTGATTCTAAATTAGCCAATGTTGATCTTGAATTAGCTTATGATTTATCAGAAAATGATTTTATGCGTGAATTACTTAAAACAGCTTTAATTGAACAAACGAATGTAACAAATTTTGACAAATTTCGTAATTATGAAAAAGAAAAAATGGAAGAAGATGTTTTAGAAATGATAAGAACAGGAATTTATGGTATGTTATATATTTATTATTTTAAAGTTAAATCGATGAGTTTTTTTATTTGTTTTTTTTTTTTTAAAAAAAATAAAAATTCTTTTGAAAATTTTATTGGTTCTCTTGAGTTCATAAAATTTCTTTAAAAATCTTAATTGAAAAATGCTATTTGGTTTATTTGTAAGCTGGTTTAATTTATTTGATTTAATGTTCTTGTTCTTTTGAATTCAAATTGAAAAACAAAAAGTAATTTTAAACTTTTTAGTTAATTTTCAAGAATTTTTACTGAATAATTTAAATTTTTCTAAAATTATTTGATTTACTAAGAAGGTCTAATAATTTTATCTGTTTTTTTTCTTAAAAAAAAATCTTAATTTACTATTGTTACTGAAAAAATTAACTTTTAAAATAGCAAGTTTATGATAATCTCAGTTCGTCATTAATATTTTACTAAATTACATGCTAAATTAGTTAAAGCTATTAACTTTGACATTTGAAATCGTTTATTATATTTGAAAGAAAAATCTTCAAAACTTAAGTATTACTTTAGGAATTTATAATTAAGAAATTGATCGCTATTTTTTTTTACAGTGAAATTTAATTATAAAGCTTTGAATTCAGATTAGTATATAAGAAATTGTTTATTTACCTTAAAAGCTTTTTTATTAAAACAGTACTCTATAGAAATATAAGTTAAAGACTTTTTGCTATTGATTAATAAGATTATAATTTTTTCATACTCTAAATTTATCAACAAGTTGATTTAAAGTTAAATATCTTAAAGTTTTATCAGTTGTTTGATTTAGTTTCAGTTGACTTTAGAATGTTTTTTATTAATATTTTCAGTATTAGGTTTTTTAATAAAAATTTTTGTTTAATTGATTTAATTAAGTTTTAACTGTTTTGAAATCTTATTTAATTTTTTTATTTCATTTTTAAAATGAAATAAGATTATTTATAACTTTGATTAAAAGAATGAACAAATATACTAAGAATAATAGTTTCAAATCTAAAGATTAAATTAAATTTGGCATTAGTCCAAAATATTTGAATAGTTAATTTTTATAATTTAAAAATGCTTATTAATTAACTAAGCTAAAGTTATTTGTTTCAAAAAAAAATTTAATTAAAAACTAAATCTTTTATTTATTCCAAGATTCAAAAAAAACATCATTTATTGGGTTTTTGTTGATTTTTGTTTTGATTAATAATTAATAAATTATTTCAAAAATTAATAAAATTTACTTTGTTTAAACTGTGCTTTTTTATTTGTATGCATTAAATCAATAGAAAAACCACTTTGACAAGTTCCTTTTAATTTACATCTTGTTGGTTTAAAATCTAATGTAAAACAAAAATTTATTCCTGTTAATTTTTTTCTACGACACAATAATTCTACCCAATGACCAGATTTTGATTCGATTAATTCATTTGCTATCTGATAATTCAATGTTGAATTTTCAGTTTTATGAAAATTAATCACTTGATGTATATAATCTCTATTTACTTTTTTGGCTAAATTGACTGTAGTTTGAAAAAACTTTAGTAAAGTTTTTATTAAGTCGATTTTAGCTACGCATTTACCATGTTTATTCCATTCATGCCTCCAAAAATCTTCATTTGATTTAATAAAAGATGGCCAATATTTTTCCAAATCTTGAATAAAATTAATTTTATTTAAATCAAAATCATCTGGATGAGAACAAAAACTTGGGCCAAAACTTCCATTCATATAACGTGGCCATAACCCATGTATTGTAAATAAATAAGAATAAGTTTTATAATGTTCATCTATTGTTTCCTCATTATAATTCCCTTGTTCTTTTAAACCTGGTGGATATTGAAGGCTTAAAACAAGCTCATCATAGGCTTTTATTAAGTTTTTAGATAAAATAATTAAAATAATAAAAAATATTTCAAAATGCATTTTTGAAGTATGTTTTCACTAAACTAATTTTTTTTTTTCAAAAACAGATAACAAAACAAATAAAAAAACAGGGGCAACAATATTACATGTTGCTGCATGTAAAGGCTACAAAGATGTTATTGAAATGTTGTTTGAAAATAAACTTTTAAAAAAACAAATAGATATTAATATAAAAGATAATGAAAATTGGACTCCATTAACTGCAGCTATTTATTGGGATAATGCATATATTGCAAATTTATTACTTAAAAATGATGCTGATGTAAATATTGTAACAAACTCTGGTCAATGTTTAGAGCAATTGACTGATAATCCATATATTTTGAACTTAATTGCTCAATGTCGAGAAAAATTGAAAGATCAAGAAGCTCTTACACAAAAAATTGAAAAAGAAGAGCAAGAAAGAAAAGAAAAAGAAAGTACTAATTTACAAGCTAATACATCAATTACAACAGCTGAAAGTGAAACACAACGTAAAGCACATGCTAAACGTGCTCGAGAAAGTCGTCGTTCAACTCAAGGTATATTAGTAGAAGATGTAAATAAAGCAAAAGATCAATTATTAACTAGTTTGAAATCAGCATATTCAACTGATAATAATTTATTAAATGATAAAAAAAATACAGATTTAGATACAATTATTGAAACAACTAATGTTGATCAAAAAGAGAATAACTTAAATAGTCTACCACATTATTCATCTTTACAAAAAATTTCTAAAGGTGATAGTTGTGAAATAGTTGAAGTAAATAGTTTATTAGATAATGTTGATGGGAAAAATTATAAACCTGAAATAACTAGAGAATTTTTAAGGCCATACCGATCAAAAATCACTGTGGATGAAACAGATGAAAATTTTGATAAGAAAGTATTTAATGTAGAACAAAATTTAGATGCAACATTTAACTTGAATTATGATCAAAATTATCATCAAGAAGGTAATTTTTATTTTAATTGTTTTTTTGAAAAATTTCTTTTGTTTATTGTGAAATTTTTTATCAGTTTTTTCATTCAAAATATAAACAATTGATGTTTTTGTAAATAAAGTAAAATTAAATAATTTTTCTTTACTAAAAGTTTATGTTTTAAGTTTTATGCTTTTTTGAATAACTAATTTACATGAAAAATTATTAATTTTAATTTTTTCTATTAGATGAGCTTTGTAATGATGTAGTTTTAAGTTTAAAACGAGATCCTATTACTAGTCTACTAAATGATCAAAATAATTTGGATAATTTTCAACCAGTTATTAATGTAGATAAAATTGAAATGAATGATGGTTATTCAATAAAAAAAGATATGAGCCAAGATTCATTAGATGAACAAAATGTAAATTATGAAAATAATAATTTTATTGATATAAATCCTTCAGAAGATTATTCTATTGTGAATAAAAATTTAAATAGTTGTTTTTATGGAAAAGTAGATAATAAAAATAGTTTAGATAATTCAGATAAATTTTTAAATAAACATTCAGTTAATAAACAAATTTCTAATAATCAATCTTATAGTGAAATTCAAGATTCTTTGAAACAGTCTTATTCAAATGATTTACAGACGAATTTAACTAAATTTGAAGTTCCAGTTTTGATCGAAACACCATGTACACCTGAACCTCCTATTGAAGATGATAAAGATAATTCTTTAAATGGTTCTTTTTCAAAAATAAATAATAGTTTTAAAGAAAAAAATAATTTAACAGATCGCAAAAAGAATAGAAAATACAATGTTGATGACATTTCATTTATTGGTAAGAAAACTAAATTTTTTTTGTTTGTTTTAAGCTAAAAAATTTTTTTTTATAGAAAAAGTTAACAGCTATAACCCTAATCGTAATTTAGATTTTAGAATAAAAGATAAAAATTATGATAATTATTCCTTACAAAATGCAAATAATTCAAGCACTAAAAATTCTTTTAATATTTATAAAAAATTGGATGAAGATACAAAAGTAAGTTCTAGTTTAAACAATTTAGTTAAGCCTGTTTTTAACTATGCCAAAAATACCACATTTAATATTTGGTCTAAAGTAAACAAAATTTACAAAAAAATTTGATTGGTGAGTTATAAGAGAAGTGTTCATTAAAAAGTAAAGAAATTATAAATAGGAGATTAGTAATTGGCTGATTGACGTAAATATTAAACATGATGAAAGTTCATTTTTAAGCTTTATACATTTAGCTGTAATAGAATATGAATTAAAAATTTAACAATATAGCATTAACAATGTATTTTTATTACAAATCTTCAAAAAAAAAAAATCCTTCTGTATTTTTCGTCATTCAACTTCTGTTTTTTTAATCTATATAAAGATATATGAATCAGATTTTGGAATTAAACTTCAATATCTAGAAAAATAATTTAAAGATGGTTTATGCATTTAAGTATAGTTTTTAGTTAAATTTTTTTTTATTAGCATTTCATATACTTTCTATATTTTTTTTATAATTAGACTGTTTCATTTTTTTTAACTTGTTTTCAATCTTTTGTTTTATTATGCTTTTAGTTTTAGCATTATAAATTAATTCTAACTTTAAAAAAATGTCTTTTATCGGTTCTCCATTTGTTAATAGTAAATCTAATTATGGGTCAAGTAATAACTTAAGTAGATCTTCTAGTCCATCTAGATATAATTTTTCTAGTTACAAACCAAATTATAAATACTCAACATCAAGTTATATACCTACTAACTATTCTTCAAATTCATATAAACCATATTCGTCTAATTTAAGTCCAAGAAATTATTATGACTCTGGTTTAAGTTTAAAAACAAACTCAACATCAAGTTTAAATGATTATAATTATAACAACTCTTTTAGTTATTCTCCAAAATTAAATTTTTTAAATACTGGAAACAATTTATCTAGAAGATTAAGTTTAAGTTCAAGAAGACGAAATTCTGTTTCACCTACTCCTGATCGATTGAATAGTTCTTTTAGTTTAGGAAATTTGAACTCTTATTCTTCTTATAACTCAAATTATGTACTTAAGAAATTCTCTTAATTTTTTTAAGTTTTTATTTTTCCTTAAAATCTTTTAATTTTTAGTTAATTAATTTTTTTATTTTTGCAGACACCACTTTCTCGTTCCAGACCTTCTTCAATTTCTTCAACTAACTCATACAAAACAGATCTACTTAAAAATGAAATAGCAAAAGAAAATTCGTTTAAAGATAACTTGAAAAAACAATTTGACAACACTGGAGAAATAAACGAGGAAAATAAAAATTCACCAATTGATTATAAAAAGCTTTATGAAGAATTATTAGTCGAATTCGAAAAATTCAAAAATGAAGTTAGTAAAAAAGAAAATGATTTTTTAAGAGAGAAAAGACAAATGCAACGTAAGCTAAGTGAATTAGAGGAAGAATTAAATCAAATGGAAAATATCAAAGAAGATAATACTCGTTTAAAAAATGAAAATGGCGCATTGGTTCGTGTTATAAGCAAATTATCAAAATAACTAGTCTAAAATAATATCAATCTTCATAAAGTTTTTAATCTTTTATTTTTTGATAAAAAGTTATAAAACTTATGAGTTCCTTTTTTCCAAAAAAACTATTTGAATGAAATCAAAAAAATTTTATCATCAAAAGATGTCTATTTTAAGAAAGTATATTTAGAATTTAAATTATTTGTAAATAGAGATTCAAATTTTTTGAACAGTTTTTTATTTATTTCTTGCAATTTATTTCTAAGTTTTTTTATTTTAACCTTGACTTGACAATAGAAAATGTTGGAAAATATTTCAAAGTTTATTCAAAATTTGTAATTCATGTAAAACTTGAAAATCAAATAAACTAGTCTCAATAATTCTTTTTACTTAAATTAAACTTCTGCCTATTTGATTAATTGATTTTTTATCTTATAACTTAATTAACTGATAGATTTTCTAGATTTTCGATGTTAATTTTACTAATAAGTTAATAGAACATATTTTTATTGAAGAATTTTGTAAATAGATCTGCTGGATTTTCATCAGATTTGACTTTATTGAGGGTGAACAACTTGGTTTTAATATCTCTTCTAAGTATGTTATAATATAATTTATAGTATTTTTTTTTACTTGAAGGTCCATTCTTTGAGTACGATATTATACCAGAATTGTCTGTGTAATAATTTATCTCTTATGTTTTGATACCTAAGTCATCCTTCAAGTTTATTATACCCTTAACGATTTTGTTTAAATAGTGTACCGCTTCCAGTTCAGCTTCATTAGTGCATCCGGCAATTATTTTTTGGTTACATGTGTTCCAATGTATTGGATTACCATTGTAATAAATAATAATACCGTTGTTGCTTGAACTGTCCACAAGATTGTTTGCAAAACTTGTGTCCGCATAGCAGTCAAGGTTATTAGTTATAACTTTTTTAAAATATAAACAATATCTTCTAGTGTTAAAGAGATATTGTGCTAGTTCTAAAGCCATATCATATTGGTGTTCTTTTGGACTGTTATTGTTCATGGACTGATATTGTACATATGTACAATGAAAATTGTCAGTTGTTAACAAGTGTCGATATCTGAAAGTCGCCCTTTTTATCTTTAGTTTTATTATATATTTATAATAAACTTAACAAAGATTTATAAAAAATAAAAATTACATTAAGCTAACATTAATAAATATTGATTGGGATATCCTTTCAAAACAATGGCAGAAGATTGTGGCTATGACTTTGGGAATTCAGCATTAGGCATCAACCTGTTATTAAATAACTTTGAAGCATAGACTAAATTTAAAACTTAAAAATAAAGAGCTATATTGACTTTAAATTGAATAAGTGAAGCTTATTTTTAAAAAGAAGAAGAATGGTTAATTATGATTAATCAAAATCTAATAGTGCATGAATAAAGTAAAATTTATGTCAGCTTAGCTAGTTTTAATTTTTATTTTAAATATATTAAGTTTGATTTATTTAATTTTTTCTTTTATCATTACTAATAATGATTTCAAAGCATATTAAGTTTTAAAAAAATGTTAAAGTAAGAACTGCAAGTATTCTTTATTAAATAAAATTATATGTTACATAGATAAGAGGGGCAACGCGTATACATTCACTGCAATAAAAAATCATTCGTTCATTATTTTTTTTTAAACTCTGTCAGCCAATAAAACTAGAGTCAAGTGAAAGTATTTTAAAATAATAAAATAAGTTTATTAGAGAAAATTATAAATATAATATACCTCATATGAATTTTGAGAAAATAAAATAAGTCTTGAATTTTTTATTTTTATACTTATGTTAGTTTTTTTTTTTTTTTTTTTTTTTTTTTTTTTTTTTAACGTGTCAAATAACTTTATTCAGGGTAATTTCGAGATTTTACATTTATAGTGTCCTGCAGCAGCTTGGTAGCTGATCCTACGCTTGGACACTTTATATTATTATCTTATTTTTATAACAATTTAGTCTACAGTTTTCTTTTCATTAGCTTTATGATGAATTTTTTTGATTTTTTATAAATTTAAAATTTGGTTTTATTTTATATCTCAGAATTTTATTTAATTAAATTTTCCAGATTTTTTTTTAAAAATTTTTTTTAAAATTTTAAAATTATAATTTGATTTTTAAATTTATTTCTCTTAGCTTATTTTATGAATAATGAATCGAACTTTTAAGTTTTTTTAGAATCTTTTTTATCTTAAAATTAAAAATTTTAATCAAAAATTTATATGCAAATTCAATTTTATAATTAAAACCTTTTGATACTAAAAAATTTGTCTTTGATTAACTCATAATTATAACCTTCATTAATTAAATTTAAAAAAAAAAATTTTTCATTAAAAATAATGATAGATCAAACTTGTTTTTTTTAAATTTGATTAAAGTATTGATTTTATGGAGAGTTAAAATTTTTTTTCAAAACTGATGTATTTTTAAACTTTTTAAAGCAAAAAGTTGTCAACCCCAAAACATTGAATTTTTTTCTGAAATTAAAAAAACTTTTTAAACTAAAGATTTTATTAATTTTTATGTAATAAAACCTTTCTTACGTGTCATTCAATAAATGAGCTTAATTCTAATTTAAAATATATCAGTATATAACTAAATAGGTTTAAAGTTAATTAGCATCTTTTTAAAGTATTGCTATTTAATTGATCAGCATTCATGAATTTCTTCCCATAAAATATCAATAAAACTATTTAAAACTTATACAGGTTGTAACTATGTTTTTTTAACATTTAAATTAAGTTAGACTTTTATTTTAAGTGGCATTATTTTTTTTTTTGAAAATAATTTTATTTGATTAAATGAACTTTTATTTTTAACCGTTAAATACTTAATTAATTTTTATTGTTAAAAAAATATTTAAAAATGAATAAAAAAAAATTTGAAAAATTTAAGTTTTCTTCTTTTTTTTTTAGAAAAAAAAATTAGAAGTTTAGTATTTCGAAAATTTTTCTAGATGTCAATAGTAAAAAAGTTAATTTAACGCATGCTCTTTAGATTTTTTTTTTAATAGTAAAATAATTTTTTTTCAACTTACCTTTTATTTATCACATTCTCATTTAGATCAGTTAAAGATACGGTTTTATTATTTATTTAAAAGAATAATTTAACAGTTGATTTAATATTGAAGTTTTGTTCCAAATTTAAATAATTATTATTAGTTTATTTAAAATAAAATTATTAACTAAAAATTTTTTTAAATTGAATTTTAATTTAGACACTTGTTACCTTTCTAGAATATTAACCAAAAAAAAAATTATTTTTTGAAAAAGTGTTTGAAAATTTTTTTCTCAGTTTTCATTTAATTTAACTCTAATTTAGAGAAAATTTCAATGATTTGGTTTTAGAAAAAAATTTATATTTTAGTGTTTTTAAAATTTTTATTAGAAAAGAACTTTGTTTTTATTTAAAAATTTTATTTTGTGTATTTAGATAAAATTTTAATTTCTAAAAATTTTTCTGAAATAGCTTTTTTTAATTTTAGCAACATATTTTGAATTTTTTTCAAAAAAACTAAAATTAGTATTTAGCTCATATTTAAACTGATTGATCTTATTGAAACTAGTTAATAAGTTTAACTTAATTAATTGAATAAGTAAAAAAAAATTATCACAATAAAACAGTTAATTCAAAATTTAATAAGATAAATTTTAAAATTTTGAATCTAACACAGAAAAGAAAAATTCTTTATCTTTAAATTGAAGAAATCAAAAACTTAGAACATGTTTATTTATGAATAAAGGAAAAATTAAATTTTAGTGGGCTGTTGAAGAATTTAAAAAAAAGATGAATAATTTAAAAAGTATTAAATTTTGGGAGTTTACTTCTTCGATTTACTTTTCTACCAAATAAAAGAAAAATAGTGTAAAGAAATTTTTATTTTTAATTGAACCTGTTTTTTTAGTTTATAAAAACAACTGAATCTCTGTTAGGAGTAGTTCTAAATTGTTGTATTGTGTATTCAAAAAAAAAAAAAAAGAAAAAAAGTTCAAGTGTTTATTACTGTTTAGTGTTATGCTTTACATGTTGGTTCGAAAAGATTGAACATATTTTGTCAAACTTTTATAAAGCATGTTAAATTTTTCAGTTCTTAAGCATATGGAATGAAATCAAGTAAATATCAAAGAGTAATTTTCTAGTTAAAAAAATTTATTTTTTAAGTTTGTTTAAAAGAAAAAATTTCTTTAAGTTAAAATTTTGATCATTCAACTTTTCAAAAATAATTTTCAATTAGATTTTACTAAAAAAAGAAAACTAAAAGTATTACTCGTTGACTACATTTTTAAAGTGGATGTAGCAAATTTTTTTTCTCTTTGAGAAAGAAAAAAATTTTAAAAATTAAATGAATGATAAACTTAAGTTTTATTTTAATTGTGTTCAACTATATTAAATTAATTAAAAGAAAAAAAGTCTATAAAAATCAATTAAGTTTTTATTTATTTTTATAAAATTTTTCAAAGTTAAAAAGATAAGACGTTTAATCAACTCTTAAACTAATAGTTACCTTAATTATCAAAAAAAAATTCTTTAAAATTTTTTTAAGTTGGTTTAAATTTGTATTAAAAGAAGCTATTTATAGTTTTTAGATGCTTTTTTTTTAATGCATGATCGAAGCATTCGTCCTTTTTTTTTTTTGAGTTCATGTTTCCATATTGTGTTTTTTAAACTGGTTTTCGAAAGTAACAAGTTCAATTCGCGCGATTTAAGTTTAAATTGTTTTAATTTTGGTTGTTAAAATATAAAGTCTTTTTTTTAAACTTATTTATTTGAAGTACATATTAGAGCCAAAATAAGATTTTCAATTGTTGTTTTTGATTTATGTTTTTGGATAATTATTTTATGAAACAAAAGAGTTTTTTTTCAAAATTATTTTTCTTTAAATTTAAATTTCAAAAAATCAATTTTCGTAATTATTGTTCATCATTTTAGATTTTGTTTCAAATTCATTTTTGATAAACTTATAAATTATAAAAAGAAAAAAAGCTTATTTTTAAGAATACTTTCATCAATTATAGTTGTGAATTTTAAGCGATGTGAATTTTTTTTTTTTGGAAATAAAAATTAAACGTAATGTTTTATCTGTTTTATGAAAACTGTTTTCAAAAATTTCAACTAAAAATTTAAAACACATGTTATAATCGTATTTTTGTTAAAAACTTTTATAAAAGAATTTAATTTTAATGATTTAATTTATTTAAAAATCAAAATGATGTTTTAAAAACTTGAAACTATTTTTTAATTGGATAATTGGTTTGATATATTTTCAAATTATTAATGCTTAATTATTTTTAATTAAAATATTCTTAGCAATCAAAAATTCTTTCAAATTGTCAATTAAAAAAAAATTTGAATTAATTACAAGAATTTGTCAAGATTAATTTTTAATAAACAAAAATCAAAATAATTTTAAAAATGTCTTTAATAGATTTAGAATCTAATTTAGATTCAATGTTTTACATTGATAATGAATGGATTTGTGAAAATGATACTCTTTCAAATAAGAATAATTATAATGTTATTGTTTTAAATGATCGTTTAATGTCTGAAACTGTTCAAAATGAACATTCTTATTTTACAAATAATATTTCTTCATATGATGGTAATTTAAATTTAAATTATGTTGATGATGATTCAAATGATACACATTCTTTTAAAGGTAAGCTAAAATTGTTATTTTTATTAAAACTCAATCAATAGATAAGATTTAAACTTGAATTTTGTTTAGTTTATTATTAATAATTCAACAAATGAAAAGATAATTTTTTTATTAAAATATCATAAACTTCACTTGTTGTTAATTTGAACAATTGTTCTTGATTTAAACTAAAATTTTTATTAATAAAAAAATAAAATTTGTTCCAATATTTAATTTGTTTTTGAAAAAAAAAATTTATTAAACATTGAGACACACATGTGCTGACGAAGCTATTTCTGCTATATGTTTAAATAGAAAAGTCAAAAATTCTTTAAATGAAAAAACCATATGGTAGATAAAATAAGATTTAAAATTGAATTAGCTTAAAAATTTAAGTCTTATTTTTTAAAAATTTTCAAACTTATAATTTATATTAGGTTTTTCTAAAACTAAGGAAAATTTTTTTGTTTTTGTTTGTGAAAATAAATACAGTTCTTATTAAATTCAATATTTGAATTCCTTTTATAAATAGTTATTTAGAAAAATTTTAAAAACTGTCTCATAAACTAAATAATTAATGGTCAATATTAAAAGAAAAATTTTTAAAGTTATTGGGTCATTAGTACTGATTTCATTTAATAAATTCAAGGATTTAATATAATTTTTTTTAATAACTCATTTGATGTTTAACAAAATATTTAATGATAAGTTAATAAGCTATGATTTTTATTAAGCAAATTTCAAGCCGGTTTTATACCTGAATCTGCTTTTTTTACGCAATTTAATTTTAGCTTAAAATTATTTTTATTATTTGCCGGTACAGTTCCTGTTAAAGGTGCCGGTTCATTTCTCTACTCAGTGAAAGAGTTTTTTCAACTTTGTTACACTTGGTTTAATTTTTATTTTGATACTTAGGGAAAAAATTGTCAAATCTTAATAAATTGTTGGAGTTGTTGGTTGATTAACGAACTCTGACTTTTTTTTTCACTTAAACAACTAAAGTTAATTTTACGAATTCTAAGATAAAAACTCAAATTTTTTTCGATAAAAACGCATTCTAAAGTCATGCTGTTTTTAAAGCTAAGGACGAGCTGTTTAACTAGTTTTTTTTTGAAAAAAAAAGAAAAGATTTTTGACCTTTCAGCTGAAACTCACCCTCTTGATTGTATTTTTTTTTTTTTTGAAGTAAAAATGAAATGATTGTTTACCTGTTTTGCGCATTCTCTTTTATAGATGGATTTCATTTTGACCAACCACTTTTGGATTTTTAGCCATTTTATATAAGAAAAAAAACAAGTTCTGGCCGCTTTTTTGCCGACAAGCCAAGCGACTTGTTTTAGTTGACTAGCAATTTTATTTTTTTTGTTATGAACGGCGCCAAAAAAAAGAATTGATATTCTTTTTGGTTTAACTTAGCCTAAACAAGTAGCAAAATAAAAGGGTCGATGACACATCCATAGCTTCTTTATGTAGTTACTTATCTTCTCATTCATTTATTTTTATCTTAAAGTTTGTTTTTTATTTTTATAACCGCATTCTCTAAAATTACCTTACACCCCTAAAATTTTTTAATCTTAATAATCATTTTTCTTTTTAATTTTTTCTTTCATCTTTTCGTGCGATAACTTGATTAAAGTTTGTACTAGTTGATATTTTTCTATATAAAATATTTTTTTAAATTTTTTAAGATTTTTAAAATTTCGAACGACTCACAGTTTCTTCAAATGACCCCATTTTTTGGTTTTGACTTATAAACTTTTAAAAGTATTTTATTCATAAAGAGACAAATTAACTTTAGGCTAAATTTAAAAAAAAATTTTTTCTTTGACTACTGAACTTCAAAAACAGCTTAGTCATAAAAGAAATTAAAAAACATGATTTCATAAAAGAGAATTTACTGGCTTAAGAGATTTAACTCTATTAAAACCAAATTTAATTCAATTTGATTATAACCTATTCTAGTTTTTTTTAAATTTCACTATCACATTGTTGATTAGCCTGTTAAACTGCATTCCTTAAATAAGCTATTTAAAAACTTTAACTGTTCTTTGTTCAAAATGATAAAGATAAAAAATTTCATTTATTTCTTATTACACAAAGATTAAAATTTTGATTTATATAAATTAAATTTTTTTTATTTTTAGAAATGGACATAGAATCAGAATGTTTCCCTTGCATACCGATGTCAAGTGCAATACAATTAAACGCTGCATCTTTCATAGGTAACCATCAGTTATCTAGTTCTTCAGAAACAAGATTAGCTTCTTCACCTTCCTCAAGTATTTCTTCAATAAATTCTCTGTGCAATAGTAGTTTATCATGTTCATCAAACGGTACTACAAATTTTTTAAACCAAACAAATGAAGCTTATAATTGTAATACAGTGAAAAAAAGTCGTAAACAAAAAAATATAACAACTAATGATCAGAATAAAACAAATCAAAATTTAGATTCAAAAAATACAACGCTAGCTGCATTATTGAATTGTTCTCCTTTAATCTCATCCAAATCTGGAAATTCATGTAATAATTTACCACCAACACCTCCTGCTTCCAATTCAGATTCTGATTGTGAAATTAATCAATCTCAACTAAATGATAAAACAAAAGAAGTAAAAAATAATAAAATTACATTAGAATTAAATGGTAAAAATGGGCAACAGGTTATGTCAAATCATCAAGTTAAAAGACAAAGAGCTAATAATAATGGTTCAATATTAGTTCAAACGGGGTCAATAATTAATTTATCTCAACAACTTTCACCTAATTCATTAATAATAAATAACAATTTAGCTGTAAATACAAATTCAAATAGTAATTCAAGCAATAGTAATTTCAATGAAACAAATAGTAGTCATATTTTATCAAATTTAAATGACAATAATGATCATTCAATAAGTGATAATTATAAAACAGAGGCTTCAAGTATGATAAATATAAGCAATAATTTAACTACGAATAGGAATCGAACTTCTGTTCAATCAATGTCTTCTTTAATTTCTGTTCAACCTAAAAATGCAGCTTCTGGAACAGCTGTTATATTGACAGAGGAAGAAAAACGTACTTTAATTGCTGAAGGTAATTTTAAAATTAAAAAATAACTAAAAATAGTTAAAAATTTTCTTTATTTAGGTTATCCTATTCCAACAAAATTTCCTTTGACAAAAGCTGAAGAAAGAAGTTTAAAAAAAATTCGTAGAAAAATTAAAAATAAGATCTCAGCTCAAGAAAGTCGTCGTAAAAAAAAAGAATATATGGAAGAATTAGAACGTAAAGTTTGTTTACTTGATGAACGTGTAAAACAACTAGAAAGAGAAAATGAAGAATTAAAATTAAAAACACTAAGTGTTAATGATCAAAATTATTTTCTGCATTCAAAATCAATAAATAAACAAATCAAACAAAATTTTCCAAAATGTAATTTGACAAACATAAAATTAGAAACAAATGATGATAATAAAGAAATTAAAAATGAAAATTTAATTGAATTTAATTGTGATTTAGACCAATCAATGCAAAATATACAAAATAATCTTGTTGTTTTAACTACAAAATCAGATCATGAAGAATTTATTGATGATGATGATGATGATGAAGATTTTTAAAATTTGAATGGTTCTTTAAATTATTAAAAAAAAAGTATTAAATTAGAATATTAAATAGATATATTATTAAAGAAAGTTTTAAAAAGAAGATTATATTTGAGTTTATGAAAAATATTCATTTGAAGTTTCTTAAATGAATAAAACTCTAAAAAAAACTATTTATTAAAATCTCTTTAAAGATTATTAACTAAAATATCTCAGTAAAATATTTATTTTAAAGCTCATTGGAAATATTTATTTGAAAAGTTTCTTTAAAAAAATTATGAAAAAATTTTATAAAAAAGTTTTTTATAAAAAAATTGTAAATAACGTTTTAAGCCAACATAAAATTTGGTTTTTTTTTAAAAAAAACAATTAAAATCAAAATATGTTATTTGAAAAAATTAATTTAATTAAATAAATTTAAGGTGTTTGATGTAAATTTTCTTTTAAAAAAAAATGAACAAATTTCATTAGTATTAACTTTAGTCTAATCAAACAATTAAACTTGACATAAATATACCAAAATTTTTTATCTAATTTTTAGACACAAGTTTTAATTTTTTTGTATTTTTGTTTTAGATTTATTCCTAAATTCTAATTTATTAACTGAATTAAAAAAAAACTTTATTAACAAATTTTGTTTGATTTTGTATCTTTTAATAGTTTTTTTTGTATGGTTTTTAAGCTTTTTTTTTTAAATCCTCGTTAAAATTATAGAGCTTTTTAAAATAAAAATTTTCATTAATTTAAAAATTTGTCTGTTAAAATTTGAAAAAAAAGTTAATTTTTTTATTTGAATTTTACTTACATTGAACAGTTTTAAATTATCGTAATGTAAAATTGAGTATAAAATTTAATTTTATGTTCAGATTTGATTGGTTTAAAGTCTAGTTTGGAATTATTTAACTTTGATTAAATTATTTAAATTGAAAAAAAAATTATCTTTTGCTTTAAAAAGCTTGAATCATTTATTTAGGATTAAAATACATAGAATAAGATAAATCTAATTATTTTTTTTAAGATAATGGTAATCTGTAAAAAAAAATTGATTTAAAATTTAGATAAAAATAATTTTTTTTTTTAAAAAATTGAGATAAAATTCTCTAAATAAAATTAAAAAAAAAATTTTTTAAAAAAATAAACTTATAAATTAAAATCTGAATATTTCATGTTTTTAAATATCAACTATTTTACAAACAAAATGTTTTTTTAAAAAATTATTCTTTGTATATTATACAATCTATTAACAGTTCTTTTTCTTAATTTACCAGCAATTAATAAAGCATGTTCAGTTAAATTATCTTTTTCATTTAATTCAAAAACTTCTTCTTCAACAGCAGGATAATAATGATCAATTAATTTTTCAATATTTTTTAAAGATGATAATACATATTTCATTAAACTAAAATTGCGAACAAAATCAATTTTAGTTAAACCATAATTTTTCCAACTTTGAATTTTGTTAACCAAATAACTATAAGCAACATTTGGAGAAAATGTTTTTACACTTGGAACAACACTTTCAACTTTATCCAAACAAACATGACCATAAGAATCAAGGGTTTTAACTAAAAAAAAAAAAAATTTTTAGTCAATAAAAAGAAGAATCGACAATAAGAAATTAATTGACAACTTAAAAAAGTTGAAAAAAAACATAAACTTTAAAAATTTTAGACAAAGAAATATTGAAAAAAAAGAAAAAATTGACAGAAAAAAGAGTTGAAAAACAAAAATTAAATTAAATTTTAATAAAATTAATAAAAATTGACTTACTTTGTTTTTCAAACTTTGATAAAACACCACCATATTTCTGATAATTAGCTACAACTAAATTTTCAGTTTTAGTAAAATAATTCTTTGTAGATTCATTAAAAGATTTAACTCTATTATAAAAACTTAAGGCCACAAAAATACTAAAATCAACTAAAGGTAATTTAGTAAATCTATCTAAACTAGATGATTCTTTTTTTTGATTAGCTTGTTTATTGTCTTCCATTTTAATTTGTTTTTAAAAAGAGAAAATAAACCACAAAATAACTGAGTTAACCCAAAGATTGAAATAAGAAATAATTTTTTTTTTTATAAAAAATAAATGAAATGAAATTTAACTTTAGAACTAGTTAACATCTAAATGATATGAAACAAAATTTTAAATTGAAGGTTAGTCTCAGTGATTATAAATTTTAAAAATTAACAATGCGCAATAAGGTTTTTAAAAATAGACACGCCTATTACCCATTTTTTATCAAAACAAACTTAAGGAAAAATTTTTTAAAAAGTAATTTTGTTTTCAAAAATTTCAATTTACATGTTTTATCATTAAAAAATTAATCTTTGCTTTAAAAAAAAAATTAAACTTAAGTTCCAAAGAGTATTATTATAAAACATTTAAACTCCAGATTGAAGTAAAGAAATGAGTTTATCGTTAAAACATTTATTGATTAAACAAATCAACTATTAATACTTTTTAAATAATTTATAATAAACAATTGATATTTACAATAAAATATATTTTTTTTTCAAAGTTAAAATTAAGATATTAAAATTCTGAATTAACTAAAAGAGTAATTTTACTAACAAATTAATGTATGTATTATGTCTTCAAATTAAGAGTTTAACTAAGTCTTTATCTTTATATTAAGAGTTTAATGTAGCTATAAGTTTAAATTCACTAAGAGCTTAATTTAACATAAAACTTTAAATTAACTGAATATTTATTTTAATTAAAAACATTAACTAAGAATAATTTTTCAACTTAAATTTAAGAAAAATTTAAATTAAATTTAAATATATTTAAAATATAAATTTAATTACAATTCAAATGAAAAAACTCTTAATAATAAATTACATATTTTCAGCTAATAATTATTTTCCATACTAATCAAGATGTTTGAAAATTTTTTTTTAATTGTAATTTACAAATTTATTCATTTTCAATTTTTTTTAAAGCTGCTGAACATAAATGTTTAATAATTAATTTTTGTTCATCGCTCACAAAACAATTTTCAGTATTTTGTTCATCATCTTGATAACTCTTTAAATTATTTTTTTCTTCATCTACTGATTTTTCAATTGATAAAATATCAAATGCTTTTTTAAGCTCAATTGGAGGATTACTTATTATTTCATTTGTATTAACATTTAATATTTTTAAATCTTCTAATATTTTAACTTGATTTATATCTAGTAATTTCTCATAAACTTTCTTTAATTCTAAATCATACAATTTCAATTTATCTTCAATTAAACTTATATAGTTTATTATTTTTCTATTCAACAAAGATTTTGAATTTATTTTTGTTTCATCTAAATTTTTATTAACTTTTTCATCTGAACTTTTATTAATTTTTTCATCAAAACTTTTATTATTTTTCTCATTTATATGATCTTTATTTATTTTGTTTTTATCAAAATCAACAAGTTTACCATCATTTAAAGAAATGTTTTTTTCATTTAAATTTTGTGTAGACATTGCATTATCTAAAAGTAAACAAAGTTGTTTAAGTTCAAAATTTTCCTTAACTAATTCAAATTGCTTATTTTCAAGTTGACTTAGTTTTTGAGAATAATTTTTTATTTCTTTTTTCATAACATCTGACATGTGAGCACCAAATGAAGTCCATTCTTGAGCAATTGCACGTGAACGATTTCGCTCATCATCTAAATAACAACATAAATCTCTTAACTCATTATTATCTTTTTTTAATTGAATTACTTGATGTTTATAAAACTGTATATTTGCTAAATTACTATTCAAATCTTTTATTAAACAACCATTTTCAAATAATAGTTTTAAATTTTTAGCTTCAAGATTTTTAATTCGATAAACAAAATTTTCTGAGTTGTTATTATAAACTTCATTTTCTAATTTTGATGAACAAAAAGATAAATTTTGTTTTTTTTCATTTAAAACTTGGTCGTTATTTTCTAAATTATCATTAGTTTGTAAACTTTGACTTAAAATTGAATTATTAGATGAAGACTGCTGTAATTTAGATGTTGAATTTTCTTGTACACAATCAAATTGTTGAGTTACTAAACTTTGTTTTGTCATTTTAAAAAAAAATTAAATTTAAAATCCAAATAAAATCATTTTTGAAGTAAAAAAATCAAAATAATCGAAATCGATTTTAAAAAATTGAAAGAAAAAACAATTTTTCTTTTAAAATAAAACTTTGAAAGTAAGAATCTTAAAAAAAATTTGTTTTAAACTGAAATATAGAAACAGTTTATTAATTTGATTAATCGATTAAAAAATTTCGAAATCTAAATTGATAAAAATTTTTGACACGATCCAGATCATAACAAAACAAAGTTTTTTTGTATCAATAGCTTATTCTAACCTTAGGACGGCTTTAAGAATCGGCTAAAATATATCTTAAAACAAGAACTATTGATATATAATTAACTTATCTTAAGTCCTTCAAATATATTAAAGTTTTTCAAATAATTTAAAAGTTTAAATTAATTAATTGAAATAAATAAACAGAAAAAGACAAAAATTTTGTTTTTAAATTTGAATATTGGTTTATTTAGATTAAGAAGACATTTTAATTTTAGAAAATTTAATTAGAGGCTTTTTTGCTTGCTAAATCTGGTAACTTTTTAATTGTTGTTGATTCTCGTAAAGAAAAATCGCCTCTTTTATCTTTCTTGATAGCTTGTCTAACCAATTTAGAAGAAATAGATGAGAATTGTAAATAAGTTAAACCAGCTTGTCTCCAGTATGTCATCTTGATAAATCTTTATTTAAATTTTTAAGGAATGTTTTTTAATACCTGAATTTAGAAAAATAAAATCAAAACAAATTAAAAATTTAATTAAAATTTACTTACTTTAAAATTTATAAGGAAGCAACAATTGAATTTTTTAGCAAGGTGATTAGAGTGAGTAAGCTCTTAAAAATATACCATTTAAAGTTATTTTCACAAAATTTTATTTTTAAATAAAATTTTAGCCGTTTTATAAAACTTAAAGAGCATAATTGAAAAAGTTTTATTAATTGTTTATTAAATTATATTTTTTCTAAAGTCCATAACAGCTCTTTAAGGTTTTTAAATTATTTTTTAAATATTTTTTCCATTTTTCTGTTGAAACTTTTTAAAGTTTTTGTTCTTCAATAGTGTTTAGTAATTATGATTTTATTTAACTATGCTAACTTTGTTACTAAAAAAATTGAAAAATAGTAATAAGGTTTAAAAATAGTTTTTAATAAATTTTTTCTTATTTACATTATTTAAAACACAATTTAAAATTTAAGAATAAATTATTCTGTAAAATTGATTTTGTTGATTAATCAATTCATATATATATATACAATTAAAAGTTTCAATTAAATTTTTACACAATACTTTTAAAACTATTTTCAAATTTCTATCATTTAATAAATAAAATATTACCAAATTTTTTTATTTAGAATAATTGATTAATAATTCATAAATTTATATTGAAAGTATTATTTACAGATAGAATAGGTTGAAATGTTGAATGAGATGACCGTAAATTGTAATTTTCATTTGAACGAATATAAGGAGGAGGAGGAGCAATTGTAGGTTGTGAAGAATTTAAATCTTCTTGGTTTTCTTGTGTTTGTAAATTCGTTGGTGTAGGTAAATTACGGAAACAAGGTAATAAATTTGGATGATAAAATGATGATGATGTAGATGTTTGACTAAAAGCACTATCAGGACGATCATTCAAATTTGTTGATGAATCTTTTTCATTAAAATCTTTAGTAGAATCTTTCATTTTATTCTAAAAAGAGAAAATTTTATTAATTAAAATTTTAATTAAAAATTCAAATAAATATTTACCTGAGTAAAATTTTCTGTTTTGGCATCTTTAAGATATTGAGGTAAATAAAATTTAGTCTGTACAATAATTTCCTTTGAAGAAGCTAGAGGTAAAAAAATAAATTTTTAGAAAACTTAAATAATAAATGAATAATAAACTTACATTGAGATTCTTCAGAAATTGTTGATAAGGATATTGCTGAGTTCATTTTAGGAAAAACTTTCCTGAAATAAGAATTATTTTCTCCAGATACATTTTTACAATGATAGTTTTTACTTTTGGTATTGATTTCGCATGATGATTGCTCATGACAACTTTTACAGTAGTTGTGTTTTTTGCAATTATTCAATTTATTTTGATTTATGATTAAAGGTTTTTTTGTATTTAAAGAAAATGGATCATTTTTTATACTTAATTCACAGCTAGGACCAATCAAAGAAAGTAGAATAGGATAAAATAAAAATAGCTGGATTAGATCAATACTATAACTTAAGAGTAAAATTGTAAAAAAATAATCTGAAATGTAGTTGAATTCACTCCAATGTAATGCAACCATATTTAAAATAAACAAATTCAATCCATTGAAAACAGAAGGATTGATTTTTGTCATTGTTAACTTAACTCTTTCTTCTTTTGAGTCATTTAAACAACTCATATAATGCATCATAAAACAAATGAAATTACTTGCAGAAATTCCAGTACTTAAAATAATAACTGTTGTTGGTATTGCATTTAACTTTATACCTAAATGTCCCATTATACCAAAAATTTGTATTTTAGATATAATCAAACAAATCACAATAAATATTGATGGATAAAACTTGAAGAAAAAGATTATTGTGATAAAAAATGTGAATACTATTGAAAAAAATAAACCAGCAGTCAAAAAAACTTTCAAATTAACATACTGCTCATAAAAAACAAAAGGTAATCCAGTAGGAAAATTATTCAAACCTTTTTTACTAAAACTATCACAAATATTTCGAACTTCTTCTATTGTTTTAAGTATTGATTCAGTTGAATCTAAGTTTCCTAATAAAAATGATGTTTGAGTGTAAATTAAAGGTTGAGATTTTGGAATTTTAAGATCATAATCAGATGAGTCATGTGTCCATTGTTTTGGTTCTGGTTTAAAAACAACATGTGATGCAGAAAATGTAAAAGCATCGTTAGAAACCCAAGCTGTTAAATAATTATAAAAAGCTTTAGTATTTATTATTCCTTGATCATCTACTAATTTTTTATTTTTGAAAATATTACGACGATCAATCGGGTTGTCATTACGACCAGTTTGAGCTAATAATTTAAAAGCTAAAATTGCTTCAGATGAAGCGTTTTTATACCAAGTATCTTCATTAAAACAATTATTTTTATAATCAGTTTCAAATGCATTTTGCAAGCTTTGAAGCCATTCTCTAAATAAGACAAGCCAAAAATCACGTAAACCTCCATTATTATCTCTTATTATATTATTTATACTATTGAATGATTTATAGTAATCATAAACTAATTTTTGATTACTAGGATAATCAAAGTTACCTTTAGTAATCAAAAACATATTGTAAACATTAAACTGCTGCTTTTGTATAGACAAAAATTCATACTCATGAGTGTTTTTAGGAACAATGTCAGTTAAATCTAAACCATTTTTAATTTGTAAACCTCCAATTGTACAATAAATTGTAGAAACCAAAAATAAAAGTATAACTAAAATTTTAATTTGTTTTTTGAACAAAAAATCGAAACCGTTAGATAAATTTTTTTCTTGATATTCAATTTTATTTTCTGAATTCTTTTCTTTTGAAATTTTTGCTTTTCTGTTTTCATGTTTTTGATTTTTTAAATAGTTTTCTACGTTCTTGTCTAAAAATCGTTTAGAATCAAAAGAAAGTATTGCAGGATATAAGATGAATATTGTTACAAATAAATAAGAAATTAAAATAGTTGTTTGATAAATAAATATTCTTAGAACAGGAATCGGAATCAGTGCAGATAATAAAAATGATATAATAATACATTGGCCACATATGAAAAAAGTAATACCAATTTGTTGTAAACATCTTGCAATTAAATCAAATTTGTCAAAATTAATAAGTTTAAGATTTTCTCCATAAACACTCTTCAATATGTTTATTAAATAAATTCCAATACCAAAAGATAAATAAGGAACAATATGCATTGAGTTAGCATTGAAAGTTAGTCCAATCAAAGCACATAATCCAAAACCAGATATTATTGACATTATTATGAGTAAAAATCCAGCTATTTCTGTCATAAAATGAGGTTTAAATTTTTCATTTGAAATAGTTGAAGAAATAACAGTATATAAGATAACTAAACCAATGCTTATACCAACTCTGTTTAAATTTATATAATTAAAATTTTTCATTATCTCCATTAAACTGATACTTGTAAATTGAAGAAAATTACTTTCTTTCATAAACTGATCTTCAAAATTGAACCTTTGTACTTCTTCTGATAATTTTTTTTGCCATGCTTCTAAAACAAGTTTAGCTTTATCTCTTGTCCATAATATACTAATAACTTTGAAATGATTTTGATAAAATTCAAATAAATTTTGATCAGACATAAGTTGTATAATACTTTGTAAAGAACCGGCATGAATTATTTTGCCATCTTTATTTTTTGTTACAGCACCTAAAATTAATTGTTCAGGCCAATGCAACCATTTATCGGCAAAGCCATAACAACCTCCAGTTAAAACAGCACCTATATCTAAAGTTGAATTAGAGTTTTTATTAGGAGCTGTTTTAGGACATTCTTCGTCAGTAGGATTTAAACAATATTTTTCTTGATAACCTGAAGTGATACCTCCCTTTTTGAAAATGTCCATAAAACTTTCTGTTAAAGCTTTAGTTCTTGATTGTCTCATAACACCTTCATTATCTTGTAAACTAGATATTAACTGTTTAGGATTAATATTAGTCCATTTTAAATTATCTATACCAGGAATACGTATTTCATCATCTGGTCCTAAAATTTTTGATCCTTCCCAAAAACAATCTAATGGGGTTACAATTAAACATGGCAGCATTTTTTCTATCGTTTGTAAAATTGTATACTCTTCAATATCTGGAGGTGTTAAAGAATAACAAATATCTTTTAATTTCCATGTTATATCAAATAAATCAACTGTCACTTGAGTTGCAATCTGCATTAGCTCTAAATGCAGTAATAATGATTTTGTATTTAAAATATTAATGTTGTTATTATTTGGAGTTTGAACTAAAATTTGATTTGAATTACTAAGACCTTCTCCTAAAGTTTTTTTAATAAAATTTAACTCTTGTTCAACTCTACCATTTTCTGAAAAAAGAAAAAAGTGAGTTTTAATCAATTAAAAAACTTTTAAAAAACTTACGCTCTACCCACAAATTTTCAAAATTATTTTCATAATTTATAAATTTAATTCCTATGCTAGAAGCTAAAAAAAATAAAAAACCAAAAAATAAAACAATTCCTGCATTCTTTTGTATGAATATTCCTAAGTCATATAACAGAGATTGAAACTTAGATTTTATTTTAAGAGCAGTTTCATTTCCGATTAATTTTTGATTATATATTTCATTTAAAGCAAGATTTGCATCAAACCATGATATTCTTGATAAAATTTTTTCTTCTTCATTATTTTGTGAAATAGATTCTAAATCATCATATGACCTAGTTTTTGATTCTTTTTTATAAAAATTTTTTTCTAAATATTTTTCATTCCTTATGGAATTAAATGATCTTGTATTTCTCATTTTAAATTAAATTTATAGATTGAGAAATTTATTAAAAAAAAACTAGATTTTTGAACTTTTAATTAAAAAAATTAAAAAAATTATTTGCTTTCATTACACATTTAAACACAAAAAAACACAAAAGCACAAAATTTTATAAATTTTTTAATTTTTTTATTAAAAAAATTAATTTAATCACATTTTAAACACTAATTGAATTAAACTTAAAAACTTGTACCAAATTACTATTAATAGAAAATTTGAATTTTTCATTTTTTTTTAAACTTATTATTTATTCTGTCATGAAAATAAAAGCTTAGTATCAATATTTTGAAAATTTATAAAATTTTCTTGTTTGGTTAAAAATAAAAAAAAAAACTGTAGGTAATCCAAAGGACGAATTATGTAGAATTAGCTGTTTAAAGAGAGAGAAACCAAACTAAACTATTAAGGTTCTACTAAGGGCTGGTTGGGAATAAAATGGAGGCAAATAGTTTTGATAAAGATGGCGCTTATAAACTGTTTACAAATGAATAAGCTATCGATTGTAACTAATTAGTAGATAATAAAAAGTTTTAATTTATTTTCTAGTAAAAACAAAGAGAAAGCTTAAAATAATTCTAAAACAATAAAAAAAAAGTTTCATTTGAAAATTTTTTTTAAAAAAAAGAAAAACTCTAATTAGAAAACTGTAATAAAATAGAAAAAAAAAATTTTTTTTGACTTAATGTCTTAATTAAGATTCATCAATAAAAAGAAAATAATTTTCTTTATAGAAGAGTTTAAAACGTTAATTTTTTGCTAAAAATAGTAATAAAGATATTTAAAATAAAAAAATGCTAAGGTATGAAGATGATTCTAGCTTTTTAAAAAGAAAGAAATTGTTAAAAAATAATGTCTTCATTAGTAAAAAAAACAAGAATGTAAAGTATAAAAGCTTTAGATGATGACGGGTATACCATTGAACATTATAGAAGATGAAGATATTTTCACCATTCTACAATTAAGTGGTGAAGAAGCCAACAAGTTGAATGTTTTTAGGATGGTGATCATTTTTTTTTATTATGAATCTAATTACTTTGTGTTTTTAAATATATAGCTAAACTATTATTAAACAATTTCCTTTTCTTTTTGCTAAAGTAAAGCATAAAATTATCTTTAGTTGATGGTCTATTCATTTAAGAAAAAAAAATTTTGTAAAAAACATTCATCAAAAGGCAGAAACTGGTCAGTCTATACAATTTGACTTTGTGTGTTATTTTTTTACAAAAGAATTTCAAGTTAAAAAGAAAATTTTTTTTTTTTGGGTGTTCTCAACTTTAAGTTTCAGTCCTTCCTACTTATACCAGAATCATCCTACTTTTTTAATGTTCTTTAAATTAAAATTAAATAAAAAGATTCAAAATTTACTTAAATCAAAATATTCTATAAAATTCTAAATATTTACTTATACAATTTTGAGAAAAAAATTTTTTCTTTTTAAATCAAGCGTGATGTTTTAATTTTAAGAAATTTCAACACTAAGTACGTACAAAAAGAATTTTTAAAAGATATCAGAAAAATTCTTTTATTTTTTAAATCTCTCAATACTTTTATCAATATTCAATAGAAAAGTAAATCTAAAAAAATTTTTTCACATCAGTTTAAATTCAAATAACTGAAATAAATTTTCATTTTAGTAGTCATAACTTTAATTAATATAAATTTTTTTTCAAACCTTAACACCGTCATATTCAGTAGGCATTATTTACAAAAAAGAAAAATCTCATATGGTAGATGATTATCAAGATAAATTCTACTCAAACAATTTATAGTCATAATTTATAAGCACCCTTAGCATTTTCTACTGAAATATAAAATAATTTTCAAAAGTAAAAACAGATGTAATCTAAAACTTAAAATTTATATACTTTGAAATTGTTATTTTAGGATTATTCAGTTTTAAAAATTAAGCTTTGTAAAGATGATTCTTTATAACGAAAAATGAAAATAATATTTATGGACTTGATTTTAAAATTAAAGATTAGTAATTTGATTAAAGAAAATCAAAAAAGAATTTTTATCAAAAAAAGATCAAGTTATTTAAAAATGTTTTTATTTTCAAAATGATAAAAACTTGAATTATTATAAAGAAAACAGGCAGTTTTGTTTTGGGACTTAAACAACAAAAAAAGATGTGTTAAAAAAGGAACCCAACAAAGATTCATAAATTATTTGCATTTCAAAATTTGAAAAAAAAAATCTGTAGGCATATTTATGAAAACTGAAACTATTTTAAGAATATTCAAAATTAAGTTTTTGTTTAAAAGAAAAGTTTTAAAGTAAATTGATTACTTTAACTTTTTTTCAATTAGTAAATTTTTGAATTGATTTGATTGTATAAAAACATTTTTAATGTCTTTATTTCTTTTTTCTTCTCAAATTCATAATATGCTTTAACATGTTAAAAGCATAAAAAAAGTAAAAAGCTAGTTTTTAAAGAAAGTAGCAAAAATTTTTTTCATTAAATTCAATAGTAAAAAATTTTTTCTTTTTTAAAATCAACTTGGGAGGTCAACATTGGTATATTTTAAAAATTAGAAGTAAAAAAAAAAAAAATCTTTTAACAAAAAAAAAATCGTTTGAACAAAGCTAAGTAAAAATTACATTTGTCTATTGTAAATTTAATTGAGGTAAATAGCTGTACAATTTAAAAAATAAAAATAGAGTAATTTTAAAAGTTAGTTTAACAAAAAGGATATTGTGAATGACCACCATTACATCAAATTTTTATTAACGAATGTTTTAGGATTCGAAAAAAAAAATTTCCTATTTTCCCAATAACTCAATTTACAAAAGAAAAGTTAAATAAGTCATCAAAGTCAAATTATATTAGCTTTTATACATAACGAAAAGTAAACTAAACTTAAGATCAACACATTTAACTCATTCACCTGGAAAAACAAAGTATACATTTTAAGCTGTTTAAAAAAGTTGTATTATTTATTTTTTACACACAGTCTGCATTTTTTTTTTTAACATTTGGGTTCTTACACATTAGTTATGCTTTTATTTAACTAGTATTCATAATAATTGTAAGGGTCATTTTTACATCTGCATAATAAAACTAAATTATAATTTTTAAGTTTTTTTTGGGTGTTTAGATACAATTTTTCAAAATTTCAAATTTAAACCTTGAATATTTTTTTGTATAAGATAAGAAATTTTGTTTAAAAAAAGTATTAGTAGGTGTTATGTTATTTTAAAGTTAGCAATAGTTTTTAAGTTAACAAAAAGATAAATAAAGTTTATCAAAAATGTATATCAAAATTAAATATAGATTTAATAAATAGAACATAAAATGAATAAAGAGTATATAAATTAAATAAATAAATTTTTGTTACAATAAAGAGCATAATTTTTGAATAAAGAGTTTAGTTTGAATAAGAATACTTTTAAAATAAATAAAATTCATATTGAATAAATAGAAGGTAACAAAGTGTAAATATCTTTAAAAAACAAAATTCAATGTTAATAAACAGAATATAATTTGAATAAATAAAACACTTTAAAAAATGCTAAACTATTAACTAAGCAATTAAAAAAAAAAGGAAACAGATTTCCTAAACAAATTAAAATATCGATAGATAATTTAAAGCTATTAATAAATAATGTAAATAATTAATATAAAGAAGTCAAAGGTAAAAGTCAATTAAAAACTATTTAAGTTATTAGGTTTGACAGAAAATTTAAAAAAAAAGCTAATTAAACTTAAATACCTTTAAACGTTTGTCTATTTAAACGTCTATTTATATTCAAAGTAACTTTTGAAAAATTTTTCTTTTTTGAAATAAATCATCTTAAAATAAATGAAGAAAATAATTTAACTTTAAAAAACTTAAAATTAGCTCTCAAAAATATCTAAAAGTTTTTGAAAATTAAAGATAATCAAAAAATAAGTTTTTTTAGAAAATCAATTTATTGCTTAATTAACTGTTTTAAACTTAATTGATTTTTTTCACAAAAAAATTAAACAAGAAAACTGTAATAAGTTTTAAAATTTCATAACTGTTTCAAAGGTTCAAAGTTAAACATGCTAAAGATGAAAATTTTTTTAATAAAAGTGCTGATTATTTAAAATTGAAATGACATTAAGTGAGGATACTAACTCAATAACTATAAAAGTAAGTAAACTTAGTTTGAATAAATCAATAAAATAAAATAATTTTTTTTAGCCAATAAATACTAAAAATACTGGACAAATATTTAGATGTAACTATAAACAAGCAAATATCCTTTTAAATCAACCGACTAAAAAAATTTTGCAAACTCATCCAAATTTAAATATGTATAGCCAAGAGTCAAATTTAAATAATCAATTATTGAATGATGAATGTAAAGTTGAATCTTCAAGTGAAAAAAAAAATAAAAAAAATTTTTTTTACATTCCACCACCACCACCAATGCCTAAACAAAATCCTTTATTACTTTCAAATAATACTTTTACATTAAAAAGAAATTGTAAGCAAAATTTATTATTTCAAACTAATGAACCTAAATCACTTAATTTATTTAATAATCAAAGATTGAATAATAACAAAATAAATAAGTTAATTCAAAATATGAATTTAAAAAATCAAATTAAAACAAAAAACTTAGAAGAAAATTGTCAAAATTCAGATGAAGAAGAATCAAGTTTAAATATAAAAAATTCGACTACTTCATATGATCAAGACTACAATTTACAAAATCAATTAGATAATACTAACTTTATATCTTTACCATTTCATCAAAATAATTTTTACCAACAAAATCAAGAAACAAGTTTAAAATATCCAATTAGTCAAAATTGTTCATCTGATTTTCAAAGTTATTTAAATATAAAAAGTGAAAAAAACCCAAAAAAAATTTTAAAAAATAAATTAGATTATAATGCAGATGATTTTAATAATATAACATCAAGTTTAGAAGATTTAAGATGTGAAAAATTAGCAGAAGATAAAAATTTACATCAAAGTTTGACTTCGGTTTTACGAAACTCAACTTCATCTGAAAAACAAAGACAATTTAAAGAACAATTAAAAAATGAATTAGCCTTAAAATTGAAAAAAAAAAATCAATTAAACTTCTCTAATTTTGATAGCTACTATTTAAGAAAAAAACCAAAATATGAATTTTTTTCTCAATTGTATTTTCTTGTACATCTATCCTTAACGTTTTGTCTCATAAAAATTTCAGGTAAATTTAAAAAAAATGAAAAAAACTTTTTTCTTTAAAATTAAAATTTTGAATTTAGAAATCGATAGAGAAAATAATAAACTTTATGGGGAAATTTTTAATTTTTATTTTGGATATCTTCTGGCTACATCTACAATGTTTTTACTTGTTTTAAGGTGCTGCAAAAATCCAAATTACAGTGGAAATAAAAAATTTAGATCACGTAAGTTCATTTTGCATAAAAACTAAACTTTAATAAAGGCTTAATTTAAAAATAATTTAGAAAGTATATGCTAAAAAATTCTTTTAAAATGAAATGCCTATAAAATTTTGAAATTAAAAAAGCTAAGTTTCTTTTAATTGACTTAAAATTCTTAAATTAAGAAATCTTTTTGAAAAAAATATTCTTTTTAATTCGTTTTGACTAAAAAATTATTTTTAATTTTAGAAAATACATCTATTTTATTTGGCTGTATTACTTTGGGAATAATTCAATTGATAAGTGTTGGTCTTGATTTCACACAATGCATAACAAGTGATTTATTATTTTTACCTATTCTAAACTTTACATTTGTTTTTCTGATAATGCACTTTATTTTAACTCAAACTAAAGAATCAAATGATTATTTTTATAATAACGTTGCTATAGCTCATCTTTTACTAACGCAAATATCAATTTGGCTAGGACATTTTAAGCAAAGAAACTCAAAATGTGGATATTTCGAAAGTATACCTGATTCAGAAAATTCAAAATTATCAAATAAAGAAGATTTTTTTGAAAAAGATATGTCAGAAACATCAAATAAAGATCTTATAATTAAATTATTTAATAACTTAACTGATAATTTAAATTCAATCAATTCAACACAACCAACATTAAAACCAATTTCTTCAGCTCAAATTACAATAAATACAAAATCCACATTAAGTGATTTATTGATGCCAATAATACATCATTATCAAATTTTGGCTATTTTCATCTTATTCTCAATTTGGCTAAATAATAACAAAACAAAAATTAATTATCATCGTATTCGATTTAAGGAAACAGAATCAATTTTTAATTGTTTCAATGAAACCGAATTAATTACCAATAATTTCTTCGATAATCATAAGAAATTAGATTCAATTAAAGGATTTTTTTTAGGTCTTTTAACAATTTCAACCACTATTGTTGTGTTGATAACTAAAAATGATTATTACTTAATTATTACTCATAGTGCTATACAGGTAAATTTTTTATAATAATTTAAACAAAAACTTTGGCTAAAATTTTTTAATTTTTCAGTTTATCTGCATTATAGTTATCTTTTTTGCACTTTTAATAAAAGGACGTAAAAAAAAAGGACTTCAAAAATTACCAGTTAAATTTTTAGATCCTAGCGAGTTTCATTTATTCGTTATGATCAGTTTAATATTCTCGTATTTTTGTTCATTTTCAGCAATCATACTAAATATGACACAAAAATATTTAATTATGGAAAATTTAGTTGATTCATGTCTTTTATTTATTCAAATAACACTTCAAACAATTCTTTTACGTAGCGATGGTCGAAATTTGAATAAATTAAGAGATATACATGCATTTTTAATTTTTGCAAGTTTTAGTTTATGGATACTTGAAATAACTGAAATTGCATCAATAAATGGTAGTGATTATAATTTTTTTAATTTAAATCTTCTTCCACAAATAATTGTCTCTTTGAATCGATTTTATTCAGCTTTAATTTTTATTCATTTTTGGAGAACCAAGTAAAGATAAATTAAAAAGAAATTTTTTAAAATTTGATTTAAAATTAATAAAAGTAAAATTCTAAAACAGTTAAAAATTAAATTCAGTAAAATGTAAAACTCAAAAGTGTTTTAAATAAAACATATAACTTAAAATAGTCTCAAATAAACAAAAAATTTTATTTTTGATTAAACTAAAATAGTATTAAGTAACAATTAAATTTATAATGAAAAAAATGTCATTTCAATAATTAGATAAACTAAAAATTTTATAATAAATATTACCTCCTTTGGGCAAAATTTTTTACATTATTAGGTCCTTGAGGCTGTCTAACTAAATTATCTTTTTTAGTATTATTAATTTTAGTTATTTGAGAATTACTCTCTTCTAAATCATTTTCTTCATAATTAGGAATCGTACTACCTAATATTCTTAGTCTAGCTTTTTCATATTCTGCCATTCTTTCTTGAATTGTCTTTGCATTAAAATTGCTTTTAAAAAAAAAAAAAATTTATTTTTCATAAAAATTATTTTAAATATTAACTTACCAATCACTTGTTAATTTTAAACTTGTATCCTCTTTCATATTATCAGGCTTTGGACGTTTCAAAATTTTTAATTGAGACTTTTGATCCAATTGTAATTGAGGCGTTGTTCTTGTACTATCTTCAATCATTATTTTTACATTCTTATAATTATTTCCATTTAATTTAGTTTTAGACTTTTTTTTTGTCTCATCTAAAATATTGTTTTTCTCTAACTTTGTTTTAATTGAATTTTCAACATTGCCAAAAGTTTCATCTTTTAAAGATTTTTTTTCTTTACAATTTTTCAATTCTAAATTATTCAATTTTTTATTCATATTCTATAAAATGATAATTAAATTTAGAAAAAAAAATTAACTTAATTTAGAATAATATATTTACATCTTTAACAATCAATTCTTCCCATGATTCACAAACGTCTTCTGACATTTTGATTTATTTTAAATATTTTTGTCTAAAATTGACCTAATTTTTAAAACTAACCAATTTTAAAAAATAATTAAAATTAATGAAGATAAAAAATTAATTTTATTTTAATTTGAATATAAGAGTGCTTCTTAATTTAAAATAAACCAAACCTCCAAAGAAAACTAAACAATTAATGAAAAAAGTAAACAAAATATTTACTTTTACTTGTGAAAAACTTTTCTCATTTTCATTTACTAAATTTTTAACTAAAAAACATTGGTGAAAAATTGAAATTTTTTAGTTTACATAATTTGAATTAAAAAAAAAAAATTAAACAAAAAAAATTTTAATCAAACGTTGCTTCAATAAAAAACTAATAAAATTGGTTTACAACTTTACAATAAAAACATTTAAAATCCAGCCGTTAAATTATTAGCCGAATGATCAGCTGAGTTTTAATCATTAATTTTAAAATTTTTTTTAATTTTTTCAAAAAAAGAATTTTAATTGTCTTTTTTATTGAACTTATTTTAGCAAAAAAATCAATAAAATTTCTTTCTTTAAATGAAATTTTTTTTTTATTTTTTTAAATAGAAAATAAATTTTTAAACAAAAATAAAACTTTTATAGTTTTAACAAAAAATGATTAAGCTTTGTATATTAATTAAAATAAAAAAATAAATGATTCCATTATACTTTTAGTTAATCTAATAATTTTTACAAATAAAATGTAGTAGAATTTAAAGAATTTGTGTAGAATTAAAAAAAATCTTTTTAAAAATAAAAAAGAATCAATAGAGTATCAGTAAAAAGAAAAGATAAACAGTCTTTTGAATATAAAACAAATAAAATTAAAAATTCTAAACCTTAAATTTGTATAAAAAAGAAATATCTATGTAATTACTCAAAAATTGTAATTAATGATACTAAAGAAATGTATTCGACAAAAAATTATTGGTGAGTTGTATTTAAAAAAAAAGAAAATTCAATAAACAATTCCATTAATGGATAAAATATATTGTTTTATAATGAAATTTCACCTGAGAACAAAAAAATAGAAATTAATTATCATAAAGCATTTACAAAATAAATACTAAAAGAAAAATTTTTATGAAGGCAACAAGTGTACACAAGAAAAGTATTTTTGAAATTGATTTACATTATTAAAACTAAATTATTAATTTTTGAAAAACAATATTTCAGAACTTATTTTAAATTCTTTAAGTTCAAAGTCTGTCTAAAAATAATGAAAGAATTAAAATGGGTCAATGAAAAATTATAGACTAAACAAAAGATGCAATTTTATTTTTTGAAACTTCTAATTCAAAAATTATTTTTTTTAGAAATCCAAATTATTATTTCAAAATTAACTTTATTTTAATTTTTATAAAATAAGCTTTTGTAGAATTCAAAGATTTTTTCTAAACATTTTTCTAAACATTTTTATAAACATTTTTCTGAACATTTTTCTAAACATTTTTCTAAAAAAGATTATTTAAAGTATTTTCTAAAATTTTTTCTCAATTATTTTTCTAAATTATTTTTTTCTAAAATTTATAGCAACAAATGGTCAAGTAAATAGAAAAAAAAAAATTTCAAACGATGTGAAAAGACAAGTTTAAATAAGGAATTTGAATTTTAAAAAGTCCTAAAAATTTTAATATTAATTGAAATTAGATCTTCAATATTTAAGTTTAATTTTTTTTTAGAATAAAAATACTGACAAGAAGTTTGAAAAACTTACTAGTTTTCAGAGGTCTTTATCTGATTTCAAAATAAATTTGTTATTTAGAATTAAGTTAAAATCATCAAAAATTTTAAAGTAAATTTAAAAATAAAGAAATTCAATAAAAGTTAATGGCTAAGTTAGACCAACTTACATAGTAATTTTAATACAAATTAAATATATACAGTTTCTATGACTTTGACATATTCAAATGAATTTCCAGCCAACTGTAAAACAAAATATCGATAAAAATTTTTTTTTCTTAAAAAGCAAAAATTATATTCCATTAGAGGTCTGGACTTTTTATCTTAAACCATTATGAACTCATATTATGTGTATTGGGTGGGAAACCATTAGTAATAAAAAAGATGCTTAAGTTAAAAAAAAAAACTTTAATTCAAAATTTTGATTAATTCTAAGTTTAGTTTTGTAAGTTTAAGTTTATTTAAATTTTTGATTATTTGAAGTCTCTATGTTAAAAATTCTATTTATATAAACTAAAAGACAAAATTAAAATTTATTAAAATTAGAAATAATTTATTATGTTTAGTTAATGATAACTTTTGTGCAAAAGAAAAAAAGTTTAATTCTTTTCTTAATTAATCTTCTTCAACTAAATTACATCTTGAAAAAAAATATATCTCCACAAAGTATTAAATTTTAATTTAGTTTTGAAAAGATGAAAAATTATTAAAAAAAAAATTTTAAGTTTTAGTTTTAAATTGATTCAAAAAGATTACATTTATTCTAAAATTACTTTAAAACTTTGTTAAAAAGCTAAAGTTAATTTTGAATATGAATTTTTTGTATTCAATAAATGACTTTTCAAAAAATATTTTCATGTTTTATGCTAATCGAAATAGTTATTAATTAAGTTTTATTAAAATCTTACTAATTATGTTAATTAAGTTTTGAATAATTTTTTTCTTTATTCAATGAATTCAAATAAAGAAAAGGATTAAACTATGAAACAATTTAATTCAAAAAATATTTTATCAATCAAACATTCGCATCTCATCAACCATTTTCTCAAATCATCTAATTTTTTATTTATTTTTACCTTATTCCATTTGAATAATTTTGTTAGTACCGAGTTAAAAACATATAATCGTAAGTAATCAAATTTAATTTTAAACCGTATCAATTTAGCTAATAATCAGATAAAGTTTTTAAATTTCCAATTAAATATAAATTTTTACTGAGAAAATTTTTTTTTAGATTATCATTGTAATTCAGCTGGATCAATAAATGCTTTATCTATTGGACCTTGTATATGTAAAAAAAATGTATTTGGCTTAAAATGTGATCAATGTAAACCAGGTACATTTAATTTAGATATAACAAATCCAGATGGTTGTACAGAATGTTTTTGTTTTAAAATGAATTCAAATAGACCAATAAAATGTAAGTCAAGTAATTTTGGAGTAAAAATAATTACAAGCGATTTTCAATTTAATTCATTTGTTGAACGCAATAATTCAAATGAAAAAAATTTTTTTAGTTTGAACTTTGAAAATCAAAAATTACAAGAATGGAAAATTTTAAATTTAACCGCTTCATTAATAAATAAAAGCTTATATAAATTAGCTTATGATTATCAAGTAAAAAACTCATTAGACTATTATTCGGAAATAAATCAACAATATGGTTTACCATATGCAACAATTGATTTAAAAAATGATTTTAATGAACTTATTCAACCATTTAAAACAAAATATTATTTAGCGTTTAATGATGATGATGTATTTAATTTAAATTTATTTTATTGGCAAGCTCCTGAACAATATTTAGGAAATAAATTATTGAGTTATGGTAATGAGCTACAATTCAAGATTGCTTATAGTGTTTTAAGAGGAGATGTTTCTGAAATTAAATATAATTATAACCAAGATTCTGATGTTATTTTAGGAGGCTTAATAGATAATAAGCTACAATTTATTGGAATGAAATGGTCGCGTTACGAGTCTAAATTTAAAGCTGATATACCTATAACTATAAGAATTAAAATAAGAGAACATGAATGGTTCAAATTAAATAATGATTTTAAATTATCAAATCAAAGAATTAATCGTTTAGAATTCACAGTATTAATAAATTCTTTGAATTATTTATTAATTAGAGCAAGTTATCGTACAAAACAAATTGAAGCTCAACTTTATACTGTTACTTTAGGCTTCACAGATACAAGTAAAAAAGTTCAAGAATATTTTCAATCTAAAAATACAGAACAATGTGAATGTGATGATGAAGAAGATGGGATATCTTGTGAATCATGTAAACCTGGTTATAAACGATTAAATAAAATAAAAAACTTAGCAAAAAATGAAACAGCTTGTGTAAAATGTGACTGCAATGATAATGCATTGAATTGTGATACTCTATGTCAATGTATAAACAATACAGATGGTAAACATTGTGAAAAATGTGCGAAAGGATATTATGGTAATCCATTAAAAAAAATAAAATGTAAACCATGCAATTGTCCATTTCAAACTGATTGCATTAACTTAGAAAAAACTTTTGAGTGTACAAATTGTCCTACTGGTTACAAAAAGCCAAAGTGTGAAACTTGTGATTATGGTTATTTTGGAAATACATTTATAGGTCAAACATGTCAACCATGTTATTGTGCTCAGCTTGATGTTTATCAACCAGGCAATTGTGATACTATCACAGGTCAATGTCGTTGTTTGAACAATACAATCGGGAAACATTGTGAACATTGTGCCGAAGGGTTTTATAAAAAATACAACCAAAAAATTGAAGAGGAAAGTATAAAACATCTATTTAACTGCCAACCTTGTAATTGTTCTAAATATGGATCATTAAATAACGGGTCATGTGCTTCTTCTACAGGACAATGTAGATGTAAATTAAATTTTGATGGTTTGAAGTGTAATCAATGCGCTCTAGGCTATGAAAACTACGATCTAAAATGTCAAAGTTGTGATTGCAAACAGTCTTCTTCAAGTGGAAATTGCATAAATAATTTGATTAATGATATTAATGTATTGAAAGAAATCAGTAAAGATTACAGTTTTAATACATTACGTTCATTACCAGTAATAAAATTAAATTATTTCAAAGATTCTCTTAACAAAAAACAAGAAAGCGTTAAATTTTGGCTAAATTACGAGCAACATGTAGGACAAGTTTTAATAAATGAAACAAAGTTAGTTCCAGTTTTATCAGGTAAATTTGGCATGGGAGCAGATGTAGCATATAGTTTATGTAAAAAAACTGAAAACATTATAGAAGAAGCTATTATTGCAGGTAATCGTAGTGATTATTTATTTCATCGGTTAAATTTTTTGAACACAGAATTAAACTATATAATACACTTAGTTAATGCAACTCGTAAAGTACAATTAAATGAAAATCAACGTGAATTATATTTAAAACAATCAGACTTGATGCTAAAAGAAATGAAAGATTTAGGATCAGAATTAAATGAATTTTTCAAGCCTATTAAGCAACAGCTAATTGATTCAAAAGAATTATTAAAAAATGTTAAAAATTCATTGAATCAAAGTTCTATTATACAATTAGATTCAAACCTATTAGATAAAATTTTACGCTTAACTAACATAAGCTTTGATTCTTTTGAAATTTATGAGAAACAAGTATCTGTTCCTTATATGCAAACAATGGAAATAATTGCTCGTAGTAATCAGCTGCATAATGAAGTACAAGAATTAACAAATAATGCATCTTTATCTATACAGGAAATGAATTCAAAATTGAATGAATCTTATTCAAAAATAGAATCTGCAAAACAAAATTTAACAGTGTTAAGTAGCTTATACGATGCGTTTCCACAAGAATTTAACAATCTTAAAACTCATACAATTGAAAAACTCAAAAATACTTTGATTCGATTAAATCCTCAAAACGAAGAAAAATATGCTCAAATTTGTGAGAACCATGCAAATGATTTAGCTAATAAAGCTAAACAATTGCGTGTTAAATTCAACTCAACTTTGGTATTTTCTTCAAAATATCAAAATCAAACAACAGAAAATTCTTATAATCGTATTACAGATGTTATACGTAATATTCAAGAAATAGTAAATGAAATTGAAGAAAAAGTTGAAGACTTGTTTTCTCAAATTTATTCAGAAAAAGAATCAGATGATCAAGCTGAAAATCGTAATAAAAAATCAAAGCTTTTAGCTGAAGAAGCTTCAAAGTTAAATAATAATTATTTGAACGATGTACAAGTTCGTTTAGATCAAAGTAAACAACAAATTGATAGAATACAAAATAATATGTTTATTATGGATGAAATTAATGGTAACTTAAAAAGCAGAAATAACCTCCTCTTAGATATTGAAATTGGTTTAAATGAATTAGCTAATAAGTCTCGAACTTTTAAAGGTATTGATGAACTATTTCCTAACACGATTAATATTCTTAATGCTTACAATGATAAAATTAATGGAATCAATAGTACTATTCTACAAGACTATATTCCTCGTATAAACAATTTGAAATCTAGAAAAGCTTTACTAGACGGTAATTTTATTGGTGAAATAGATCAAATTCAAACAAATATTGAAAATAAGTCAAAATATATAAAATCTTTTGAAGTTAGAAATAGAAAAATGGATAATATGCATAGACAAATGCATAGAAATTTAAATGAAATAATAACTAAAATACGCTTAGCTAGACAAAAAGCATCTGCAATTAAAATTTCAATAAAGAACAAACCATTTTATCAAATAAATAACTCATCTATTAATTCTACAATAAGTTTAAATAAAAATGAAACTTTTATAGTTTCAACATTGAATGATCAAGTTTTAGATAATAATTTAAATTCTAAATCTATCTTATTTGCAAATAATTCAAGTATAATTCAAAATAAATCTAACAATTTTGACAAAGAAAAATATAAATTAATTTTTTGTAAGCGTAGTTATGAATCTGAATTAGAACCATCTTCAGTTAATTCAATAAATTTAATATTTACTATAAATGAACAAGACGCAAAAGATTCTTTGTTCTTATATGTTGGGTCTAAATATTTAAACACAAATGAAACTTTAAATGATTTTTATGTTGTTGAATTAGTTGACAAATATATGCGTTTTATTTGGAATACTGGTAATGGTGTACAAGTACTTCAACATCCATTGGAAATTGAAAGAAATAAATTACAACAACCTGCAAAAGAAAAATGGTATAAAGTTCAAATTTTGAGATTAGCTTCTACAATACATTTACAAGTAAAACAATTATCAAGCATTAATCATGTTCAAGATTTAAGTAAAACATTTTTCAAAAATGAAAATTTAGATTTTTATGACGCACTAGACCAAGAAGAAATAGTTTATTCATCTGATAATATAGTTAGATCAAAATCTTTAGGGAATCATATTAAAATGAATTTTGACCATAACTCAGAAATAATTTTAGGCTCTTTACCAGATAATTGGGTTGAAAAAAATTATAACAAACAAAATGATTTTAATTCATTAGTTAATGATAGTTATTGGGTTACAATACCAGATGAAATAAAAACAAGACAAATGTCTGGTTGTTTATTTGAATTGAATTTAGATGGCCATAACATAAATTTATGGAATTTCAAAACAACAACACCAGCTTGTCTTGGCTGTAAAGAAGGAATTAGTGAAGAAAGACCTAGTAATTTATTTAGATTTAAAGGTAAACATAGTTATGCAATGCTGCCTCAAATTAATCGATACAATAATTTGAAATATGTTATTCAATTAAATATAAGAACTTTTGATGAAAACGCTTTATTATTTTTCACATGTAATTCAATTAATGGAGATCATATTATTCTCAGTTTAATTGAAGGTAAAATACGTTTTCAAGTTGTGAGTAAAAATGCATTAGGGCTAAATATTGGTTTAGATTTAATTAGTAAAGAAAAGTATAATTCTGGTCAATGGATTTATATATCAGCAGAAAGAGATAATTTAGAAGGGCTTTTACACATTGAAAATGAAATAATAGAGGATAATGTCCATAATTTACCATTTTCATTTTCTTTGTCTTCGTATAATTCTAATTTAGAGCATAGTATTACAGGTTCAAATGTTTTTAGTAATTATCCAAGACAATTGAAATTAGATTTAGTAGATCAAAGTTTATTTATTGGTGGTTTACCATTAAATTTTTCATCTAACCAATGTTCTTCTAAATTAAATACTGTTAACTCGTTTAATGGATGTATGAAAAATATTCAAATAGATACAACACCTTTGAATTTACTGAACCAAGTTTGTTTTGGCGTTGATAATGATTGTTTTGATCAATTATCTTTAAGAATAATTAACTTTAATGCAGATGCTTTTATGGAAGTTAATGGTCAAACATTAGGAAACCATTCTGAAATAAGTTTTACATTTAAAACTTTGCAAAAAAACGCAATAATTTTATTAAATATGTTCAATAGAAAAAACTTTGAAGATCATTTTGAAACTTATTATTTGCACAATCATTATCGAATCATGATAAAAAATGGTTTTATTGTAGTTAAAATTAAAGCTAGTAGTGATGTAGATAAAACGCTGGTCAGTAAAATAATTTTGAATTCAAAATATCCTGTTAACAATAATGAATACCATACATTAGCTATCGTAAAAAAATATAGAAAGTAAGTATTAAAATATTAGTTTGAAAAATTGTATTTAACTTTTATATTATAATTTATTGTTTTTTAATGCTGAAATAATTTTTTTTTTTCTTAGAATAAGCTTATTCATAGATGATGAAGAATGTGGTACATTAAGATTTTCTAGAAAAGTTTACAACGTTCGATCTTTACCTAATAGTAGTTTATACATTGGTGGAATTCCAAATGATTTTCGACCAATAGAAAATTTAGAAATCACACAAGCATTTAATGGTACTATTAAAGATTTAGTATTCAATAGAATTCTAGTAGATTTTAGTAGAAAAATATTTTTAAATTCTACATCAAATTAGGATTTTCTTTATAAATCAATTTTAGTGAAAATTTAATTAGATTTAAGTTATTAAAAAATAAATTAAAAATGAATTCATATGTTTAAAATATAAAAATTACAAATACAAGCAATTTAATCAAATTGATGGTTTTTTCATTTTGTAGCCAAAACATTACTGAATTTTTAAAAGCTAAATTATGTTTAAAGCTTTGATCACTAAATTTTTCATTAAAAATAGGTTTCATTAAAAATTAAAAAATTTTACTCACCTTTTTTCATTGGAAAAATTGACTAACGTTTTTTTCAAATTTCACTCAAAATAATTTATTTATTCACAATAAAATTATACAAAAATTTTTACTTAAAAAATCTACTTCAAACTGATTCAAATTATATAAAAATTGCTTTAGTTTCTTGTTTTTGCTAATTTTTAAATCTAAATATTTTGAAATTATGTCAGCAAAAAACTATTACTTTTATTATTTTATAATAAAACGTTTTCAGTTTTGTTTTTCTTTTTTACAAGTAAATAAATTTTTTTTTTTGCTTATATTTTAAAATTTCTATGCATATAAAATTTTGTTCTCTACATTTAAAAAAATCTTTAGTTTTTAAGAAATCTTTTATCTTCAAGTTCTTAAATTTAAACTAATTAAGGCTATTAAACCCTTAATTTAACAAATGAAAAAAAAATCTTTAATAACTTTATCAGTTATACAAAAAAAAATTTATACAAATTAAAACTTAAAAAACATTTATAGGCCTAATCGTAAAAAAAAAGTTTTTTCATAAAAAACTTCTACATTTCAAATAATTTATTATATTATGAAAAAATGATGAAATTGTTTTTTAGTAAAATTATTATTTGTTCACTAAAACTATTGTCTTTAAGCTAGTTTTCAATAAAATTGAATTTTTTTTTTGTTTATTGCTCAAATCTATTCAAAAAAGACATTTAAACTTTAATTTAAAATTAAGAAGTGTTTTAATCTAAATGATTCATAAGATTGGTTTTGAATAAACTTAAGCTTTTGATTGATTAAATTTGAATCCAACAATTATTTTAACTGCAACATAAAAAAAGTAAATGTTTTCAATTACAAAATTTATTTTTTTTGTAAACTTTTGAATGATGATTTCATTAAAAATTCAATAAATTATTTTGTAAGAAAACTGATTATCTTAATAAATATTCATGACGTGATTTTTTCTGCATATTATTTAATTTCCCTTAAAAACTCTAATAAAAAATATTTTTAAATCTGTTAAAAAAGTTAAGCTGAAATTTTTTTTAAAAAAAAAAACGCTTTAAAAAATTTTCATTTTTAAACTATTGTCTTTTATAAATTGGTCGGAATATTTTTGTTATTAAATAACAAAAAACTTATAAACGTTTTTAATTTATAAACGTTTTTTGATTTATCAAGTGAAATTGCTTAATATTTTAAAGAGCTTAACCGGAAGTTGAAGTTTTTTTTGATAATAATGTATTTTTAAACAATAAGTTTATAAAAACAAATGAAAATGAAATCGTTGATCAAAATATAAGTAAACTTATAGATTCTTTTTGAAAAATGAATGTGTGAAATGTTGAAAAATAATTTAAAGATGAATTGATTGTTTGAATGATTGTTTTCACAAATGAATATAAAATTTGATGACTTGATGAGTATTAGTTAATAATCTATTTCTTTTAAACATTTTTTTAACAATATAAAAATTGAAATATAATTTCAATTAAAATAAAAAATTTTTGAAAACAAAATATTTTTTTTAACCAAAAAAATTTGCTTATAGAATTTTTTTTAAACATACCATTCTTTACCTAAATCTTTTTTATTTTGTAGTTTACAAGCTTTATTTTCAATCGTACCATAAATTGGATTAATTGATGTGTTTAAAGTAAGATTATTTGGATTTCCCATAGCGATATTATGCATATTAGGTCTAAAGTTTGGATTACTTGCAAATAAAGCAGGATTACAAGAATTTAAAGGCATGTTGACGGGATGTTGCATAGAGCCACTAGCTGCTAAAGATGCATAACTTTTACTGTTAGCTGGATAATTTGAAGTTAATTGAGAGGTTGTTGTAGGTATCCCAGATAACTTATTATTTCTATACAACCTTAAACGCATTTTTATAAATACGAAAATTGGAGCTATAATTATAATTATAATAATTAAAATAGCGATAGCTGCAATTAATAAAGCCGTTCGATCTGCACTACTTTTGTTGAATTTTAGCTCAATCATATTTTTATTTATGTGTATTGCACCTCCCAAAATGTCATTGCTTTTATCTGAATAACCTGATTCTTTATCCATTATTCCTTGATTAAATTCATCAAATGAGTTTGTATCTAAATCATCATCTGAATTTACATCATTTGGACTAATTCCTGGAGTAGATCTACTACTAAAAGGTATAAGTTTTTTATTTTCTCTGTTCAAATTTTTAGTGTTCAAATTTGATTTTGGTGTCATTGGTTCAGAAGGTAAAGGTAACATCACAATTTCTATATGGCCTCCAGGACGTTTAGGTATTGGAGGAGGCTTATAAGTATTAGATTCTATTATTTTTTCTAATTCAGAAGCTGATGGAGGTATTGGTTTTGATGTGTATAAGATAGACCTATCATCATCAATAGTAACTGGATTAATAATATTACTTTGCTCTGTAGATTTTTGATTAGAAAAACGGTTTTCTAAAGCTGATGATTGCTCTGTTGTTTCTTCTGAATTTGAAGAGGGTTCACTTCCTGAACCACAGTCTTCATCATCATCATCATCATCTTCTTCATCTTCCTCATCATCTGTTCTTATTTTATTAATTTTTCTTTTTTCTTCATCTGTTGTAACGCATTTTGAGTTTTGTTTTTTTACTTGTTTTTCTTTAGTTTTACTTGCTAATATTTTCTCATTAATTTTTGATTCAGAAACAGATGATGGCTTAATAGGAACATATACTGGTGTTATTAAATCATCATAACCAGATCCTGCTTCAGCATAATTGGCACATTCATCTTCATCATCATAGCAACCTGAACCTGAAAATATTAAATCATCTCCTTCGAAATTGTTTTTATTTACATTGTTTTGCTTAACATCTTTTGAGTTTTTTTCTTTTATATTCTTGGATACTGTTTCTTTACTTTTATTTTGTTCTTCGTATGTCTAAAATAAAATAAAAAAATAGGTGAATTGAGTATTAAGTATTTTTTATTTTTAGTTACCTGATCTCCTTGCATTACTTCATACAAATTTTTTTCATCATTTTTCTTTGAATAAGAAAAATTATTTTCAAGTTTATGATAATTTTTTGAGTTTCTAAAATAATTTTTAGATGAAATTTTATTGTCTGAAGATGATAATATGTTTGATGATGATTTTGGTAATGTCATTAATAGATGAACATCTCCACTAACAATAACTTTAGGGTTATCTTGAGCAGCCATATCAAGTATAGAATATCCATTTACAACAACATTCATCATAATACCAACAAAATGATTATTAAAATGATGATTTTTAAAATTAAAATCTAAATTGATAATTTTATTTTTTGAGTAATCGTAGATGTTTTTCAAATAATTTTCTTGAAATAAATTATCGTCATTTTTGTTAATAATGTTTTTTTCTTTTAAAAAGTTTGATTCATAGTTTCGTGAAAGAGTATTAATTAAGCCTCCCAATTTTATACGAGAATGTGCATTGAATACTGTGAATGGACGAGCACCTGGTTTTGTTTTTGGATGTAAGCTGATTGTTTTATTAGAATCTAATTGTAACGTGCTATTTTGCCCAAAGCGGTTAAAACGAAGTTTATGATAATTTCCATCATTTATCCTGATATCTTTATCAAATGAAATTTGATTTGTTTTATAACCTAAATTATAACTTGCAACTGGAATCCCATTGTGTAGAGAAATTGTTATATGGTCTGTTGAAATGGCACTTGATATATGAATCAATGTACAATTGAAAGTATAAGTCATAAAAGATAATTCGATTGAATCTAATTTTGTATCTGGAAAATCACTTTCTTCATAATTAAATATAATTGAACCGCTTTTTTTACCAAAGCTATAAGCTATTAAAAAATAGTAAACGTTAATAATTTTTAATTTAGTTTTGATGATTAAATTATTTTTTGTTGTAAACGCATTTTTTAATCTTAGTGTAAATAGAAAAAGCTTTTCATTTTTTAATTTATAAAGAATAGCTTGTTTAACAAATTTTTAAAATTCTATTAAAACAAGTAAATATTTGTTTATTTTGTTTATTTGATTTTATTATAATAAAAAAAATAAAATTCTAACTAAAATTGAATTAAAATAAAATCAAAAAATTTACTTACCATTTAAATCTGATTTACAATTGGCCAAGTAAAATAGGCTTGATAAAAATAAAGAAAACAACATAATTTTTGATTAATTTTTTTTTTAGATTTACCCATTCACATAGGTAAAAACCTTTGATATGTATAAATTTTAATTAAAACAATTTAATTTCATTCAAGAATCATTTTTTTTTTTGAAAACACACAGTTTAATTCTTAATTTTTAATCAAAAGAAAATTTAAAAATATTAGTTACAATAAAAAGACATTTTTGATGTTCACAAAATGAAAAAGTTTGACAAAAGTAATAAATATTAAAATTTGAGTTAAATTTGTATAAAAAGTTAATTTTAAAGATAATTTTTGAAATTATTTAGTACCGTTGCTATTAGTGAACAAATTTTAAATTTAATGAAAACACTCAATTCTCTTAATGAAATTTTGTAAAAAGAAAAAAAATTTTTCTAATTTGTTTTTAGAAAATTATTTTTCTTTTTTTTCAAAAATTTATTAGTTTTCTAATTTGAAAACTGTTTTTTGATTGCTTTGTCCGGTTTTAAATTTTTATTTAGCTCACAGATATGATTCAATAGTTAGATAAACAAACAAAAAATATTCAAATTAAAATATTTTTAATTAATTGTATTTCAAAAAAAATCAATTTCTAAAATTTTAAAACAAAAAGATTTTAATTTAAATTTTTGAATCTAATTTTGAATTAACAAAAAATCAATTGTTAAAAGAATAATTTTTAATTTAAATGAACTTCACTTAAGAAAAATTGAAAATTTTGACGAAATAAACATTAAAGAAAATTTGAATGAACAAAAAATATAAATTAGGTAGATGTTTTTTTTTTTTTTTTTAAATCACAATAAATAGTTGATAAGATTTGTCTAAATGAATTAAAAATTATTAATTTAGAGGTAGATAAATATAAAACCGTTTAAAAAATTTAAGATCATTCTGAATAAGGATGATTGTAACTTTTATGTGTCGAATACCTTATAACTCGGCAAGTAGCAAAGACCGAAAAAATAATAAAAATGTACAGTTGAATGTACGACGAAGTATGAAAAGAATCAATAGTATAAATTATATAGCTATTGTATATAGTTTATTCAACTTTTACATGCTTGCATTTCTATGTAAGAGTATTTTTTTTTTAAAAACCCTAAAATTTAACTTGCATAATCACTTAAATTTAAATGTTCAAATAAATCTATATTTTTCTTAATTTATTATTTTAGCTAGTTAAACTTTATAACATAATTTATTTTCTCTATTTTAGAAAATTTATTAAACGATAAGTTTACTAAAAAATTATTTTCAAATACTTTTGTTTCAGCAAATAGTTAATAAGAATTAAATTAAGAATCAACTTCAATTTAAATTAACAATAAATTAACATTGAATTATTGTCAACTAAATTAAAAATTTAAAATAATTAATTTATGAACTAAAATTAATTTGATTTACAGCCTATTAATTTGAGTTGATATAAATGAGAATCTTTTTAATTAAATAATAAATTAATATTAATTAAGTTATAATTAGTCTAAATGTAATTTAGTTTTATTATAACAAAAAATTTTAAAATTGATTATTAATTAGTCTAAAACTACTTTAAAATTGAAAAAAATTAATAAAAACTGAGTTAACGACAAAAATTAAACTTTAAGATAAATAACTTTGAAAAATTTTTGTTATACAAAGTTGAAAAATTTATAAACTAGAAAACTTTTTCATTAAATGCATTACTAAATTTTAATTTCCGGTTGTTTAAAATAAAAAATTATTTCAACTTTTTCAATGTCTCTAACGAGAGAAAATTTTTTAAAGTTTTTTTATCAATAATTGAGTTAAACACTTTTAACCATAAAAAAAAAGAATTTTTCTGTTCGAAATTGATTTTATTTTGTTTACTTTAACATTTCAAAAAAATTAAAGCTTATTAATCGAAAAATTTGTTCAAATTTTAACTTTTTAAATTTAATAAAACTTAAAACTGTTTTGTTAAATTGATGTATTATAAAGATTTTTTTCAAAAATTTCAAACTTCAAATAAAACTTGATAGTTTTGAAAAGTTTTTTTTTTTAAAAATCTTTTTTGTATAATAAAACTTAAATACTTTTGAAGAATCTATATTTCTAAAAAATATTTCTTTTTTTTATAAAAGAGTTTTTAGTTTACAAAAAAATTTAGTTTACAAAAAAATTTAGTTTTCAAAAAAAAAAAAAGTTTCTTAACTTTTAATTTAGTTTTTTAAAATTTCATAGTTCAGTATTTAAAGTTTTATTTTTAAAGTTTTACAAAGTAACTTTTTTTAAACTCAAATATATTTGATGAATATTAAAAAATATTTAAAACAATAAGATTTAAATTACAAAAAAAATAACTTATTTGATCCAATAAATTAACTTTAAAAAATTAATAAGATTAAAATTCAGAAAAAATAAGTAATAAGTTTTCAAGAAAAAATTTTTTTTTCCAATTTGATACATAAAAAATTATAAAAAGATTCATAAAAAGCCAAAAGAAAAATTTATAAAAAATGTAAAAAAATTTTTGAAAGTCATAAAAGCTTTTCATTATGCTTTTTTCATTTTTTTTTAGTTAAAGTTAGAGTACAGGTTAAATTTTTCTTAACTAATTTAATCTTTTACAAATTTACTATTCATGAAACTCTTAATTTAAAATTTGATTTAAAATTGAAATAAAAAAAATTTTCTTAAAAAAAATTGAAATAAATTTTCTAAAGAACAAAATTTATGAATTTATTCAAAGTTAATTTTTAAGCTTTTACAAAATGAATTTATAAGTTTGAATGAAAAAAAAAATATTTTTATATAAAAACAAACTTTCATATATTTTTTATGTTGAACATTTATAAATTTTAATTTTTAATAAGTTTACCATAAATTAATACTTTTCAGTTTTTTAATAAAATCAAGAGTTTTAATGAATTAATTTTGAGAAATTTTGGTTTTGAATGAAAAAGTTTGTTTTTTAAATTAATAAATTGAAATAATAAATTCTTAGTGTATAAAATTAATTAATTTAATGAAATGGTGTTAAGAAAAAAATTAATCAAAAAATTTTGTTTAAATTGTTATTGGAAACAAATTAATATCAATTATAAAATGATATATATGAATAGATAAAAAATATTTAAATTGGATTAATGTTTAAAATGAAATAAAAACTAAATTTGATTTAAAGTTAAAAATTAAATAAAAATTTTAAAAAAACTCTTAACTAATTTTTAGTGAAATGAACTTTAAAAATCTTTGAATATTTTTTACAGAATTATTGTAGTTTTATTATAAAATTACTAAAATACTATTTTAAAGAATTATCCGAGTACTTTATTCAAAAAGCTATTAATGCACAATTCAAATAGTTAGTGTAGTACTATTTAGAAAACTATTCGAGTACTATTTAAAAAACTATTGAAGCATTATTTAAAGAGTTATTAGAATACAACTGAAAGAATTATTGAAATACTATCTAAAAAGAGTAAAATTCAAAAAATTACTAAAATAATATCGAGTAAAGTCTAAAAAGAAAATAATAAACTTTTTCTATAAAAGTTTTTTCATTAATTTCCTGTTTTTTATTTGTTTAAAAATTTAATCAACATTTTATTAATTATGTAAATATTTCATACTTAAAATAATACTTAAAATATTTCCCAAGAAAATAGAACTTAATATAATCAATAAAAAATTCAAAAGCTAATATTTTTAGATTATGTTACAAAAAGTTTTTTTGTGTTAACTAAAAAACAACCTATTGATTTAATTATACATGAGTTATTAGAAAAATGAAATGGTCTATATATAAATTTGAAAATTTTATTCAAATTAAATTTCAAACATTTCAACTTCAAAAAGAACTGCTAGTAAATTAAAAAAAAAATCATCAATTGTTTTATCTTAATTTAAAAAACTATTTTAATGAAATATACTAAATATCTTCATGTTACTTGTTCAATAAAGACATTTTTTACTATTTTTGGGTTTCAAATAAACCGTTATATGTGTAAGTTATATATAATTATATGTGAAAAATATTACAAAAATATTTTCACTTTCAAATAAATTTATCAGTTTTTTTACATTTAAACTTAGTTGTTTTTTGATTTTGTTTAGTTATCTTTGTTTAATTTTATTTCCGTTTTTATCTGAGTTTTTTACGTGAAATTTTCATTCTAAAATTCACACTGAAGAATTTAAATTTTTTAATAAATTTTTTCATACAAATGGCTTTTAAAATATTTTTTTTTGAGAAAAACTAATTTTAATCTCTTAAAACGTTATTAAAAGAAAATTTAAATAAACTGGTTGATCAAGCAAAAAAATCGATTCTTTTTATTCTAAAAAATTGTTTTTTTAATAAAAATCTTATTTTTGTTTCTACTAAAACAAAAACTGTTTCAAATAAAATGAATTTTTCAAGTAAATTAAGTTTAAATTAAATTCAAAAAATATTTTATAGAAGGTTTATTTTTGTTTCAAAAAAGAAAACAAATCAAACAGGATGTTTAGTAATAGAAGGCTTAAATTGAAAAAAAAGGAAGATTTCGATAATCTTTATGAATATAACATTGAAAGAAAGTTGAATAAGTTAAAAACTCTGATTAATTGTGTTGAACCTGTTTATGGTAGAGATTTACCTAAACATCAATTTTTACCTTCAGGTTTTTTGGGTAGAAAACTAGATAGAGAAGAGTTGGGTGTTGATTGTGATGAAGTTTATCCAAATATTTTTGTTGGAGATCAGTAAGTTAATTTAAGCAAATAAGAACTTTAATTTTAATATATTTTTTTTATATAACTAGTGGTGCAGCTAAAACAAAACAGTTTTTGAAAATAATTGGTGTTACTCATATTGTTAACACAGCAGATGGAAATAAATTTACACAAGTTCAAACTGGTTCTCATTATTATAATGATATGAATATAAAATACATGGGATTAAATGTATTAGATATGCCTCAATCAAGAATTTCAATACATTTTTTAGAAACAGCTGATTTTATTGATAAAGCTTTAGAAAATAATGGAAAAGTTTTAGTACATTGTATGGTTGGTTTTAGTAGATCAGCAACAATTGTTTTAGCTTATTTAATGATTAAAAAAGGAATGGATTTAGAAAAAGCACTTATCACATTGAGACAAAAAAGATCAGTCAGACCAAATGATGGTTTTTTAAGACAATTAATTGATTTAGAATACCGTTTAAAAGGACACAATCCTAGTTTTATTATTTGAAGAAGTTTGTTTTTTTCTGTTATAAAGTATAAATTATTATAATCTTATTCAAATTTTGCTTAAAAGCTTCATAATTGTATTTAAAGGTTTTTTTATTTACATTTTGTTTATCTTTTTATATTTGAAGTTTTATTAGAAAAAAAAGTCAAAAGAATTTTTTTATTTTGAAAATTCTAAACTTATTTTTTTACTTTTTACTCATAAAATTTCATTTTAAATGATTTTTTTTTTAAATCTTCATACTTTTTATTTAAGATTTCTCAAAAACTAATTATTGAAAATTCAATCAATAACATTGATGATACAAAGATAATTTAAAAACAATTCAAAATCATTATAAATACTATAAGGCTATTAATAAATAAAATTAAAAAAAAATATTTCATTTCTTTTAAGATTCAACAACAAAAGTTTTTGTGGGTCCTTTAACAATAACTGATAATTTACCTTTAGTGATTGATTTTTCGATGTTTTAAGTAGGTAGATTTATATCATAGTATTAAGAGTCTGCTGAAAAGAAGCAAACTGATAAAATTGCAAAAACAAATAAGAATTTCATTTTGATTTTTTTTATTCAACTAAACTTGGCAAATTAAGTTTTAGAAAGATAATTTTTTTGTTATTTTTCCGATGTATTTATAACACAAATTTTTTAATTTAAATGAGTTAGAAAACAAAGGTTTTAATTGATATTTCTGAAAAAAATTTGATTTTCTAATGTTATAATTAATTTCAAACTTTATAAAGCTTTTTTTTAATTTATAAGTAAAATTTTTCTAGATGAAATTTGAATTAAGCATTTTTAAATTAAATCATAATCTGCAGTATTGACTTTTAAATTAATTTTCATTAACACCTGTTTATTTATAATCTGATTTGCTGTCAAATAAATTAAAATTCAAACATGATTGAATCTTCAATTGTTTTAAATAATTATTTACAAGTTACGTCTCTTTAATGGAAATTTTTTAAAGCTTTTATCAAATATAAAAATTAATCGAAAAAATAATTGAAAATTATGAACTATTCTTTTAATTAAAAAAATATTAAGTTGAAAAATTATGTCTTATATCTTAGTAAAATTTTTTTATATTTTGCAAATGATTTTTAACAAATGAAAAAATCTATACAATTAAATAAATTAAAATCAAAATAATTGAACTTGCAAAATTGGTTAGTTGGTTTTGGTTTCATAGTAAGCTAATAATTTTTTTTGTGACTAAATTTTTCAGATTAAAACTCTTTTATATTGTCAGTGACTTCAAAAATTATAATCTCTAATCTTACTATTTAAAGTTACTAACTTTTAAGTAAAAAAAGTATATTAAATTAATTAATATTCAAATAAAATAATATTTTTACTTTAAGTACAGGTATTTGTTGTTAAACTGAAATATTTTTTGTAGTAATTCGCCTAATGCATATACTTTTAGAATAATTTTTCCAATTAAATTTTAAACAATTTACGTCATCTATTATAAATTTTTTAATAAGAAAATCTTTCAGATTAATAATATTAGTTTGATTTACTTCTTACTGAACTGTTTTCAAATTCTTGAATACAGCTTCTAAATTTTCATTAAAGAAATATTTATAGAAATTAGTTTAATTTTTTTTGATTATAACAAAGGTTATTTAAATTTGAAAATAGAAAAATTTTTATTAAGATTCTAATAAGAGAATCTTTTTTTGTCTTCTTAATACTTTATTAAGGTGAAAGTAGTCTATTATTTTTATTTTTAGGAAAAAAATTGATTTATTACAATTTTACTCATTTTTATTTATTTTTATTTATGAAACTAGCATGGGATTTAAAACTAAGTTGAGTTTTATTGAAATTTCAGATAAAATATGTTTAATTAAAAACTATAAAATCTCTTTTGGTTTTCAAGTTATAATACAAATACATATGAATTTGGAAAAAAAATTTAGTAGAATTAAATCAAATAAAATTAATTAAGGTAAAATGGACCAAAACTGAAAAAAGTTAAAATTGAAATAAAATTAAAGTTGAAAAAAGTAAACGTTGAAAAAAGTAAAACTTAAAGGAAATAAGTAAACAAATGTAGCGTTAATTTATATATAACAAACTAAATTAACTTATTACTAAGAATTTAATTTTTTAACAGTTTTAAAAAGATCTTTTTGTTCAGTTTTTAGAAAAAGTTTTTTATTAATAAAAACTTGATTATTTTCAATTAATTTTATAAAACTTTTTTTAAAGATTATAAAACATTTTATTTTTAAAAAATAATGTTACATAAAGATATTTTATGATTTTCTTTAACTTAAAAACCTTTTACTCTTTTGTAAATAACATCATTGTTTTCAGAAATTAGATGGTAAGAAGGTTCAAACACATGAGCTTCAAAGACTTCTATAGAAGCAGTAGTTATTGGACCAACTCTTAATTGAGCAAATTTATCAGATATTGGTTCAAATTTAACTCTCATTTCATATATTGGTTCTTCAAACTCAACTTTAGCATCAATTCTTGTATATTTTTTGAAGGTACTAAAAAATCAAAAATATTAAAAGTTATTTAATTTAAAGTTAAATTTTGTACTTACTGGTATAAAAATACTGCTTCTGTTGTTTTAGTTACTCCTTTGACTAAAACTGTCATTTTTCCTTCAACGCTTGTACCAAAGTTAAAAGTAGGTAGAATTATATCATAGTAGTGGCGAGCATCTGCTGAAAAGAAGCAAACTGATAAAATTGCAAAAACAAATAAGAATTTCATTTTGATTTTTTTTATTCAACTAAACTTGGCAAATTAAGTTTTAGAAAGATAATTTTTTTGTTATTTTTCCGATGTATTTATAACACAAATTTTGTTGTTATAATTAAGATTGACAATTTTTTAATTTGAATGAGTTAGAAAACAAAGGTTTTAATTGATATTTCTGACGAAAATTTGATTTAAAAGATTTGATTGTTTAATATTATAATTAATTTCAAACTTTATAAAGCTTTTTTTTAATTTTAAATGAAATTGTTTTTTGATTAAACTTAAACTAAATTATTATTCAATGGAAAAAAAATTATTTAAAATCATTCTTTACAGTTTTTACTATAAAATTAATTTTAATGAACACCTGTTTTTTTATTGTTGTATTAAGCAAATTTAATTCAATATAATATTATAATTTTCCATTGATTCAAATAATTTTTTCTGAATTAAGTCTTTCTAACGAAGAAGACTTCAATTTTTTTTTAAACCAAAAATTTACTTGCACACGTTTACATGGATGACGTTAATTTTAATTGTTTTAGTTGACTTAAAAAAACAAAAATCATACAAAAAAAATCAAAAAAAAGAAAACTTTATTCTGATAAAAAAAAAATCAGCAAAAAAAAATAAAACAAGGTTTAATTTAACAAATATTAGTTAGTTTAAAAAAAAATTCTATAAATTAAGAAAACAGCAGAAATAAAAAAAGTTTTACCAAAAAATGAATTGAATTTAAAATAAAAAAAGAAAAAAAAATGAAGAAAAAAAAAACATTCAAATGAAAAATCTCATTTAATGTTTTAGTGAAATGCAAATGGTTTTAAAGTACCCATGATTCTTAGCAAATACAAAAGGATCCATAATAAATAAATTAAAAACTCATAAATGATTTTTAATTTTAATCCTTATTTGTGCTAACCAAAAAATGTTTTCATTTAAGCAATTGGTCCGCCGATGAACTTTTAAGTAAATTAATATAGATAAAAATTTTTGATTAATCTTTAATTTACCTAATAAAAGTTTCTAGTTTTAAAGCAGATGAAAAAAAGCATGAGGTGTATTTAAATATTCTAAGAATTACTTTTAATAAAAAAATGTTTCTTCAAATAAAATAATATGATTACTTTTAAAACTGATTTTAGTTGATGAACAGATATCAATTAATTAACTTCTACATTCTTCATCTATTAAAAATTTTTAGATATAAGAATCTTCAAGATTGATAACATTGCTTTGATTATTTTCTTATGAACTGTTTTACATTATGGACCTGCCTTATTTTAGGCGCTTTTTTTTTAAAATAAAAATTCTATTTAAAATAACTAGATAGCGCACCTTGTATAAAATATTTTAGTGAAATTTTTAGAGAAATATTTATAGAAATTAATTTAATTTTTTTTGATTATACAAAGATTATTTAAATTTGAAAATAGAAAAATTTTTATTAAGATTCTAATAAGAGAATCTTTTTTTGTCTTCTTAATACTTTATTAAGGTGAAAGTAGTCTATTATTTTTATTTTTAGAAAAAAAATTAATTTATTACAATTTTACTCATTTTTATTTATTTTTATTTATGAAACTAGCATGGGATTTAAAACTAAGTTGAGTTTTATTGAAATTTCAGATAAAATATGTTTAATTAAAAACTATAAAATCTCTTTTGTTTTTCAAGTTATAATACAAATACATATGAATTTGGAAAAAAAATTTAATAGAATTAAATCAAATAAAATTAATTAAGGTAAAATGGACAAAAACCGGGAAAAGATAAAATTGAAATAAAATTAAAGTTGAAAAAAGTAAATGTTGAAAAAAGTAAAAGTTAAATAAAGTAAAATAAAAGTTGAAAAAATTAAGAACTGAAGAAATATTAGTTAGTGAAAATGAGTTGAAAAACTAAAATAGAAATATAAATAATTACAAACTGAAAAAAATTATTTTCAGACAAAAGAAAATTTCAAAAATTTGAAAACTATTTAATAATAGATAAATTTAGTATTAATTATTAAAATTAGAAGATTCTTATGTTTTTCAAAAAATCTTAAAATTCATTTATCTTTAAACTAATTTAAAATTCAAAACATAAATTTCGGACAAATAACTCAATTAATTTAAATTTAAGAAGAAAAATTTTATTAACAAGCAAATCAATTAATTTTGTTCATCTTTATTAGACATCAAAAAAAAATTTTGTATCAAACTTTATAGTGCAAAATTTCATTAAAAATCATTTTTTGATAGTTTTTACAAACAGATGGTAGCATATTTATAAAGTTTTTTTTTAGCTTCCTGTCAAAACCTATTTTTGAATTTCGGATACTATTTTGCTTTTTCCAATTATTGGCTTTATATTTTCAAATTATAAAAAATTTATTCAAATTATTATCTTTTATTCAAAGTGAAATATTTATAATGCAAAAATATTTTCAAATTATTTCCAAAGTAAACAGCAATTTTTTCAAATTTCAATTCAAAATTTAAAAGTTTATTAATTTAAAATTATTTACAAGTTTGAATTATTGATTTTAATTTTAGTTTTAAAGAATTTTTTATGATTTAGTTTTAAGATTTTTCAAAGTTTATTTTTTTAAATTTTTAACTTTTCATAAGTTACTTTTGATAAAATTTTTGACAAATTCAAATATTAGTTTATATTAAAAGTTAGTTTTTATCTTAATTTTCAAATATAAACTTAACCTAAAATTACCTTGTAAAAAAATTTGTAAAAAAGATTCGTAAATAATTTTTAGAGTGATACGATAAAATTTTACTTTTTAAGTTAAAATGACCTTTTATTTCAACTTTGATGTTATTTTTACTAAAAAAACATACTTTCCAACTAAAGTTTGATAATTAGATTTTTATGTAGTGATAATTTAATTTAACAAAATTTAATCGAATTACCTTTCATCAATTTTTTTTTATTTTTATGTAAAAAAGTTCTTTTTTTTTCATTTCTGTCATAGAAAACTTTTTGATAAAAAAAATTTTTGTTGCATGGAAAAGTTTTAAACTTAAAAAATAATTTATTTTAATTAACTTAATAATTATCTTTCAAATGTAACGGATTTGAGAAAAAAAAGTTCTTTTCAATAATTTAATATCAATAAAGTTTTAAACAACTCATGTTTGTGAATTCGAAAACTCAAGCAAAAACAAATCTTTTATTGGAAATAATTCCTAAGTTAAAATTTTTTTTAACACAATTATCATCCTTATCTTTTTTATTGTCTTTATTTTTTGATTTCTTTAAGATTCACACAGCTGTTCAACAGCTGCCAAAACAATCTTTACTAAAATGTTTTTGGAAATTCGAAAAAAAACTTCAAACATGCGCATATTTTAAACTCCTTTCAGTATTTTAAGCAATTTGATTTTTTAAATGTATTTGTTAAAACTTATGTGTATGTCTATGTAAAGATGTGTGTGTGGTCTATCTACGTGTAGTAAACAAGTGCGGTTTTTATTCCTTCCTTTTTTTATTTTTATAAATATATATGATGACTATCAATTTTACAAAAGTTAAAATAAAAATTAGTTTAAAAGTGGACCTCAACTTAATAAGAACCCTAAACACCACATTTGAAAAAAAAAACTTTTTTTCATTAATTAAAGTTACTTGTTTTAAATTTATTAGGTTAAAACTTTTAAAATATTAACACTACTTATATACTTTATTTTAATTATGTGATGTGGTGTTTGAACTGTTTAAATTATTTATTTCTATGTGTTTTTTAGACGTTTTAATTTTAAAAAATTTAAGCTCGATTAATTTTTAGTTTATTTAAAAAGCTGCAAATTTTCATGGTATTTGTGTAAATAGAAAATTCGAGCTTATTAAAAGTGACCTTTTCAAAACTAATCTTCAATAAGTTTCTGTAAAAACTTAATTCTTTACGTTTTAAATTTTATCAAATCCGACTAAATATGTACATTTTATTGTGAAACTAAACTTAAAAACAAAAATGTTGATTTTTAAATTAATTTCAGCTTTCATTTCATTAACTTTAATTAATTTCATGACTGTAAATAGTAAACATCATGTACGGTATATTCATAACAGACATTCAAATTCTCATCATAAATATTATTTTAACGATCCAAATTATTTAGCTAAAACTTTAGACAAAAGAAAATCATTTTTTTACAAAGATAATTTACTTAATGAAAATTACTCTAGTAAAAATTATCAAGAATGTAAGATACCTACAACACAGGTTAGACAATGTGCTAATTGTAATGATTCAGAAAGCTCAAAAAATAAAAAAAAAATAAAAATTGCAGTATTAGCACCTAGTGAAAATAAATTACCTTATTCTCTTTATAAAATTTTACCCTTCATTTTACATGCTGTGAATACAATTGAAAAAAATGAAGTGTTAGTAGGGGAAAACATAGATCTTAAAAATTTAACATCAAAATATAACTTTCAAATTTTTTATAGAACTACTAATTGTTCAAGTTCAATTGGTCCTTTAGCTGCATTTGATTTTTTTATTGAACAATCTGTAGATGTTTTTTTTGGTCCAATGTGTGATTATGTTATTGGTCCTGTTACACGTTATTCTTCAACATCTTATTATAACATACCAGTAATAACAACAGGAGGACAAATTGAAAGTTTTGATACTAAAAATATTTATTATAGACTTTTAACAAGAATGAATGGTAGTTATTCACAAATGGGTTCTTTACTTTTACAAATTTTATTAAAATTTCAATGGAAAGTTATTGGAATGTTATTTCATAATCATTTAAAAACAAAAACAATGGGTCATTCTTCTTGTTATTTTAAACTTGGAGCTATATTTTCAAAGTTAAATGCTAGTCAAGATCATTATCACACAAGCTTTGATGAAACAGATCCAACAACAGACTATGTTGAATTATTAACAACGGCTGCTAAAAATGCTCGAAGTAAGAATTTTTTTTAATTATAAATTTATAGCTTTTATTATTTCATTTTTATTGTCAAAGCTATTATCTTTGACTATTATCATAATCTCACATAATTTTTTATTGAATCAATTTTTTAGAATCAAAATATAATTACTTTTTTAATGTAGATCTCTATAAGACAAACAAAATTATTTTTACTAATTAAAACTATTTCCTATTTAAAGAATTCTTTTACTTTAACCTTTTTTCATAAAAGATTAAATCCTTTTAAAACATTCTTTATAAATTTTTCAAAAGAAATAATTAGCAGAATTCTTTTTTTCCAAGTTACTTTTAATCAAATAAAAGTCTTTATGAATTTTTTAATCAATTTCTAAGCCTAATTATCTATTCAATTAAAACACTTAAATTTTTATCTGCTAAATTTAAAAAAGAAAAGGTCATTCACATTTGTTTTTAAAAAAAAAAAAGAAGAAAAAAATTTCATTCATTTTCATTAATGAAAACTTAATTTTAAAAAGAGCTTAGTACTATGTGAAATTATTTTTTGAAAGTTGATCTTGTTATTTTTTTTGTTTATCAATGTTAAACGTTCTTTTATAAAATTACCTTTAAAAATAAACATGTTTTTTTTGCTTAGATCGTAACTAAAAAATTTTTAAATAAACTTTGATTGTTTATAAATAAAAAATCTCAGACTTTACATTAATTTGATTTATTTATAGCTTTTTTTATTAGTTTACAAATCAAAGAGTTTTATATTCAAATAGTTTTTATTAATCTTATTTTTAAATGAACTTCTATTTTTATGTTTTCACTATTTTTAAGAACTTTTATTTTGAACAATTTTTTTTAAATTTCTATCAATTGTGTAGAACTTTTTTATTTAAACAAAATAATACTTTTTTTTAAAAACAAAAATACTTTTTTATAAAAAGTTTTAAACAAAAATAGCTTTTTAAAACTTAAATTATAATTTCTCTATATTTAAACTTTTTTAATAAATTTAAAAGTAAATTAAAATTATCCAAAGTAGCTAAAAGATTTAACAATTTTTGAAAAAAAAGTTTAAATTTTAATTAAAAATTCTAGTTAAGGTGAAAAGTAAATAAAAAAATTTAATAAAGAATCATATGAACTTTTATGAAATTTAAAGAAGAAAAGATTTTAGGCTTAAGAATTTGATGTAAACTGATTCTTATTTTTATATTTACAAAAATTTTTTAAAGACGGATACTTGAAACTTTTTTTTGTTAACCAAAGCTTTTTTTTTCTATAAAAACTATTTAATAATCAAGTTGAAAAAATTGATTTAATTTTCAACAGTTTATCAAAGTTATTTTTATCGCTTGTTAAAAAAATTATCTTTTAGTTTGAAAAAATATCTTTCCTTAGTGAAAATTTTACTTTTTTTTTAGCTAAAAATATTATCTTTTTGAGTAAGAATATCATCTTTTTGAGTGAAAATTTTTCAAATAATCATTGTCAATTTTAGTATTTTCATTAGCTCAAAATAATCATTAATAGTTAAGAAATTATCTTTACTAGTTAGAAAATTATTTTTTATTAGTTTAGAATAGTTTATAGTATTTAGAATTTAATTTCATTAGAAAGTCATCCTATTTAGTAAAAGAAAAAAAAATCATCCTTTTTATAAGAAAATCAAAGTTTTTTTTGAAATAAAAAAATCAAATATTTTTAAATAAAAAAAATCATCTATTTAAAATTATCTCTTTGAAAAAAAATTGTTTTTCATTGAAAAACTTTTTTTTCATCGAGTAAATTGTTTTTTAAAATAAAAAAAAAATTTCATATTACATAATATTTGCAGAGTAAATTTAATAAGTTTATAATTGAAAAAAAAAATCAAACAAAAAAAAAGTTTAATGAAATAAATGGTTGACTACTTTTAAATGAATAGTTAGAAATAATTCTATTTATGACCTGAAGCATATATAGGTTTTTTTATGATAAATTTCTAAAAAATAAAATTTTTTGTCTATCGAGTTTGAAAAATTAGCATAAGAAATTTAAAATTATTATTTTTAAAGTTATTCTACTTTGATAAATTACATATAAAACAATCTTTATACTTCAAATAAAAAGTCTTTTGATTTATTTGAATACAATTAAATAAAAATTATTTTTGTTTGTGGCTTATATTTTTTATATTGATTTTTTCATCATTTCAAATACTTAAATTAATTTTATAATTTTCAAGTATAAATAATTCATTTAATGATTGATACTTCAATAAGCTTTTTATTTTTTTTTTATAATCAAATGTTTTTAAGTTAAAATTTTTTTTTTGTATTTTTTTCGAAACTTTTTTTCGAAACTCTTTTACAAAGTTATTTTATTAATTTTTTTAAGTAAAATTTTTTCAAGTTTTTTATAACAATTTTTTTGTTACAACCTTTTTAGTTTGAAAATTTTTATTATAAATGTTTTATTAGGACTTTTTTATTAAGACTTTTTTATTAGGAACTTTTTACTATTACTTTTTTACTTGAGCTGTTTTATTTAAGCTTGTTTTATTAGAACTTTTTTAGTAGGACTTTTTTTTAAATAATTTTCCCAATTAATTTTTTGTTCAAAGTCGTATGAAAATTTTTGATAAAAATTAAAAAATCAAAAAGCTTAATTATAAACTGATCAAATGATTATAATGTAAGATAATCTTTTGATTGGCATTTGAAATTTAATTGAAAAATAATTTTTCAAAAACTTTGTTTTTAATTAAAATTTTTAAATCAGTTTATAAGTTTTTATAATTAGCATTTGAGTATTAAATTTATTTAATTTTAATAGAGTAAAAAAGAATCATTTACATGTAGTTTTTGAGCGAGAAAAAATTTTTCTTTTTTTTTTTTGAAAAACAAATTAATTTGATACATAAAAAAGTTTCTATTTGTATTCAGAAGTAATTTTCGTTATGTTGTATATGATTTTATTCTGAAAAAAAATATTAAAGATAAAATCAATAAATTAATCAAATGAAAGATGCAAATTTTGATTTTTTTTTCTGTTATTGGTTTAAATTTGTGCTAAAATAGCTTTTTTTAAAAGAAATTTAAAAAAAAAATTCTTTTTAAAATAGTAACATTGATTAAACTTTTTCTTTGATAAACTAACTTTTTTTAAATCAACATTTTTTTACATCTTCAAATAATTTAATCTTTTTTTAGAATTATATTAGTTTAATTAATGGTTATTTATGATTCGAAAATTTATCAACTTTTCATGAATTTTATTAATTAAACTTTTTAAATTTTCTTTCAACAGTCATTCAAAAAAATCTTTAAAAAATCTAAACTTGTTAAATCTAGTGCGGTTAAATTGACTTATTTATAAAAAATTTAAATTAATGTATTTCAACGTTTTTAAAATAATTTAATTTACAAACCAATTTAATTTTAAGTCTATTTAAGAGAAAATTTTCTTATTACTATACAGAGAAAAATTTTTTTTAATAAAATCGTTTACTCAATTGTTGAGTTTTCATTTAAACAAAATTTTTTCTAACTTTTTATGTTTCCGGTAGTTCAAAATTCATTTTGTTTTTCTTTTTAAATTCTTTTTAGAAAATACTCAATTTAAAGATTATGAAAAATTTTAATCGGATTTGGTTGAAAAGAAAAAACAAATAAAAATCTTTCAATTCAACTGTTAAATTTTTGAAAATAAATCTTCAACAATTATCATTCAAAAGCTAATACTATAAAACATAATTATTTTTTTGTAACTTGATAAATTCTTTGTAATTTTATACCTTTAATCAATTTTTTTTAAATAACCGGAAGTCACTAAAAAAATTTTTTTTTTAACTAAATTTTATCAAAATGAAAACTAATTAAAATTATAGAACTAGTTTTTTTTTTGAAATAAAAAATTATTTGATATCATTTTTTTAAAAAAGAATTTTTTAATTAATCTTATTGCTCGTGAACTTTTAATTATTTCTTTCGATAATTTTTTTTATTCAAAATTTTTTATTCTCTTAAAAAATAAAATTTATTAATCTTTAATTGATAAATTTGACATTTTTCAATAAATTGAAGATAAAGTTTAGAATTTATTAACGTTGAAAAAAACAATAAATGACCGTTAACTTATTTAACTAATTAAGACCTTTTCATTCTTTATAAAGTAAATTCTTTTGTCTAAATTCATTTTATTTTTTCAGCCAACTTTTTAGTCTCTAAAGTAATTTTTTATTCTTTAATATTCTTTAGTTATATTTGCAAAATACATTTTTGATTTTCTTTTCAACATTTCGCTAATGTATTTTTTTAGAATTTTGATAACTTTCATCTTTTTAAATTTTTTTTTTTTTGATTTTTTTCAAATATTCTTTATATGTTTTGTTTATGTTTTCATTTTAATTATAAATTTTTTTTTGGTTTCTTATAAATGTCAATAAAGAAAATTAATTTTCTTTTTATTTAAAAAAATCTTTTCATGAATTAATTTTTGATGAAAGCTCTTAATAATTTTAAATTTTCTTTTGAAGTTATTTTTTTTTTTTAGCTCTATAATATGATTAGAAGCTTATATTTAAAAAAAAATTCATCTTTAAAATTAGTTTATAATTTTTTTTAACATTTTTTTGTGAAAAATTTCTTATTTCCGGTTTAAAAAGATATAACTTTTATTTGCAAAAGTAAATTTTAAAAAAAATTTTGTTTGATTGTTTAGAAAATGTTTTCTTTTATACAAATTAATCAATAAAAGTTTCATTAGACCAAAATTAAAAAAGCAATTATAAAATAGATTTCGTTTTAAAGAGTTTTAGAAATAAATTAACTTTTTCTATTTCAAACTAATTAAAGTTTTAATTTCAAACTTTTTTGTTTGTAAATTTTATTTGTTTCAGTTTTTTAGATTAAAAATCTTTTAAAAAAAAATTCAAACTCAAAAATTTTAGACAATAAAGTTTAAAATTAAAAAGAATTAAGTAAAAGGACATTAAAAAAGAAAAAATTTAAATAAAAAATCTTTAGGATAAAATAAGTTTAAAGTGATAAACATAAGAATAAGCTTAAGATAGGAATGTTTGTGATGAAAAGTTAAGATTAAGAAATAAATTAAAACAAAAAATTATGAAAAAAGTTCAGCTAAAAACTAAAGAAAAATTCTAATAAATACACATTTTATTTTCAAAAAAAAAAAGCTTGAAAACTATTTTTGAAGTTAAAACTATTTTGGGAAAATAATTTTTAAATTCTCAATTCTAAATTTTAGTCGATATTTACATAGATTAGCAAGTGTAAATAATTAGCTTTTTTTCTTTTTTTTTTGCAAAAAAAGGATATAAATTCAGGTAGCAAATGTATTTGCTTTATTTTAAAAGATTTTGACATGACATATAGTTATTTATAAACAGAAAAACATATATTATAATTTATTGACAGAATTTTCTAAGCTTTGATCTTATGTAATAAATCGAAAATTAATTTATAGTTCATAAATTATTGTAATCTAGGAGTTTTAATCTTTTTTATTTCAAAACTCTAATCTATAGTTTTTTGTTATTTTACTAAAAACTCTTTTATTAGACTTTTTTAATCCTTTTTATTGGAATTTTTCTCAAAACTTTTATTGAAAAGTTTAATTCTTTTTAATAATTTTATTGGAAACTTAACTCATTTTCATAAAGTGTTAACATTCTATTTAAAATTATTATTAAAATGATTTTTTATTTAATATCAACTTTCTATCTTTTTATTAAATTTTTTTTTTAATATTTTCAATAAAACTTAATAAATAAAACATTATGAAGAATAGGTTTTGAGAAATTTTAAAGAATAGTTTTTGACAAACATTTTCTAAAGAAAACTTTTTAACAAGTAAAACATTTTTTTAAAAAAAGAAAACTTCTTGTAGAAATTAATTTTGACAAATTTCACTTAAAATTTTAAAGTTTTTATTTGAAAAAAAGTTTTCAAATTAAAATAATTAAAAAGTGATTTCATAGAAAAACTATTTTTTATTTAAAAATTTTTGTCTTTTAAAATAAATTTTTGTCTCTTAAAGTAAATTTTTGTCTTTTAAAATAAAATTTTATTTCCAAAAAAGTATTTTTATCTTTGAAAAGTATTTTTATGATATTTAAAAGATTAAAAAACACAATAATTCAAAATTTATCATCAAATTGAAAATTACAAAATATTTTCATAGAAAAGGAAAAACATTTATTTGATTTATGAAAATTAATATTTAGTTTTTTTTTAATGAGAACAAGTGAATACTTTTGTATCATAATGTCGTTTACTACTTTTTTTATTAGATTAAAAACTTTTTAATTTTTTTTTCAAATATTTTTTTATTTAACAGTTATTGTTATGTGTGCTGAAAGTCCAGATACAATACGTAAAATTATGTTAACAGCTTCTGATCTAGGAATGACACAAAAGGGTGATTTTGTATTCTTTAGTATCGAATTATTAACAAAGTAAGTATTAAAAAAACTTTTTTTTTTGAGTAATTTTTTGAGTAATTTTTTTGAGTAATTTTTTGAGTAATTTTTTTGAGTAATTTTTTTTTGAGTAATTAAATTATTTATTAATAGTTTTATTAAACTTTTTATAAATTAAAGTTAGCTTTAATCTAAATTTTTATTTTAAATTAAATATTCAAGCTTTAGGTGAAGTTTTTTTCAAAAAATTTATTAACTTAGATTATTACAATTTTATCTATAAAATTCTATTTGATTCAAATTTTAAATGTTTTCTCGCTAACTTTTCATAAAATTTTTATTTTAATTTTTTAGTCAAATTTGTATTAATATATTGATTTTGTCTTTTAATTTTCTTTTGATTTCTCATTAATTTTTCAATTTATATTTGATTGATTCTTCATCTTATAATACTTTGATTTTTTAATTTAAATTTATCTTTGTTAAAGTCATAATAAAATAAAAAGCTCAAAGCCATGGTATCGATCAGGAGATTCAAAAGATGTGAATAATAAAGCTAAAGACGCATATCAAGCTTTATTGATTGTTACAGCTAAAGAACCAGATTATACCGAGTTTGAAAAATTTGCAAATCAAATACGAGAAATAGCTAGACTTAAATTTAATTATACTTATCAGTTTGAAGAAGTAAGTTTTTTTTTTTTAAAAATTTTATTTTTGAAACCATGAATTCTTTTGATATTTTTGAAATTAAATTTTTTATGATGATTAATGGTATTTTTAGCTTAACTATTTTTTAACATTTTTTTTTTTTTTATAAAACGCTTCATCAAACTTTTCTTAAAAATATTTTCTTATGAACAATTTCGAAAAAAAAAATAAATATATAATAAGATGAACACCTATGCTATTTCTTTTTATGAAGCTACTTTAGCTTATATACAGGTATTAAATGAACTTGTCAATGAAGGATTAGAAATTAATAATGGCACTTTAGTAACATCAAAAATGTGGAATCGAACTTTTCAAGGTAAATTATTTTAACTTTAAATGCTTTTAAAAATAAATTTTTTAAAAGACTATTTTATCAGAGAAATTTTTTCTAATTTCAACAAAATAGTTTATTCTATAATCAATTGATGTTAAAAAATTTTTTGTTTCCCAATTTAATTGTCTAATTTGAAAAAACAATTTTAAGTATTTTTTTTTATTCACAAGGCTTGACTGGAAAATTTGATATTGATAAGAATGGTGATAGAAGTACTGATTGTTCTTTACTTAGTATGAATCAAACTGATGGTCAGTATGAAGTTGTAGCTAATTATTATGGTAGTGAAGAAAAATTTGTTGATGTTGAAGGAAAATCTATTCAATGGGCTGGTGGTAGAAATGAGCCACCACCAGCAATCCCTGATTGTGGTTTTGATGGATCAAAATGTAGAAGAGAAGGTAATCAATAATTTCATGATTTTTTGATGAATTTTCTTTATTTTTAGTCTTTATTGAATTTTTTTTATGTCCTTACTCAATACACTTATTAATCTTTTTTTCAATTTTTTTTGTATAAAAGATTTATTATATTTGGTCATTGGAGTTGGTCTACTTTTGATGACACTTATTTTTTTATATGTAATCGTTCATAGACATCTTAGTTTAGAAGCTGAATTGAATGCCATGCAATGGAAAATAAAATGGGATGATGTATTACAAGATCATCAATCTGAAGTTTTGGGTACTGGTAGAAGAAAATCTATTGCAACATTAGGGAGACATAGTTATTGTGTAAGACTAAATTAATTTTCAAATAATAGTAATTACAAGAAAAAATTTCAAAATAAAATTTCATCAAAAAATATATCATTTTTAAACTTTTGAAAATTTAAATTTGTTTCTTTTTATTACAACTGAAACAATAATTTATAATGAAGTTTTGATCTTTTTTGATTAAAAACTTTTTTTTTTTCATGAAATTTTATTTAAAATATTTCTTTTAATACTTTAGCAACATGAAATAAAGCTCAAGTTTATTAACAAAACATTATTATAAATATAAGATATGGTGTAAGAGAATTTAGAATTTTTTAAATTAAATTTAAAGAGAGTATTTAAACAACTTTTAAATATATTTGGCGTAGATTTATAATATATTTGAAATGAATTTAAAAAATATTTAGAAAATAAAATAGAAAATCTAAAAAGAAGTATAACTGAAAAGTTGTTTAAAAAAGAGTTAAAGTTTATCAAAAAAAAAATTAAACTAATGTTCATAAACTAGTTTAAGTACATCTAGATATACTATTAAATTCAAAATGCTATAAAATACATTTAAAATAGTATCAAAATTTATCTATTAAGATTAAAGCTTTTGTATTTTGAATAAACAAAAATTGTCTTTTTTTTTTAGCTTATACCTAATTTAATTTCAAAAGTTATTATAAGATGAAAAAATACAACAAAATTATATTTTTTTAGTTGAAACAAATTTCTTTAGGGATTTACATTTTCATTATTTAAAATTTTTCAATTAAAAAAAGCTCAAAAATCAGTTTTACATTTATCATTTCTGAAAAAAAAAACTATTTTCATAAATTTAAAAAGAGTTATAAGATAATAAAAAGTTTCATTTAAAATTTTCTTTTATTTGAAAATTTCATTTATTTTTTTTAAAAATTTAATTTAGAAAAAATTAATTGTAACATGACAATTTCTTATGTTCTCTTACATTATTTATGATACAGAAATTTTTTTTTTGCACTTAAAAAAGTTTAGACTCGAAATGACTAATATTTTCTTGTCAATTTTTGATACTAAATCTAAACAAACAAAAAAAAGCAATTTCCTCATTTGAATTTGTTCAAATTTAAGCCAAATCTTTCTTTAATTGTTGTGTAAAAGTAACGGTACCGAAAAAAAAAATCAAAAACAGTGTTACTAAAATTGATGTTTGAAAAAAAACATTTTTATCTAATATCTCATTTTTCATATATAATTAACTTTTCTTTTTTTTACAGAGTTCAATAAGTAGTGAAAATTTAACAGGAAGACAAAATAAGCAAGTTTTTGTAAAAATAGGTTATTACAAAGGTCAAGTAGTTGCGATCAAAACAATTAATAATCAAAAAAAAATTGAAACAACTCGTCAATTAATGAAAGAAATGAAAAAAATGAAGGATTTACAAAATGATCATATTGTTCGTTTTATTGGTGCTTGTATAGATATTCCAAATGCATGTATTTTAACTGAATATTGTCAAAAAGGAAGTTTACAAGATATTCTTGAAAATAATGATGTTACTTTAGATTGGATGTTTAAATATAGTCTTCTACATGATTTAGTAAAGGTAATTTATTATAATAAAGCTTTTTTATATAACAAACTATTCTTGTTTATTACTATTTAATTTAATAAAAAAAATTAAATAAAATTTGAATAATTTTGTAGAATTAATTCAAATATAAGCGTTTTAAGAATTCTTAAGATTAAAGTCAATATTAAATTGAATAAACATAATAAGTTTCTTTTCAATGAATTTCTTTTAAATTTAATTTTTTTTTTAAAAAACTTTCACAGAGAATGACTTTTTGAAAAATTTTGTTCTTAGTTTTAAATTAAAAAAATTCGTTTCAAAATTATTAAGATGCTTTAAAATTATCAAGTTATTTTGAAACAAAAACTTATATCTTTATCATGATATTTTTCTAATTCTACATTAATTATCAAAAAGTCTTTTAAATTTTCAATATCATTTGCTAGACAAAGCATAGTATTTTATTAGGTTCAATGATTTCTAATCTCATTGATTTTAATTATACTCATCAAAAAAAATTATATTTTCTTTTAATAGGTACATTTAGAAAAAAGAAAGTTTAAAAAATCTTTACAAAAAAATCATTCAAATTTAATTAACATTAAACTGGTAGAAAAATAAATTTTATTTAAAATTTAAATAAGTCATTATAAATTTATTTAAGAAGTATTCAGAAACTCAATCGATAAAAATATTTCTTTAAAAATATTAAAATTATTTTTTTGAATTATTTTTCTTAACTTTTTTTTATTTTTTTTCTAAAGATTTTAATTTTCTAAATTTTAAATTTTTCTTTTTGAAAACTTTTTTTTTAATATTTTTGAAAAAAATTTATTTTCACTTTTTTTTCTCAAAACTTTTTTCAAATTATTTAAAAAATTAAATTTTTTTTTATATAGGGACTTGCTTACTTACACGGCTCAGAGATCAAAGTACATGGAAACCTTAAATCCTCTAATTGTGTTGTTGATTCACGTTTTATTCTTAAAATAACAGATTTTGGATTATTTGATTTAAGAGAAAATGATGATTTAGATGAAGACAAAGATTCTCATCGATATTGGAAAAGTATGTATAATTTTTTTTACGATAAAAAATTTTTCTATAAAGCTTTTTTTAATACATTTTAAACCATTTTTTGAATTTTTGATTTAAACTTTTTTCAAAATTAAGAGATTATTCAAGAATGTTTATAAACCTGAAATTATTTTCTTTGTGAAATAATATGCTTGAAATAATTTTTTAGAAATATTTTTAAAAAGAAAAAAAAAATTTTTAAAATAAAGAAAATTTTAATCAAATTTTCAAAAGTTTCTATTGAGAATTTTTGTATTTTTAAAAAATTTTAATTTAAAAAAAAATTTTAATTATATTCTTTTATGAAAAATAATTCAAATGTCTGTTTTTATTCATGAAAGTTTCAATTAATAGTGAATTTGATAAAACAAATTGATTTAAACTCTTTGACAAAGTTCTTAGAAAATTTATAATAAAAGTTTATAATATAGAAATTTAAAAGCAAAAAAAAAAAGTTTTCAATAACTAAATCAATTATGAAAAATGAATTTCAATTTCGTTTTTCTTTTGATAAAAATTTTTTTAAATTGAAATAAACAGAAGCATTTTTTTTATGAAAACTTTTTGTTTCTAAACATTTCTATCTATCAAATAGGTTTTTTTTATGATGATAAACAAGTAAATTATTTTTATTATTTTTTTTTTTTTGAATTTCACCAGCCAAAGTTAATAATAAACAAAATTTGTTTATAATTATTATGGGCTAAAATTTAATCTAGCTTAATTTAGTCAGTTTGTGTATTAAAAATTTTTTTTATAAATTTCAATAGAATGATAAAACTTGCCTTTTGGTTACTTTTTTTGATTAACACATTTTTAGCTTTGAAAAATAATTTTTTTTTTAATATAATTCTTTTATTAAAATTTAATCTATTAAAAATTGAATAAAAAGTTTTATTCATTTTGTTAAAACAAATTTTAATAAACTTTAAGACTTAAATAGATTAATCAACTTTTTTGATGTAAGAAAGAGAATATAGAAAACTTCAACAATTTATTTTTTAGACTTAATTTTATCTGAACTTTTAGAAACTCTGCTTTGTTTTTTCATTTTTTTTTGTTTATTTCTAGTTTATTTTGAGTTTTCGACTTTTTTTATTTGAATTTTAACATAAAATTACTGTGAAATTGTTCCAATTTTTATTAAAAAATTTACTCAACCAAATGATGTAAAATTTTTTTGATGTTGATTTTTTAACTAAACATTATTTATTATGAAAGTTATTTCTTTTAGATGATAAAAAATTATAAGTTTATATTAATTAAGAAATTTTTTTTTAAAGTAGCAAAATTTAAACTTTGAAAATAATTCAATTTCAAAATGTTGTCTCCTATATAATTTGTTTATACTTACAATTTTTATTTGTCAAATTTTAAGAAACATAAATAAAGAATATTTAAATTTTATTCACAAATCAAAATTTAACTTTTATTAACTTTGAATAAATCATGTTAATTTTATAGTAAATTAGAAAAATTTTTTTGGGTAAAGTTTATAAATTTTATTCTTAAAAAATATAGGGAAAAAAAATAATTTCATTTTAAATGAGATTTAAGTTTTTATTTAAAATTATTTTTTTATTCAATTAGATAAACTATGGCAAGCACCTGAAATTTTGAGAAATGAAAATTTAAAATATGGTACACAAAAAGCTGATGTTTATGCATTTGCAATAATAATGCATGAAATAATTTTTAGACAAGGCCCTTTTTATCTTGGAGAAAAAAATCAACTAAGTCCAAAAGGTAACTATCGATTTTAAGTTTTGTTTAAAGTTTTTTTTTTATTATACGGCCAATTCTTAACTAAAAAAATCTTTTTATAGATTTTTTTTTTATGTAAATTACAAGTCTAGAAAAGCATAATTTATCTTTTTAAAAAATGAATTAAATCAGAGAAAAATTTATGATGTTTCCTTAATAATCTTCCTGAAAAAAAATTTTAAAAAATGCAAATTTATTTGATTTATCATTTAAAATAACGCAACAAGTTTTAATGAGAAAAAATAAATTTTTTTTATTAATTACAGAAAGTAATAAATAGTTTAAATTTGAAAAAATATGTTTAAAACCATTATTAATGCTGTTTTTACATTGAAAATTTGATGAAAAAAATTATCAATATCTAATGATAAATTTTATTCAAATTTTATCTGATCATAAAAAAAAAGAAATTTGTAAAAAGTATTATAAAAAAAAAAATTTTAAAGTTTAATGGTTAAAAGAAAAAAACATAAAGCTTAAACATAATTATTTAATTGTATTATTATTTAAAAAAAGTTTTTTTTTGTTTTATCAGTTCATGTTTTATTGATGGTTTTATTAAAACCATAAAAATTTATTAGAAACTAATATCACAAATTAATATTCTATTAACTGATTTTTCAAAGTTTTAAATAAACTGTAAATCAATTTGAAAATTTTTTATCTGTTTATAAAACTCTCATAAATGTCTTTTTAAATATTAAACATTTTTGAACTAAATTTATTTTTATCTTTTATAATTAAAATTATTATAAATTAAATAAATCATCATTCAAATAATCATTTTTCTGAATTCATTTTGATTAAATTAATAACATTTTCTAAACTATTAGATTAAGTCATATAAAATTTGTTTTATAGTTTTTGGATAAAATATTTTTATCCATAATAATTGATAAATTTTTTCTCTAGTATTTGATACAATATGTTTTTTCAATAACTTCTGGTTGAATTAGTTTTTTTCACAAAAGATATCTTAATACTTGAAATTATTTTTTCCAGATTATTTAATAAAATAAATTTTTTCATAATAATTGATAGTTTTGTGAAAAAGTTTTGAAATTTAATACTTAAAAATTGTCATTCAATGTTTTAAGAAAATAATTTTTTTCATTTATATTAAAACTCATGAATTTTTTTTTAATAGAAATTATTGATAAAGTTAAAAATTCAACAAGAATTTCATTTCGACCATCTATTGAAACTGATCAAGATATAGACGAAGCAGTTTTAAATTTAATGCAACAATGTTGGTCTGAAGATCCAAATGAAAGAAATGACTCTCATTCTTTGAAAAGTATTATTAGAAAATTTAATAAGTAAGTTATTTAAGTTTCATAAAAATTAATTCATCCTTTTGCATTAAAACTGTTTAATATATGAAAAATACAAATTTATTTTAAATTTTATTTTTTTTTTAGAGATACAGAAAGTGACAATTTTTTAGATAATTTACTGAAACGTAACATGCAGTATGCAACAAATTTAGAAGGTTTAGTTGATGAAAGAACAGCTTTATATTTAGAAGAAAAAAATCATGCTGAAAACTTACTTTATCAATTAATACCAAAGTGAGTATAATTTTATTAAAAAAAAATTGACTAAATAAATTTTTGATTTTGATCATAAAAAATTAATTGCTATTTTCTTAATAGAAAATTTAAATTATTTATGAATATTAGCCAATAAATAGACTTATTAATAAAAAAAATTTCAATTTACGTTGCAATTGTTATAGACAAAAATATTAATTTATTCTGTTTTATAGATCTGTTGCATCACAACTCATTAAAGGACAATCTGTAAGTGCAGAAGCATATGAAAGTGTTACAATTTATTTTTCTGATATTGTGGGTTTCACATCAATTTCTGCACAATCAAGCCCAATGCAAGTTGTAGATTTATTAAATGATTTGTATACATGTTTTGATTCTATTACAAATCGTTTTGATGTTTATAAAGTCGAAACTATTGGAGACGCATATTTTGTTGTTAGTGGTTTACCTAATCGTAATGGAAATCTACATGCAAGAGAAATTGCTCGGTAATATTTTATTCTTTTTTATTGAATTTTACTTTATCATTAATTTTTTTGATAGTAAATTCTCATTTTATTTCTTGTTTTATTTAGACTTGCTTTAACTCTACTAAATGCTGTTTATTCTTTTGAAATTCGACATATGCCTGATAAACAATTACGTTTAAGAATTGGTATACATTCAGGTCAGTGTTTTTATAATTTCAGATAAAATTCTCATCAAAAAATTTATGACTAAATTAAAACAGTGAATATTTTTTTAAAAAACTTTTTTAATGTAAAGAAACAAATTTAAATATTTAATGAAATGAAAATTTTATTCAAAAATAGGTTCATGCGTTGCAGGAGTTGTCGGGTTAAAAATGCCTAGATATTGTTTGTTTGGAGACACTGTGAATACAGCGAGTCGAATGGAATCTACTGGAAGTCGTAAGTACTTAATTAATAAAAATAAAACTTTGTTTAGCTAAAAAAGACAATATCTTTGAAAAAATAATGATCATAAACTCAGCTTGAAATAATAACTTTCTCATTTTTAAAAAAATTATTTTATTAAATTAAAACAATTTATTTTCTATTCTTAATAATAGCCTTGAGAATTCATATAAGTAGTGCTACTAATGAACTTTTACAAACATTTGGTGTATTCGATATTTTACCTAGAGGAGAAGTTGATGTTAAGGTAAATTTATTTTTTATTTTAGAAATTTTTTAAAAAAAAATTTTTAATTAAAATTCTTATACATAAAATAAATAAGACTAAAAATTGAACTTTGATTTTATTTTAGGGAAAAGGAAAAATGACAACTTATTGGCTAGTTGGAGAAAAAGATCAAACAGCAGTTCCGTTTCCTCCTACGATTGAAGATTGATCAAATTGTATCTTTCAAAAACAAAAATAGTGTATTCAAAGTATTCAATTAAACAAAAACCTAATATTTTAAATAGCCCTAAAATTTTAATCAAAATTTTGAAGTATATTGTTTCATGATGTATAACATTAGGAAAAATTTTCTCCATAATATTTTGCTGTTTATTATTTAGAAAATACCTATTAAACTAATTTATAAATTTGAAAAATTTAATGGACTTTAAAATTTGATATTCACTGAATAAAAAATAAAAAAAGTTATTTGTTAAATACTTTGAAAAAAGTATAAATTTACAAATTTAAAAACTCATTTGAAAAAGTTTGATACTTTAAATGAACAAGTTGAGTAATAAGGTTAAACATTGACAAATTTTAAATTACTTTTTTTTGCTTAAATAACTTTATTATAAACTTAAAAAAACTTTATTAAAAATTAAACTATAGTTTTCTGTTTTTAATTCCTTTGTAATAGTCTAATTTTTTTTTACAAACTATATCTAAAATTTAATTATTAAATTTAATATTTTGTGTATATAAATATTTTTTCTTTAAATTATTTTTGAAAACATAATTTCCTTTTTACTTTCAAAATAAGTTTTTTTTTTTTTTAATTTAAAGGGCTTGGAGGACCGCTAAAACTAGCAGTACTAGTTGTTGTTGAAAAATCTCCATTATCAGATTGATCTATAGAACCATGTCTATTGAAATATAATTTTCTCCATAATTCAAGATTAGTACAACTACTACTAGGAGAATTAGGGATTGAACTATTAGAAGAAATTATAGATGAAGGGCCACTAGAATCAACTTGTAGTTGCCTAAAGTTATTTTCAATATTAGAATCATTTAAGCTAGTTATTTCAGGAAAACTTAAAGACAAATTTGTTTTATCTTCTAAACTTATATTAGGATCATCTGAAAATTTTGAATCCTGAGTCACAATATCTTGTTCTTTTAAGCAAGTTGATCTAAACCTATTTTTTGAATTAATTTGAGATTCATTAGTTTGCTTATTTTCACAATTTGTAATATAAGGAGTAATGTTAATTTTTCTTTTAAATGTACGCGGATGGCCACTGTAATATTTCAATAAGTTAGAAGTTGTCATTTTTTCCAAAAAATCATCTAATTGTTTCAAACTTAAAGCATTATGTAAAGTTTCTAAAGGTCTTATAGATGGTATTGCTTTACAGCGTTCTAAAAAAAAACAAATTAAAAAATTTTTTTTTTTTTTTTAATTACTTACCTGGAGGATTGAGAACATCTTTAAGATCAGGCGCACTAGAAGATCCACTAATAACAGCAGTACTAAATAATAGACTTGTACTTATCGAACCTAATTAAAAAAAACTTTAATTAAAAAATGAAACTGATAGTAATTGAGAAAAAATAATACTTTTGTGAATTTCTTTTTTACATCCACTAGGACTAGTATTAGAGACTGAATTGCTTCGGATGATAGGGAAAGGTTTTAAAATATGATCACATTGTATTGAAAGACCTTATTTAAAAAAATAATTGTAATTTAAAGTTAATTATAAACCAAATTTAAATTTTTTTTTTAGTTCCTTACTTTTTCTTTCTTTTGAAGAAGAAATTAAATTTGAATCTTCATCAACAGTGTTATCAAAACATTCTACAATTTCTACTAACTTATTGAAGTTATTTTTGTCATTAATTTCTTCAGAAGATTGATTGATATCTGCGCTCTCAACCTATGATTATTTTAATAAAATTAAAATTTGGTAAAAAATACAATAAACTTACAGTTTTTTTTCTTAACAAGCTTTTAGTTTTTTTTAAAAATTCATCATTCTCTTTTAGCAGGCTTTGTTTGAGTTTTCTTAATTTTAAAATTTTATTAATAGGTTCATTACTTAAAGATTTAATTAAATCAACTTTATTCGTGCTACATTCATTAGATTTAAATGGGATCGGAGAAACACTTTTGCTTCTATTCAATTTAATACTTTTAATTTTTAAATCATTCAAAAACTTCGACTTTTCATCAATCAAGCTTTCATCTAAAATATCATCTTCTTCTTTAATTGATCGAGGTTTGTTTAAAAAATTTTTTATAGGTAAAGTTAGTTTTAAGTCGTTTTGACGAAGCTAAAAAAAGTTTATTAAGTTAGTTAAGGTAATTAGGGCTTTGAAATTTTCAAAAAATATAAAGCTTACATTTCCTCTTGATTGAGGTCTAAACCCAGGTCCTTTTGGTAAATTTTGTTGGACTGAACAAACTACACCAGGGCTAAAATGTATTTCTACATGAAATCTATCGTCTGAAGTGGCATCTTTTGTAGGGTCTTCATATAACATTATAACAATTTGACTCATATAATTTAATTCTGGAATAGCTGATACATATTCCATTGCTCTTCTCCATTGTTCATCTTGAGTTTCATCCAATAAACCTCCATATCTTAACACAGTTAATAATGAATGAATGTGGCTTTCACTAGTAAAATATAAGCGTGTTTTCACATGCCTTCCAGGTGAACTAACTCCTTCAGAATAATGAGGATTTAAACGATTAACAGTTTCACTTGATTCTTGTTCATTATAATTGCATAAAAGATCTCCTCTAATTTTTTTAAGAAGGGGACCACAAATTCCTAAACCAATTGTAAGTTTTTCTTCTTTTGTTAATCCATATTCTTGCGGTATAACAATATCAGCCATAGCTTTTGCACATAAATAAAGCTCTTCTGCTTGAGGAAACTGTAAGGTACTTAGATTATGCTGTAAATCATATTTAATACAATCATAAATATCTGGAATTTTTGAAATTTCAAAAAAATCATTTTTTGTTTTGAAATCTTTTTCGAGTTTAGCCCATCTTTTTTGCATTAAATCCCAAGTTTCTCCATGGTACAAATGATATTCTTGATTTTTATTTTTTAATTTCTCTCTTTTTTCTTTTATTAATACATTTAACTTTTGCACTAATTCATAAATATGCTGACAAGTTTTAAATGGATTTTTTATAAATTTCAAAGCATTGTCAATCGAACGAGCTTTTGTAGGATTTAAAACATCATAATCTGAATCACTAAAATCACAATCTTGTTGTAGCTTCTTATGTAATTTATGCTTTACTTGATTTTGATATTTGGAAGAATCACAATCATTATCTAGAAGACCATTAGTATTTGCTGACTTAACCATTTGAACTAAAATTGGTGTTAATTCACCTTCTAAAGCTAATAATCCTTTGGAAAAACCAGCTGCTGTCATTTGAACTCTACCTTCGTCAGAAGCATAAATTTTTAAATCATGGCGGAAAGTTGAATGTAAACGCAGTAAACCTAAGCCTTGTGGTCCTGCATATTGTCCTTTTCCTCCTGGATACATACACCGAAAAACTCGTCCAAGTTCTTCAGCTTCTACTCTACCTGCAGGAGTTAATTCACCTCCCCATTTCATTATTAATATTAAACTTCCTGATTGCTGATATTTTAATTGTATTTTACGATTTATACCAGAAAAATGACCATACATTTCCAATATACATTTTAATTGCTCTAACTTACATTTATCTTCTTTTATTTCTGTATTAGAATCTATTTCATTTAATAAAGATCTTGCTATGTCAAGTATTTCTTGTAATTGCTTTGGTTTTTTGATTTTTATGTGACCATCTTTGAAGCCTCCATTTTTTTCAAAAATTTCAAAAAACCTATTATCTTTTACTTCCATTTTCATTTTTTGTTTTGGAGTTCTATCCCCATGTCTTATAATAGCAATTGCACAACATAATTCCATCATTTTTCCAAAAGTTGTTTCTACAATAGGAGGGTCATCAAGTTGAAAAGGTATCGACCAAGGAATTCTAAGTTGAGGAGCTAAAGCTCTTAAAATCATATTACCCATTATTTTTGCAGAGTCATCATAATACTTCATAGAATTTTTGACAAAGCTAAACCCGTTTACATCGCAGACATAAGATTTTCCATTCGCTCTCAATAAATCAAAACCACAAACTGTTTGTTTAAAAGCAAGACAAACATTTCTAGCTATAAGTTTTTCAATATTACTTAAAATTATAGGATATCTAATTTCTTTTCCATCTTTATCTCTTTCAACTTTTCCATCTAAAGCAGGACTTTTTCTAGCCTCTGCATGAGCATAATCTGGACCAACAGTATAAACTTTTACGTCTGTCCCATCTGTTGGCATAAACTCTTCATAAATATAAGATCCTGTCTTTCTTATTTTAGACTCAGCAGAGTAAACTGAGCTTCTTGATCCTATTTTCCTAAATAAATGCTGACTACCCCCACCTAAAAAAAAAAAATTTAAAAAACTTACTTTTTTATTTTTTTTATAATACCTGCAAAAGATGGATAATAAATAAAAATATTATGATCTTCAGCTGATACAGGTTTTTCTACAAAAGGCTTATTAAAAATAATATCTCCTATTTCAATATGATCATCATGTTCTATTAATTCACATGTTTTATTTGAATCTCGGTCAATAACTGCATATCTGATTAAAATTTAAAAAATTGTTTTCAAAAATTCAAACTAAAATTTACCTTGGAAGTTCTATATTATTTTTTTCTAAAATTTTATAAACTTTACGTCTATCTTGAATGTCATATTGTATATTTAAATCATTAAGAACAAAAGGACTTCTTAATCTTTCATACTCAATAGCTTTGGAAAGAGGAAATCCTTTTGAATGAAATGAAATTAAACAATCACAGATTGGCCATTTTGATACTGGTTCATTTAGAATAACATGCTCTGAAAATACTATGGTTCTAATTAATTCAAATTCTCCTAATCGAGTCAAAATTTCTTTCATTGGTTTAGATTGAGCTTTTTTTTCCATAGAACAAATCCCGACTATTACTTGTTTAGATGGTCTTAAAGTTTCATCGGGATCATAAAAATCATCTTCTGTAAAAATCATTTAAATATTTTCTTGATTTCAATAAAAACATAACAAAAACTGTAATTCATAAATAAAATTTTTATTTATTGACTTTAATTAATTTATATTTATTTGAACAATTATTGTTTTTAAAAAAAACTTTTAAAAATCGTAAAGTTATAGAGTAAATAAATGTAAACAAACTTTAAAATACATGCACCAAAACTTTATATAGAGAATTATTTTTATAATATCAATTAATTCCTAAGCATTAATGTTTTGATGATTATTTATATTTTCATTTTAATTTTTTTCTATTTTAATATTTTTTTTTTCTTTTTTAATATTCAGTTTTTCTTTTTTTAATATCTGTTTATCTTCATTTTTTTCTATCTTTATATCATTTGATCTTCTACTATTTTTAGTTTGTCTTTTACCTGTTTGATTAGTTTGTCTATCATTTAAAATTTCAGATGTTATTTGCATTACAAAATTTTTGAAAGAAGCTTTAGGTATACACTTTTTTGTTGATTTTTGTTGTTTTTTAATTTCTTTTAATGCAACAACTCCTTTTTTTCTTTTATTTTTTATTGTTGTTGCTAAAGCAATTTGTTGTTTTTGAGATTTACCTGCTGTTTTAATTGGTTTGACCATTTTATTAAACTTTTATAAATTTTTTTAACTTTAAAATTGAGAAAATATTTTTTTTGAAATTAGAACAATTTTATTTCTAAGAATTTAGAATCATTTATTTATCTTTTATGTATATTTAAGGTATCATGTAAAAATTTTATTTAGAAAATTGGTAATTTTGTTTTCTTCTTAAAAAGCTCAAAAAAATATTTTCAAAAATAAAGCGCCAACTTTAAACCAATAAAAAACACAGTAAAATATCAAACCATAGTTAAGAATAAAAAATTTTTAAAAAATTCAACTTAAAATTACGTGTTTAGTCAGTTTTAAATAATTTGTTAAACGCCTTTTTTAAATACTTTTAGTTATTTTTCTGAATTTTTATGTTTATATGATTATTATATTTTATACATTGACACTCAAATTAAAAACTAAACAAAAACAATGTTAAATTGAGGTTAAAAAAATGTTTTTTGCTTTAAAATTATTTAAACTTTTTATCTGGTTCAAATCCAAAAAAAAAATTGATCATACTTTAACACAAAAAATAAGTTTACTATTCTAATAAATACGTGTAAAATTAATTTCCTTTTTATTTTTGTTTTAAATTTTACAATTTCTCATATCCCTCTCTTCTTGAATTATTTTTGTTCATCATATATTTTTCTATTAATATAAAAATTGCTAGTAAAATGAAAAATGATGCAAAAGCAACATAAAATACATTTAAATCAGAAAGATTTTTTTCTTTTACTAAGTAAATTGATTGTTTTTGTAAATTTTTGTTCAAATTATTATTTAAGTTTGAACATCTTTCTTGAAAATCAAAAAACTTAGTTTCTTTACTATTTAAACTTAAGTCAACATATTTTGTTTGAAATTCATTATTAGTTGGCCATTCTTTGTTATTATTTAAATTTAAAGGTTTTCCATTTTTAATAAATTCTGCATATACATTTATAAATTCTTTTGAGAATTCTCGATCAGAATCATCATAGCTATTTTTCAATTTGAAAGTATGACCAAATAAAAAAGGAATTTCATCTGCATGACAAACACCTTTTTAAAAAAATTCAAAAACTAAGTTATTTAAATTTAAGAAAAATAATTTTTTTTACCTGTCCAATTATAATTTAAATTAATTTTGGAGTGGTGTAATTTAGGATTTTTAGTTATTACATAACTAAATACAGAATTAGGTAAAATAGATGCAGATTTTTTAACAAAAAAATCTATTGGACAATTGAAGAAGAAATCATTGCTCATTTCATTTAAAGCATCATAATAATAATTATTGTAATTTCTACTTGGTGATGTGTAAAATTCACTAATTTTTTTTGCTTCTTCTATATCTATATTAGGTATTAATTTTGCAAAATTAAATAATTGTTTTTTTGCATCTTCAATTGTAACATTAGGACTATTTGAATCACTCAAAATATTTTTATCGATTTTTGAGTTTAAAATTCCAGCCATACAAATTTCATTTGAAGCTATACCAATTAGTAATCTTTTATCTTTAGGTATATTAAGCATTTTAAAAAATTTAAATAAAATTTTAGTTTTTTTGCTAATAAAATTGCCATCTAATGAAAAATATACGTAAGTTTCTAAATAAGGCAAAGTTTTTTCTAAAGGTATTTTTTTTAAACACTCTAAATCAATTTTTTTTTCTTTCTTAGTTTCTTTGGTACAATTTAAACTTTCAGCAAACTTTAATGTTTTTTGTTTTGTTTCGTCTGATGATTTTTTAAAGTCAAAATTATATAAGGGGACTCCACTTTGCATTATCACTTGTTGAAATAGTTGATTACTTTGTGTAGAAAGTAATTGTAATCCAACTGATATAGAACCAAAAGAATTTCCAAATAAAGTTATTTTTTTATTGTCACCACAAAAGCTATTTATATTTTTATTTATCCATTCAATAGCTAATGCTTGATCATAAAGTGTAGTATCTCCATCAATTAAATCTTGTAAAAAAATTTTTCTTTAACGCAAAATTTTTTGTAAAAAATTTAAAAAGATACTTACTAGGTACGTATAAACGTCCATATGAATTCGATCTATAATTAACTGTAACAACAATCATATTTCCAAAAGCAGCTAAAGCAGAACCATCATATTGTAATATTGATTCACTTACTTGATCTAACATAAAAATTGACCCATCACCTCCATAAAAATAAACAAGAACTGGATATTTTTTTTCACAAATGTTTTCATCTTTTGATATTGTATTTGATTGATCAAAAAAAGTTAATTTATTTTTAAACAATTTTTTTTCTTGGCCTTCAACTTTATCATTAATTAAAACTTTTTGAAAGCTCTTTTCAATGCTAGGTCTCCATATATTTAAATACAAACAGTCTTCAGAAATATTTGTATTTTTCAATCTATCTATATTTTTTAATGGACAATGTGATTTTATTGTTGTAGCATCATATGGATCATAATCAAATTTAATTTTTAGCTTAGATTTTGAAAATCTATTTAAACTTGTATCTTCACCATAAGGAACTCCATAAAACACATCTAAATCATGATTTTCAAATTTTGTTTTAAAACCAATCAAATTACCTAAATTTGTTTCAATTTCAATATTACAGAATAAAAAAGAAAAATTTAGTAAAAATAAAAAAGTTTTAAATAATTTAATCATTTTAAAATAGATTTAAGCTCGTAATTTTATAATAAAAAAAAAGCAAATTATGTTTTGAAAATCAATTTTTTATCACTAAAGTTATCTTAAAAAATTAATTAAACTCATCTAAATACCTATTTAAATATACACAAGATAAAAATCTAAATGTTTTTCTAGAAAAACTTTGTAACATCTAATAAATTTAAATTGTTTCATAATGTTTTTTTGTGTTTTAAAACATTTTAAACTTTTTGTGTCTACTCAAGTAACTTTTAAATTAAAAAAAAATTAGATTAAAGATTGTTTTCTATTGAAATTTTTTATAACTGATAATCTATAATTAAGGTAAAAAAAACTGAATAAATAAAATAGTTTGATTAAGTTAAATAAATAAATGACAAAAGTTGAATTGTTTTTGATTAAATAATTGTAGTTTAAAATTACAAAAATATTAATCAAATTTATTAAGAAAAAATTAAATTTGATAATCAACTTCATAATTAAAATATTTTAAATATTTATCCTAATTAAATGTATTATTTCATTGAAAGTTTGAAAAACTTTTCAAATTTTTCTAAAAAAAATAAAGTTATCTCCAAATTGAATAGTTTTAGTCATGAGTCTGTTGAAAATAAGATAAATTTTAGAACTGTTTTATTAAAAGGTTAAAAATATCAATAAAACAAAGATATTAAAAAAATTTAAGGTTTTTAGAACAAGCTTTTATAACTTTTTTTGATAAAGTATTTATATGAAACTATGTTTGATAAGAATAAACAAAAGTCTTCTATTTAAATAAATCATTTGCAAACTTAAATATTTAATCAGAACTTTTTCAAAGTTTTGTGTTAGATTTTTCATAAACTAAAGCTTGATTATTGTTCATGTAAACTAAAGTTTAATCATGTTTTTTTTATAAAATAAAGTTTAATCATAGTTTTTGTTAACTAAAGTTTCATGTTCAATAAAATATTTTTAAATTAAACGCTTAATCGAAATCCAAATAAACCAAAATCTAAAACAAAATTTCTGTTTTCCTGAAATATGTTTTATTAAAACTTCTGTTGAATTATTTTCAGATAATAAAATTTATTTTTAGTCAGAAGCTGAGTTTTGTTTTTTTTTTTGTTCATCAGGATTCTTTTGAAACTCATTTTGAAGTAAGCTTAACTTTCATATGTGAAATATTCCAAATAAGATTTATATCAAAAAAAAATAAAATGATAAAATCAACAAGTTAAACATTCATTTTAACCAAGCAATCATTTATTCTGTCTTAAATATTTTAAAAAGTATTTAGCTATGAAAAATACAAAAAAATACATAGCTAATGAATTTTAATAAGCAATCTTTGCTTCATCATTACATTTTTTTGTATTTTATTAAAATTATTTATTAAGTCAACAGCTTGATAATATAAATAAAACCATACCCATTATCCAAAAACAATGACGTAAGAGAAACAACGTTTTGTTTTAAAAAAAAAAAAAATTGTTGAATTCTCTTTCATTTATTCATTTCAACTCGTGAATAAAGCTGTTTATTTTTTTAAATTAAAAGAAATCTTTTTTTACTTAATTTCTAATTTATTTTAATTTTCAAAATGCCAAATTTAGTCGGTGGATTAGCTGAACATCAATCAGCAGATGATCATATTCATGAAATTTTGTCAAAAGTATTTTTTAATTTTTAATTATTTTATTTAATCAAAATTAAACTATGTTGTTGAACAATAGTGAAAATTAATTTTTAAAGATTTATTTCTGAGAAAGACTTGTTTCAAAACATCAGACTGATTATAAGTGAAAAATTTTTTTACTTTTACTCAAAATGATAGTTTTTTATTTTTAGTATTTAGCAAAAATTTTAGTCTCATAAATTTTTTTTTTTAGGTTCGCGATCATGTTGAAAGTAAATTAGGAAAATTTCCTCAATTTGTAGCTGAATCTTATCGTACTCAAGTAGTAAATGGAACTAATTATTTTGTTAAAGTACACACTGGTAATGATTCCTCAAGATTACATTTAAGGATTTACAAACCATTCACAGGTGAACCTGAATTTGTCTCTCATCTTCCTGACAGAAAACATGATGAACCAGTTAATTATTTTTAAAAAAATTATAAATCAATGTTTTGAAAAAAAGATTTTATCATTTCATCTTTTTTAATTACTTTGAACAAATTTTAAACATAATTTTGGCTAAAATGCTTCTAATTTGTAATTTTAAAAATTTTTTCTAATAAATTTTTTTAAAAACTTAATATATTTGACTGAAACTAATTGAAATTAATTTTCTTTTCTTTGAAATTACTATTTTAAAGTGAAATTAAAGGTAAGAGATAAAATTAGCATAAAATTTTTTAAAATCTAATTAATAAGTTAAGTTTAAAACTTTCTATTAAAAACTATTGAAATTATTAACAGAATTTTTTTTAGTTATTTGAAAAAATGGTTAAAATTTTTCTGAAGTTTTTTTAAAATTAATTAAAAAAGTTATTTTCAATAATAAATAAGATGATTAAAATTGTAATTATAAATTTAATTTGCGTTAGTAAGGGTCAAAATTAAGACTATTAATCATTTTAATTATAAATGAAAAAATTTCTTTAAACAAATCTTATATTACATAAACTTGATATTATCTTGATTCAATAACTTCTAAATTTTTGTAAAAAAAAAAATTCATGAATCTTTAAAATTTTATTTTCTTCTAAATTTACTTTCATCTTATTGATTATTAAAAAAAAATTTCGAGAATAACCAAACATTGCCAAACTTGTAAGAAAAAAATTAAATTTAGCGCTTGAAAAATATTTGCGATAAAACAGTTTAACTATATATAAAGTAATCGACAATCGAAGCTAAAAATGAAAACCGATAATGATCGGATTCATTATTCGTTCATTCTTTAGTCGTATTACAAGAAATTAATTGTTGATTCTATCATAGGAATTAAAATAATTAAATTAAATCATTTAGATTGTATAATTATCAGTAAAATTTAAACGCTTGCATTTGTGTTGGTAAAAAGTTTTGTTTTTTTTCTACTTTTAAAAGTTTTAATTTAAAAAACATTTTTTAATTCATTTTTTAAGATAAAAACTTTTTATTTTTTGTTAACAAAAATTGATCTTTATATTGTTGCTTATTTTTTACGTGTTATTAGAAGCTTTTTACTTACCCTTAAATAAAGGGTTAAATATAATTTTTTTTTCTAGTTTACCTTTTTAAAAAACAAAAAAAAACTGTATACATTGATAATTTTAAGAAAAAAAATTTTTTTTTTTGTAAACTAAAATTGAATTCAAGTTTTGAAACTTTATAAACTTAATAATTTTTTTAAGAAATATTTCATTTCACTGATATTAGCAAGTAAAATTGTCAAATTAAATTAAATATTTATTTTAAATATTGCGCGTTCTTTGTTAGTTTACATTTACAATTTATTTTAAAGAAAAGGAGCCACTATGACTATTTGAAGACTTTAAATAAATGGTTCAAAAACACCTATTAGATCATCCTAATAATTATCATAAATAATTATTTATTTTTATTTTTTCAAATTGTTCAAATAATTTGAAATCGGTAGAACGTTCAAAAAATGGTATTAACACAACGACAAAAAGACGAATTGTAAGATTAAATTCTTTTATTTTTTTTCTTTTAATTTATAACAATAAGGTGTTCTTTCTTAGTGATTCTAAAACTTAAAAATTAATTATGATTTTATTTTCCAATTAAACTTTTTATTAATATGAAATATTTTTTCTGAAATTGAATGAATAACATTTTTTATTAGTTTACCATCTAATTTATTTTTCATAGAAATCATGCAATTGCAGATTACCTAGCGTCAAATGGCTTTAAAGAGTCTCTAGAAGGTTTTAAGAAAGAAGCTCAAATGGTAAATATATTTTCATAGTAAAAATTTAGTTAAATTTTTTATTTTTATTAGCCACAAGATTTAGATAAAAAGTATTCTGGTTTGTTAGAGAAAAAATGGACTTCTGTAATTCGTCTTCAGAAAAAAGTTATGGATTTAGAAGCTAAATTGAGTGAAGCAGAGAAAGAATACATAGGAGGTGCACCTACAAGAGACAAACGAACTCCTAATGAATGGATACCTAGACCTCCAGAAAGAAGCAATTTATTAGGCCATAGAGCACCTGTAACTAAAGTAATTTTTCATCCTTTTTTCAATATATTAGTTAGTGCATCTGAAGATGCAACAATTAAATTATGGGATTACGAAAGTGGTGATTTTGAAAGAACTTTGAAAGGTGTTTTTTTCACTTTATTAAGACAAAAATATTAATTTTAAATTTTAAAAATAGGTCACACAGATTCAGTAAATGATATCTCGTTTGATAGTTCAGGTCGTTTATTAGTTTCATGTTCTTCAGATCTGTCAATAAAGTTGTGGGATTTTGACACTTATGCTTGTTTACGTACATTGCATGGTCATGATCACAATGTTAGTTCTGTATGTTTTCTACCAGCTGGAGATCATATTGTTTCTAGTTCACGTGATAAAACAATAAAGCTTTGGGAAGTTGCCAGTGGTTATTGTATAAGAACATATACTGGTCATAAAGAATGGGTTAGGATGGTTCGTGTAAATCAAGAAGGAACTTTATTGGCTAGTTGTTCAAAAGATTTCACAATTATAGTTTGGAGTGTAAATCCAAATGATCATGTTTTATCAACAAACGAACAAAAAATAATATTAAAAGAACACGATCATTCTGTCGAATGTATTGCATGGGCACCTGAGTCAGCCACAACCACTGTTTATGAAGCAGTTTCAGTTTCTGATAATAAAAAAGGAAATAGAACAGGACCTTTTTTGATTAGTGGATCAAGGGATCGAACAATTAAAGTTTGGGATGTATCAATAGGAGTATGTTTATTTAGTTTAATTGGTCATGATAATTGGGTTAGAGGTATTTGTTGGCATCCCGGTGGTAAATATATTGTTAGTGCTTCAGATGATAAAACTCTAAGAATTTGGGATGTAAAAAACAAAAGATGTTTTAAAACTTTAGAAGCACATACACATTTCTGTACAACTTTAGGTAAAGTTTAATTTGTTTCTTCCAAAATATAAGTTAATTTTAAAATTTTTTCATTAGATTTTCATCCTACACTACCATTTGTTGCTACAGGTTCTGTAGATCAAACTATTAAAGTTTGGGAATGTCGTTAAAAAATTTTTATTTTCTTATTTTTTGACATTTATACTATTAAAAATTTATATATATATTTGAGATAATAAAAACAAAATAGAGAACTTTTTTTTTATGCCAATCATTTATTTGATTAATAATTTAGCTAAATAGCGTTTAATTATAATATTAATTTATTATATTTTTAAGAGATAAAATTTATAAAGGTTTGAAAATGAGTTATAGATAGATGTTTAAAATGAATGAAAAATGTATTAGAATAGAAATATGTACATGTTGAATAGATTCATGCGAGTTATATTCACAAAATCCTTTTGATCAACAAATGTTCAAAATTCAAATAAAATTCAAATAAATTAAAAATAAATTTTTATATCATTTTTGTATAACAGTACTGAAATAAAATTAACTTAATTTTAAACAAAACAACAAAAAATTATATGAAAATGAACAACTTTTTCTTAAAGTTTGATTAATTAATAAATAAATTAATTTAACCGTTTTGTGCAATTATAATTTTTTGAATTGTTAATCCATTGTGTTAAATGTAGTTTTATATTTTTTTTATTTAATAATAAACCTAGCTCTATATAATAATACGCTAGGTGGGAAGACAAAAGTTTGGTACAAAAAATTTAAATAATAACAGGCAAAAAAACATAAATAACGGTTAATATAAAATATAAATATAAGTAATAAAAGTTTGGTACGTGAGATATTTAAAACAATTTAACAAAAGGATAAAAGATAATTAGGTACAATTTACATAAAAAATATCATTAATAAAATAAAGTTATTTAGTTTTTCATACCTATGTTTTCTTGAGAAATTGCCAAGGGATAGCGGATATCTCTTGAAATTATCACCCTCTTGTCTTGCAAAAGGTATAAAATTTTTTTATGTTGGGTACAGAATTTATAAGATCTGAAAAATTGTCACTTTCGTAATTAATATCAAGAAGAATTACCATTACCAACCCCACAGTCAAGACATTTTAGAGTGTGCAAATTTTTAATCCTAAACAAATATTTAGAGAACAGTCTTTTTTCCGTAATGAAACTGATTTGAATAGTAGTTGGTTCTCAATCATAAGGATTTAACAATCTGATAATCAATTTTTTTGATAAACATTAAGGTATGAATACCAAGATTATCTATGTGACTGTTATTGCACTCTAGATATGATTGTTTATGAAGACAGTTTTTAGCAAAAGAGAAAGGAATTTTAACGTAAGCAGATTTTTCCTCTTCTAGTACAGCTCTCCTTGCCATCGAATCAATTTATGAAAATGTCTTTGCTATATTTAATTTTTTTTTAAGCTTGAAGAAAGTAGTGCAAGAATTCTATTTGTAAAATTAAATCCTTAAAAATAAATCTTTTCTATTTTAAAATTACTATAAAAATGGAAAAATTTGAGGCTGGTTGTGAAACAGGGAATATAAGTCATGAATTAGTTAAAATAGATTTGTTCGATGATTTTTATGAAAGTTAGGAGTACACCCAGACCGGTGCGAGCTAATTATGAATAAATTATTATCTTATAAAGATAAGTTTAAAATTAATGAGGTTCTCAAAACCTCAGAAAATAAATTGGCTGGAATTATCAAACGTCTTCTCAGATATAATATGATAGAATTAGAAAAAAAAGTACAAATTATACCGGTCAACAAATTTATTTGACACGCATTTAGGAAATCTTTATTATAAAACGAAACCATCAAACTTTAGGTGGTTTTTGTTGGGTCTTTAAGTTTTAAATAAATGAATAAGTTTATTTTGAACTAGATCAGTAGTCAGGAAAATTTCTTAATATCTCAAAATCAAAAATCAAATGAGTTTGTTTAATTTTAATATTAATTTATTATAACTTTAAAAAATAATATTGATGATGGTTTGAAAATGAGTTTTATCGATAGATGCTTAAAATGAAAAAAATATGTGTTAGAACAGAAATATGTACATGTTGAATAGCTTCATGCGAATTATATTCATGAGTTCTTCTGATCAATAAAGAGTAAAAATAAAAAAAAAATAAATTTTCAAACCATTTTTTGTATAACAAGATTGAGATTAAATTAAATTAATTTTACACCAAATAATAAATAAGTATATAAATATGAATAACTAGTTTCAAAAAAGTTAATCAATTAAAAAAAACTAATTTGACCATTTTCTACAAAATATCGTTCATTGAACCATCATTCCATTGTGTTTGCTGTGGTTGTATATTTGTTTGCATTTGTTGTTGTTGTATTTGTTGTGGCTGCAATTGCATTTGCTGTGGTGCCATTATGAGACGAATTGGAGTTTGCCCACGAATTTGTTGTTGCTGTAGCAAATGCCTTAAATGAGTATTAGATACATTTGATACATTTTGTTGTTGAATGTTTTGTAACTTAGCTTGATGTTGTTGTTGTATATGATGATGTAATTGTTGTCTAACCATATTAGGTTGTTGCTGCGGTATTTGATTTTGAGACTGCCCTTGTTGATGATTCTGTTGATCTACAAAATGAGTTTGGAATTGTGTAGCTTTTTGTCTTATTTGTTGAACTTGCTGAGGTGTTTTTAATTGAACGTTTTGTTGCTGATTATTAAGAATTATTTGACTATTATTTAAAGCCTTATTTAACAAAATATTTTGCTGTTGAGGATTTTGAGGATGTACGTTAATTTGTTGATTATGCATTTGGTTAGAATTGTTAGCCGGCTGGTTCAGTTGTTGTTGTTGCATTGTCACAGTGCGCAAACCAGGATTATTATTTAAGTTGTTTACATTTTGTTGATTTATTTGAGATTGAATATTTCCTTGAATGTGTTGTTGTTGCTGGACATTAAAAAAGTTTTGATTCATTGCTTGATGTTGTTGACCAGTTATATTATGGTTTGTAATATTTTGTTGATTGATAGGCTGATTAATTTGCTGAGTATTAGCTTGTTGGTTGCTTATATTTTGCTGAATTTGAGTTGTGTTGTTAGAATCTATTTGGTTAACAGGTTGCATGTTTGAAGATATTTGATTTTGTTGATTTGTTATCTAGAAAAAAATTTAATAAATTAAATGAAAATAAAATAAAGATCTATTTACTTGTTTATTTTTTTGTCTTGCTTGTTCTTCTCTGATGGCTCTTAAAAAACCTTCTTGGTCGTTTGGAATGAAACCAGTAAAAGCTTGTTTATTGCTATAATAAAAAACTACAATAACCCTAAATCTTGAGTTTTGCAAAATAATAATTCCAACACAGTTTGTTGACATAAGTTTTACAAGTTTTTGATATTCTTCTTGACGAGTTTTATTAAACTGTAAAATAATAACAGCTGAACTTTTCTGCAATACAGTATACTGTTTAGCTATCATGTTTTTTGATATAAATTGAAGGTTTAATCTTTCAGGCCAATCATCAGCTTTAACTTCAGTTTCGTTTGTGCTAGGATTTAAATTAGATAATATTTGACATTCTAATCCATTACTATTTTTAAAATCAAACAAACCATTCCAAATCCGTCTAGATTCTCTGTGTGTTAAACTTTGTATTGGTTGTTGTGATTGAGAATTTGTGTTTTGAGGATCTTGAAATTGCGGAGGTTTTTGTAGCTGTTGCTGAGAAGACACTTGAGTACCTTGTAAATTTTGTGTATTATCTATTATTTGATTAATATTTGGGTTAGAATTCAAAATAGGTCTAATATTTTGATTAATTTGAGAGTTTATTGGCTGTTGCATATTTGATTGATGAGGCGAAGCTCTATTTTGAATTATTTGAGTTGTTTGTTGGTTGTTAAAATTATTATTAATTGGCTGCCTTGTTGGTTGATGTTGTTGTGATTGTACAGTTATCGGAGGTCTAACATTTACATTACCATTAGTAGCTTTAGGTAAATTTTGTTGCTGTTGATTAATTACATTTGGATTTGGTTGTTGAACTTGAACATTGACGGGAAGATTTTGTTGTTGATTCATATTATTAAGTTGTAAACTAGGAGTATTTGGTCTAATATTCAATTGATTAGTTAAACCAGATATTTGATTATTTGAAGTAGGAGAATTAATTGGGGGAGTTGGAGCTCCAGGAGAAAGAGTCAAAGATTGGTTCCAGTTTTGTCTAGACACTGGAGAAGCTCCTCGATTAGGCTTCATAATTGTATCAGGAGTAGCAGCTTTTCCAGGATGGTTGTTAAAAGCATGATTGACAGAGTGTATAGGAGGAGCTCCTCTAATTGGCTGATTCACACCTTGTCCAGGATTTAAAGCAGGAATAGTAGTAGGAGGTCCTCCTTGACTCGCTGTAGCAGGTGATAATGGACGTTTTTGAGGACCCGAAGGAGATGATGTTGGTTTATTTTGAGCTTCATTTGACAAGGTATTAGAATTAGGCTGAATCGATTGTTGAACATTAGTCTTAAGTTGAATAGGTACTTGGGGATATTCTTGAAGACTATATCCTTTGAGTAAAATTAGATGCCTAGCATCTTTAGCAAAATTTTTTGAAAATACTGTTTTTAAATCTCCCCCTCCTTTTTCAAATAACTTAAATAAAAAAGGTATCTTACGAGGAGAAAAAATATTTAAACTTATGTTCCGCTCATTAAATAAGTTGATTAGCTGATCAACTAATAAACCATTGTAAGTAAAGCTTTCATTTGTTGGAAGCGCATAAGCAGATGAATTACAAATTAAAATACAATGATTAGTAATATTATTAGTTCTATTTAAATCAGCTTGCTGTCTGATAAAATCTAAATCATCAAAACATTGTAAAGCACTCGCTAAACCTTCTCCAATATTACTACAAGGTGATACTCCTGCTGAAAAGCTGAAAACAAAAAAAATTTTCTTTTAGTTTTAAAATTTTTAAAAAAAAAAATTATTTTACTCTAATTCATCGATCCATTGTAAAAGTTTATTAGGTAACGCTGTAGAACCTTTAGAAGTAGTAGAACTATTAGGCTCAGAATCATAGGTATTAAAACCTACTACAGCAAATAGAGTTGAGTTAGCTAATTTCTCAAACCCAACGTCTGAATCATTTAATGAAGCTCCAAAAAAATATCTTTTTAAAAATAATTAGTATAAAAAATAAGCAAATTAAAATGAAAAATCTTACTCTAAAGTAGGACAAATATATGTAGCTTTGATTTGTTCATAGTAAGAGCTAAGATTAGCAGAACCTTCAACTACGAAGACAACATTTGATAATGGTTTATTGCTCATAACCATTTTTTTAAATAAATCAATTTCGAATTATTAGTCACTTCTTAAAAAAAATCATGTATTTACAAAAAAAATTCAAAAAAATTGAAATTGAACAAAATAAAAATAATTAATTAATATTAAAAATTTGAATCTTTTAAAGTCACCGGTTAGAAAAAAAAATTTTAAATTTTTTAAATAAACAAAAACTTTTAAAAGATTTAATTCTCTAAAGCTACATAATTTTCCTAAAATATTTGAACAAATTGCTTCAATTAATGAAAAATTTTTATAAGCAAATAAGAATAAAAAGTTTACATTGAAGCAAACTAGGCAATAAAGAAAATGATTATAAACAAATTTAAAAATCTATTTTCACAAAAAAAAAATTGTTAATTTCTTTATTTTTACAGATATATTTTTGAAAATAGCTTTCGAACTTCGCAAATTTTTCAAAACTTTTATCAAAATTTCAATTTAAAATTATTAAACGAAATTTTAATTTCTTATATAAAATTAATTTAAGATTCAATTAATATATTAAGAACAAATAAAAATAATCATTTAAAATAAAATAATTTTTTTCAGCAAACTAATTATAATATTTAAAACTGGGTTTCTATCTACGTTTCGACTTTTGAACCTGCTCATTTCATAAGTCTTAAAAATAACGAAGCCAATAATTTTCGTATAAATCTTTTAATTTTTATACGTTTTTCCATCGAGAAATAATTAAAATTTAAAAAAATAAATTTTAGTAATATAGAGCTCAAGAGTCTCAGTTATAAATTAAAGATATCATGATAATTTGAATATAGTTTAAAATCACAAAAAGTGATACAATTAATAATTAAGAATCTTTCTTTCAATTTAATTAAATTTTATTTATAAATTGTGATTTTATTTTTGAAATAATAATTTCAATAAATTTTTCATTTTTAAATTTTGTGCAAAACTAAAAAGCTATCAAAATGCCTGGAAAATCAGAAATAGATGAGTTAAGAGATAAATGTGAAGCAGTCACAGATGACTCTTTAGAATCAACCAGAAAAATGTTAAGACTGGTCGAAGAAAGTAAGGAAGCAGGTATAAGAACTTTAGTAGCACTTGATGAGCAAGGAGAACAAATCGATAGAATTGATGAAGATATGGACAAAATAAGAGCAGATATGATTGAAGCAGAAAAAGCACTTAGTGGAATGGAAAAATGTTGCCAATGCCCATGTAATTGTCCTTGTTTTGGAAATAAAAATGAGTATAAAGAAGAAGAAGATGAAGGCTGGAAAGGAAACGAAGATCAAGCTGGTCAACCAGTTATTCGCGCACCTAATGGTAATTTATCTAAAAACTATTTTGCTTTTTATTTCATTTAATTTTTTTTTTTTAAGGAATGCCTCTTGCTGGAGGTCCTTTAGTTGCCAAAATAACTAAAGATTCACGTGAAGATGAAATGGAAGAAAATATGCAGCAAGTCAATTCAATGATAGGAAATTTAAAAAATATGGCAATGGATATGGGTCAAGAAATTAGAGCTCAAAATACTCAAATGAAGAAAATGGCAGGTGAAGCAGATTTCTGTAAAGATAGAATTGGTGAAGCTAATAAAAGACAAGCAAAATTACTTAGAGATTAAATTTTTTTTATATATATTTCTTGAACCAATTAAGTTTATGTATATTATGTTTGAACTGTTGAATTATTTTAATTTTAGTAAAGTTTTTTAGCTTATTTTAATTTAAGTTTTTAGCTTCCACAAATATTGTTCTGATTAATGCAAACCATTTTTTATTTCATTTCAAAAAATCTAATTTTTTGTTTTTCGTGTGATTTTTATGAAAGAATTTAAAAATTCATCTACATTTAATGATTGATTATTTGAAGCTTTGAGAACAAAAATTAAAAATCAGAATAACTTTTCGTTAGAAACACGCACAGATATAAATTTTTACGCTAACATGTGAATTGTTTAAAAAGTTAAATCACAAAATTAAAATCTTAATCATAATAGCTTTATTAACTTAAAATAAATAATCTTCAAAGAAAAACTTATAGCCAAAATAAATTTTTAATTTAAACTTTATAGGTTTTTATAAATTTATATTGTGAATAATTGAAAAAACTAATGGCTATTAAACCATCGAACAATTCTTATATTGTATAATTAGCCTTAAAAGCTTACAAATTTTTTGAGGAATAAATTTTTTAATATTGATACCTAATAGGATGATTTTTTGTCAAATTAAATTTCCATGCAGCATTAATGAAAAAAGTTGTTTTTTAATAAAATAAGTTTAAACTATGTGAATTTAATTGAATTAACTTCTTGATTAATTTGCCCACCACGATAATTGCCTTTCTTTTTTTTAGTTTTTTCTTTTCTGAAATTTTTTCCTTTTACAGATTTTAAATCATTAAAAGCTTTTTCTCCAAATTTATCTTTGCCTTTTTTTGAATTAAAAGAATTATCTTTTAATTTAGGATTGACAAAATCAACATTTTCAGCAACAACACGCCTAAACGGTGTATTAGATTTTTTTTGTTTAAAAGAATCATTTTTTGATTTTTTTTCATCTTCAGAATCATCAGAGTCAGAACTACTAGATTCTTTTTTAACTGATTTTGATACATCTAATTTTTTTTCTTTTGAAGCAGTTACTGATTTATTTTTTTCATCGTCTGAAGAATCAGATGAATCTGATGAATCGTCTTTTACAGATAAAGGTTTTTTAATATTAACCAAAGGTTTTGCTTTTTGAACTTCAGTTTTTGATTTATTTGTTTTTTCTTCTTCAGAATCTGATGAAGAACTTGATGATTTAGTTTTTAATTTTTTTTTTTGAGGTTCATCTTTAGTTGGAGTAACTTTTTGTTTTTTTAAATTATTACTTGGTACAGGTTTAACTATTTTTTTAACTTTTTCATCTTCTGAAGAATCATCACTACTACTACTAGAATCTTTTTTAACATTCTTAACTTGTTTACTTAAATTAGTTTTAGAGTTATTTAAAGCTTTCATTGGTGTTTTGATTGCTGATTTTTCATCTTCTGAAGAATCATCACTACTACTAGAATCTTTTTTAGCATTTTTTACTTGTTTGTTAACATTAGTTTTCAAGTTATTTGCAATTTTAGCTGGTGTTTTTGCAATGGGTTTTTCATCTTCAGAAGAATCGTCTGAAGAATCTGATGATTTTTCATTTTTTTTGACATTTTTTATTTGCTTGTTTTGGTTTATACTTGTATTATTCAAAGATTTTATTGGAGTTTTAGTTTCTGGTTTTTCATCTTCTGAAGAATCATCACTACTACTAGAATCTTTTTTTGCATTTTTCACTTGTTTATTAATATTAGTCTTTAAATTACTTTCAGATTTAACTGGTGTTTTTGCAATGGGTTTTTCATCTTCAGAAGAATCGTCTGAAGAGTCTGATGATTCTTTATTTTTTTTAACATTTTTTGTCAATTGATTATTAACTTTAGATGTATTAGAAACAGTTAAACTTTTATTTTGTATTTTGGAAGCTGGTTTTTCATCATCAGAAGAATCATCTGAAGAACTCTCTTTTTTGGCCAAAGAGGTTTTGTTAGTTGAAACTATTTTTTTTGGTGGAACCATAATTTTTAAAGTCTTTTCATCATCAGATGAATCGTCCGAAGAATCATCTGAAGAATCTTTTTTTTTGATTGTAGGTTTAACAACATTTACATTTTTTTTTTCTGATACGATTGCTTGTTTTTTGATGTCTTTCTCTTCTTCGGATGAACTTGATTCTTTTTTCCTTTTTAAATTTTCGGTGTTAGGTTTTACATTGGTTTTAAGAACTGAATTATTTTTTTTTATAGTAGATTCATCATCTGAAGAGTCTGAAGAACTTGAACTTTCGTCTTTTTTAACAGTAGTTTTGAGTACTGAATTTTTAACTAAAGGTTTACTAATCTGACCAGACTTTTTTATAATTTTCGAAATTTTTTCTTCGTCTTCTGAAGAATCATCTGAGGAATCACTAGAAGAATTATTTTTTTTCTTTGCATTCTTATTTAGTTGGGGTTTTGAATTTAGATTTAGTTTATTTGAAGGTTTTGCTTTATTTTTATCATCTACTGGCTCTAATTTTTTGGATTGATTCAATACTGGCTTTGAAAGATTTTTATTTTTTTGAATTTTTGATTCATCTTCAGATTCGTCACTAGAGCTAGAAGAACTTGATGATTCTTTTTTAACTTGAGTTTTATTGAAATTTTTTGCTTTATTAACTGATAAATTAGAAGTAGATTTATTATCAGGTTTAAGATTAGAATCTTCTTCATCAGAAGAATCAGAGTCAGAACTTTTTTTAATATTTTTTATTGAACCAACTTTAGTAGCTGATTTTGCTGGAGTTTTAGTTTCTTCTTCTGAACTACTTGAATCTTTATTTTTTTTATTAGAACTAACGCTATTTTTGATTTTAGGAGTTAAATCCAATACAGGTTTTGTAACTAAAACATTTTTCTTAGTTTTTTCATCTTCTGAAGAATCGTCTGAAGAATCATCTGATGAATTATTTTTTTTAATTTTATTATTAGGGGTACTAAATTTATTTTCAGGCTTGGAATTATTCAAATTTTTATTCATTTTATCTTCTATTTTACGTATTTGAGCTTCAAAAACAATTTTTCTTTTTTTCCCAGAATATGGTGCATTTTCTAAAATTTTAGATAAAGTTGGGGATTCTGAAGAAAGTACTTTTGTTTTAGTTTCATTTTTAAAAACTTTAGCAGCAGATTTACAATTATCTATTAAATATTGGTAAACTAAAGAGTTGATAGTATCTGTATCAAATTTTTCCATTTTTAAAATTAAATTAATTTAAGTCTCAACAATAAAAAAATTATAACTTAAAACCACTAGTCTCATGGAAAAAACGTGTTTACTAAAAATGAAGCATGTCTACTTTTTATTTATAAAAAATACTTTCAAGCCGCCGCCGATAATTTTTTAAAAATGGCTTCAATTTTAAGTAACTTTTAATTTAAATTTACTTTTAATTTATACCAAAAAGCAAATCAATATATTTTTTCAAAGTTTAAACCTAAAAAAAACTAAAACATAACTAATAAAAAAAAAAGTTTTTAAAATTTTAATGTATTTAGAGAATGCTTTCTTATTTTTGTAAAAAGCTGTTTTTCAAATTTTAGCCGTTAAAAAGAAATTTGAATCCAAACTTATGCGCGTTTTCTCCCAGTAAACTTTATACTTAAATAAAATAAATTTTATAAACGGTAAATAAAATGAAGACTAAATCAATTTCTCTTAAAGATAAAATTAATAAAGTGAGTATTTACTTTAAAAAAATCTAACAACTCAAATAATTCTAATATTAGTTTAGAAAACAAAGAAAAAATAGAAAAAGTGTTAAGTTAGACTTAAAAAGTAAACAAGAAAATTATTTAAATGATAAACAAGAAGATTCAAGCTTTGTAACAGTAATAAATGACTCAAGAGTTGATGAAGATGAAGTAGATTGTGCTCCTATTTTTCCTTCGACATCAACAGGTTTGACTCCAACTTTACCAACTTCTTCTTGCTTAACACGTAGTAATTCTAACTTATCGTCTTCTAAAAAAGCAAAAAAAAGAAAACTACAAAACTTTCAGTTAGAAAAAAATTATTTCATTAATTCTGATTTACAAGAATCAAATAATCTTATTTCAGATTCAAATTTAAATTTAGATATTCAAAGAGTAAATAAACGTTTAAAATCTGGAAAGTTTACTATAAATAGCTTTTTTGATGATTTTAGATCATCTAACACTTTTGATAGTAATGTTTTTGGAGAAAACTGCTTGAAATGGCTCATCAATCCTTATTCCTCAGATGATTTTAAATCTCATTGTTGGGAAAAAGCTCCCTTATATTTAAAACGAAATCAAAAAGACTACTATGGAGATTTGTTTTCTACAAAAGAATTAGAAAATATAATTAAAAATAATGATTTAGAATATACAAGAAATATTGACATTGCAATTTATAAAAGTGATGAACGTTTTACTTTTAATCCAGATGGTAAAGTATATCCAGCTGTTGCGTGGAACAAGTATGAAGAAGGCTGTTCAATTCGTTTATTAAATCCTCAAACTTATTCTAAAAATGTTTGGAAGTTATGTTCAATTTTACAAGAATATTTTCATAGTTTTGTAGGAGCAAATGTTTATTTAACACCTCCTAATTCTCAAGGTTTTGCTCCTCATTTTGATGATATTGAAGCATTCATATTGCAATTAGAAGGTAAGAAAATTTGGAAAGTTTATTCTCCACTAGATGAAGAAACAACATTACCAGGGTTTTCAAGTAAAAACTTCAAAAGAGCAGATTTAGTTGCTCCTCCAATAAATACATTTGAATTAGAACCTGGTGATCTTTTATATTTACCAAGAGGTTTCATTCATGAAGGAAAAACAACTAGTAAAGAGCATTCTTTACATATTACAATTTCTGCTTCTCAAAAACATACATTCGGGGACTTGTTCAAAACTATTTTAAATCAAGCAATAAGTTCTGCAACACAAGAAGATTTAGAATATAGAGAATCTTTGCCTACTTCATATTTAACGTATATGGGTCTTGTGAATCAAGAATCAAATGATCGAAGAAGAATAGATTTTTTAAATAAAGTTAGAAATTTATTTAGTAAAATGATTAATTATGTAAATGTTGATTTAGCTGTTGATCATTTTTCTAAAAATTTCATACACAGTGCCTTACCTCCAGTTTTAACTGAACAAGAAAAAAAGTTATCAATTATAGAAGGAGGAGAATCTTGGGAAGACAATAAAGTTAAAGAAGGTATTCAAATTGAATTAGATACAGAAATTAAACTTATAAGATACGGGTGCTGTAGACTAGTAGTTGAAGATGAAGAAGCTGTAAAATTATTTCACACATTAGAAAATTCAAAAGTTTATCAAGAAAAAGAGCCTCAATATATTGAAATACCAAGTGAATTATCTGTTGGTGTAGAATTTATTATAAATAATTATCCTAACTTATGTACAGTGAGGCAAATACCTTTAGAAAATTTAGACGACAGAGTAAGTATATTTTTTTTTAATGAAATTTTATAACTAAATTTTTTTTTTTCAAAGCTGGAAATAGCTAATTTATTATTCGATAAAGGATTAATTTTAATTAACGAAAAAAGTTTGAAAAACGATGATTTTAACTAATTTATTTTTAACTTATTAGTTGTAATTTTATTTCGAAATGCTTTTATCAATTAAAAAGTACAAATTGTTTTTATGAAAAAATCCCTTTTATATGTTTTTTTTTTTTTTATTTTTCCCTTTTTTTTGATTACTTTAGTTTCTAAAATTCACTAAAAAAATAACAAACATACTGATTACTAAAAAATAATGATTTATCATCTTTTTAATTATAAATAAAATGATTTTAAAGATTAAGTTTATACCATCTTTACATAAGTTTTTTTGTTGTGTCCAAGGTCTTTACAGACCTAGTATTTTTGACTAAAAATATTATTTTTCGTTTAGTTTTATATAAAAATAATTTTATTTAATTGGGATTTCAGTAACAAAACCAAAAATGATAGTATAAAATTAAGGTAAATTTTTATCTAAGTTTTTCAAAGCTTAATTTTTTTATCATTTTTCAGGTAAAAGTTTATCGTTTTTAATATTTTGAATTAAAGATTTTTGAAGTTTTTATTAAAAAATTTATGTAAAACATAAGTTTGAATAATGGATCAACAAAAAGTTGAAGATTATTTGCATAAAAAAAAACAAAATTTAAATAAAAAGCAAAAATTATATTCAATACGTTATTTTCCTCGTAACTCTGGCTTAATTGGTTTACAAAATTTAGGTAATACATGTTATATGAATGCTGCCTTACAGGCACTATCAAATTGTCCACAATTGACAACATATATGATAGAAAATTTTGAAAATATTAAACCAGGTTTAGCACATAATTTTGCATCTTTATTATATCAAATTTGGATACATGGTTGTTCAACTGAAATATCTACTAAAAATTTTACAAAAGTTTTTTATGATTATTTATCACCAAGTAGTATTTTATATGGTGTAAAAAGTGCATGTCCAAATTTTAGATCTCCTGCTCAACAAGAAGACGCTCAAGAATTCTTGAGATGTTTTTTAGATCAAATACATGAAGAATTGAAAATTCCTGTTTTAAGTGTTTATCAATCTTCAAATAAAATTTTAAAAAGTGATAATTATGATTATGAACAAGAAATTTTATGTACTTCAAAACCAAATCAATCTAATTTTGAAAAACAATTCAAAACATTACCCAGTTGTGGAGATATTAAAAGTTTAAATCAATTAAATGATAATTTAAAATTAGAAAATAATTTTGCAAATGATCAAGATGATTATATAAGAAGTTTTTATAACTGTATTCCAAAAGAATCAAAAATAAATAAAAAAACTGTTGTGTATCAAAGTATTGTATCTAAAGTTTTCAATGGTCAGATTTTAAATTCTGTACAATGTCTAACTTGTAAAAATGTATCAACCATAAAAGAGACATTTCAAGATTTATCTTTACCTATACCTAATAAAGAAGATTTAATAAAAAATGAAATGAAAAAAAATCAAGTACAGGAGTTAAATAAATTAAACTCAACTAAAAAATTAAAAAAAGTAAAAAATAAAAAACTAAAAGAAAAATTTAATCGATTAAAAGATGAAGATAATGTCAAAAATATAGATAATAATAAATTAGATTATAAAAGTGTGATAAATAAAATGAAAAACTTTTCATTTATAAAACTTTTTATGTTGTATATAAATTATTTTTTCAATTTGATAGTATTTTATTATTTAAATTCTCCAATTTATTACATTCATTCAAGCTTATGTGGACCTTCAATAACTTTAAATAATTGTTTAGAAGCTTTCTTTTCAACCGATGAATTAAAAGATAATAATATGTATAGTTGTGAAAAGTGCAAAAAATTAAGAAACGGAATCAAATATATTAATTTAATTAAAACACCTGAAATATTATGCATTCATTTTAAGAGGTTTAGAACAGAATTAATGTTTTCTTCTAAAATCTCTACGTATGTTTCTTTTCCTTTAAAAGGCTTAAATATGTATAATTATATACTTCAAAAGAAAAAGAAAAATTCTCAATTAAAAAAAAACTCTATCGACTGTAAATTTAAGAAATCTAATTCTGATTCTAAAATACTTTCAAATGGTCAAACAAGTTTTGGTAATAATTCAGATAATAATTATAGCTCAATCAATAATAGCTCATTAGATTTTAATAGTAATTATTCAGATTTAGATCAAAATGATTATATTTATGATCTTGTTTCTGTAATTTGTCATTCTGGTCACTATAATTCTGGGCATTATATAACATATGCTTTAAACTGTATAGATCAATGTTGGTACGAATATGATGATAAAAATGTTCGCAAAGTTGATAAAAATAGAGTTTCTAATTGTGAAGCTTATGTATTATTTTATAAAAAATCTCAATCAAAGTTTAATTTATCTTCAGATAATCAATTTTTTAATGATAAAAAAGATGAAGCTGAGTTAAGTAATAGTTCTGAAAATTTAATAAAAAATGTTTCAACTGTTGATCATAATGAAGTTAATGTTACGAGTCATGTAAAAAATAAAAACGAAGAATCCATATCAGAGTTTAATTTATTAAAAAATCGTAAACAAAAATTAAGTAAAAATAAAATGGTTTATTAGATTTATGACGTATTGGAAGATATTGAACTGTTAGTTAATTAACTAATCAGCGTTTTATTTGAATATTAATTTATTATATTTTTCAGAGATAGAATTTATGAGATGAGTTTCATAGATAGATGCTTAAAATGAGTGTGAAAAATGTATTAGAAGAGAAATATGTACATGTTGAATAGTTTCATGCAAATTATATCAATAAAATTCTTCTGATCCGTAAATGCTTGAAATTCAAATAAAATATAAGTTAATTTTAAAATTTTTTCATTAGATTTTCATCCTACACTACCATTTGTTGCTACAGGTTCTGTAGATCAAACTATTAAAGTTTGGGAATGTCGTTAAAAAATTTTTATTTTCTTATTTTTTGACATTTATACTATTAAAAATTTATATATATATTTGAGATAATAAAAACAAAATAGAGAACTTTTTTTTTATGCCAATCATTTATTTGATTAATAATTTAGCTAAATAGCGTTTAATTATAATATTAATTTATTATATTTAAATTTTAAAAAATTAAATTTCAAACTAATTTAACTTTCAAATTTTTTGGTTGCCTAAGATTTTAATTTTCAAATGTTTTGTTTTTTTTTTAAATCAATTATTGTACTATTAGCGCAATTTTTTTCTTTTTCTTTAAAGCAACTTTTTAATATAACTTTTTGCAGTGACAAGCTCATTTCTCTTAAGATCAGTGTATTGCTTTAGTAAGTCTATTTTAATTCAATTTATACTTGAACAAATTTTTTTTTGAAATTTAAATGATGAAAAATTTAAAACTATTCCTGTATATTAAGTTTCATAAAAATATTATTTTTATCATCTAAAAGATTTTTTCTTTGATCAATAATATCTTTTTATTACTTTGGCTTTATTTAAAACTTCAAAATCATCTCAAATTAAGTAACTAATTTTAATTTGCAAAAAAATTTTTTTTATAATCCAAATCCTGATAAATTATCTTCATTTTTCTAGTACGGAAATGATAAAAAATTTCAAAAACTGCTTTAATTATTGAAATTAAAATAAAAATTAAATTAAAAATTGAATGGATGGTTTTTAATTTTAGGTTTTATTGCTGTCATTCCAAAGTGTTACGAAAATTATTTTTCAAAAAGTTATAAAGGTACTTAAATGGATATAGATTAGATGATCTTGCTGGTAAATTGATCCATTTTAGGATTTTTCTCTTAAAAAGTTTATCAAGAAGACTTTTTTTTTCCTTAATAGTTTTTTTCTAGTTTATTATAAAAGTGAGCATTATCCTAGCCAATATAAATTTCTCCGTCAGGTTCAAACTCTTTTAAAATATTTAATAACACCGATGATTGTTCTCAGCTAAATATAATTTACCTTTTTAAAATATGCTAATCTAACTGAGAGTGTTAAAAATTTTAGCAGCTTTCTTTTGTTGATAATAACTTACTTCATCTTTATCAAATCTTTCACCTCTTTTGCAAACCAAAAATTTTTTTTAATGAGACTTTAACTGTAAAGTTTTTAATCAATAAAAATGCAGAAAGAATTGATTACCTATTTATATCTTAAAGATAACTTACTAAAATCACTTTATTAATGAGCACAGAGGCTGCTTTTATACGCTCTGGAAAGAAAATGGAAAAAATCCTTTCCAGGGATTATTATATAATTTAAAGAGATAATTTAATTTATATGAGATCCTACTTAAGAAGGGATCACATATTAATACAGTTTAAGATACAGTTATAAAGTTAGTTAAGGAAACAATACAATAATAGCGCTGTGATATTTAGAGCATGCTCAACACTCTTCCCCACAGGGTAATTATACTACAAAAGTAGAGTTCATTAATGAAAAACAATTTTTTTGAACTTAATTTGAGTTTTAAAAATATGTTTTTTTTCATCTATATAATCATTACATATTGATATTGCTGCTAAGTTATCGTTATATATAGTAAAATTTTCAATCACTATGTCCAAGTCTTCCAATAAAGATTTGACTGACAGACCCATCCTTAATGCTTCATCGATAGCATACCATTCTGCCTCGGCTGTTGAAGCAGCGGTAGTTTTTGTTGTTTGGATGCCCAGTATATTATGTTATCCTATCGGTAGCTCTATGTCGAAGCGTGTTCTTTCAGCTAAGTACCTACCAGCTCCAATAAGAGATTCATATTCATGTGATATTTCTTCATCAAGCTGGGTATAATGTTCAAGTTTATTGCCACTTCCCATGGGAATGTATGTAGTCTTAACAATGCCAAAATTCTTACACATTTTATCTATCAGATCATGTTGATCTATATAGAGTTTGTCTTCTTCTAGGGTTAAGTTCATCCCTAGATATCTTTTAAAATTAAGTACTCTAATAACTAATTTATCCTTAATTTTTTCTATAGTACTAATAAAGTTTATACGGCGAAGATTTAATCGAATCTCTGTATCTTATATTTAAGAGATGAGCGGCATATCTCATAGCACTGGCAAGTTTATCAATTTTTTAATTAAGACAAAATTTTTCACCTGGGATTTTTAACTCATTACATTTGTTGTTGTAGAATTCATGAAATTGTTTGAGATTTTCAAAGTGAATTTCTTCAATTTTTGTTTTTAATTTAATTTTTAAAACACTTTCAATTAATTGTAAATAATCACTTGTCATCGATGAAGGATTTTTATATAAAAACTTAATGCCTTTGCTTTTTTCCAGACACAAGAAATGGCTCATTCTCGTTTTCGAATCGGTTCGATGAGGCACTTCACAAATTCTACAATCTAAACCAATTAAAAAATAAAACGTTTCTTTTAATGTTGTTTTGAAGAAACTTTTGAATTTAGGAATTAAAACAATTAATTCAGATTCAAATGATAGTTTCGCACTCGATTTTTGTTTTGATTTTTTTTTTCATTAAAAAGTTTTGTAAGCTCCTTAATAGATGGAAATCTGATGGAGCCAAGTCTGGACTGTAAGGAGGATGATCCATAAATTATGGATAGAGAAATTTTCACAAAAATTTTTAAACCCATCATTTTCAATTTCTTTAAACGGAATGTTATCTTTTGCAAACCATGTAACAATAGATTGTAAAAACGTTTTTTTTGGTCAGATTTTGACAAGCTTCTTGAAACATTAAGATCTTTGTTAAATAAAGAATCAATTTTAGTTAAATTGTTTACAATTGGCTCGTCTAATTTTTTTTAGTGTATCAGGAATACTTCAGTGATCTTTTCACTCGTTTATGTTAAATAGTCGTTGACCATACCGTTGAATTCAGTTAAATAATTAACATAGACTTGCTCGCATCATATTTCATTTGACATAATTTTAGGAAAAGACGGCCAGGATTAATCGAACCAGTTTGATACTTTGTTCTTAACAGTTCCAACCGTTTAATTATGTTTGAACAATCATACAAAACTTTCTCACATAAAAAAAGTGAAAGATTTTATAATTATATAATTCATTCAACTTTAAATTAATCTTTAAAGAATAAAAATCAGTTAACGAAGATAAATTCAGGTATAAATAAAGTTATAAAAATTGATAAACTTCAACTTTATTGAATAAAAATTTTGGGCGATGAACAATCTTTTGTTTTTAAAATAACCTGTTGAATTAAAATTATCAATATCCTTTGTTTTTAGGAAAAATTAAAATTTCTTTTGTTGTGAATTGATCTGCAATAAAATAAAAAAATAGATTAATTAATTTTTTTCACGTGTTTAATATTTGATTAGATAAAAACTATTTTTAAATAGTTTTAAATTTATTTAAAATATATGATAAAAGCCAGATTAGAAAATTTTAAGAAAATTCAAAAGTATAATTTTAAAATAAAAAAGCTTAAAAAATATAATTTTTTTTAAGTTTTGCTATAAAATTTAATAAAATGCTTTTTAAAAACAGTCTCCAAATCATTAAAATTTGTTAAAATTAATTGACAAAGTCAAAAGTAAAATCAGATAGTTTATAATAGATAAAATGATTTAAACGTTTAATGATTTAAAAACAATCGAAATTATCTTTCATTTTTAATTAGGAAATTAATAAAAAATGTTTACAAAAGATGAATTATTATACTTTTAAAAATTAAAAAATAAAAATAATTTTTAAAAAAGAGTTTAAATAAAAAGTTTTATTGTACCAAGTTAGTTTTCGAAATACTTTAGTGCAAAAATATGTAAAATGATTTTAATTTTTTATCAAGATAACAAAACATCAATTTTAAAAAACCTTTTGTTTCCTAGTAAAATTTCTGTTTTATCAGGAATAAATTTAAACTTAATTCACTATTAACAAAGAAAAATGTGTTTATAATATTTATCTTGAAGTTTTATTGATCGTTATCAGTATTTAAAAAATTAATATTTTAACTTCAATATTAAAACTATTTTTTTAGTATTAAATTAAACTTTATTTTTTTACGTTTCAAATTAAACAAAATTATTATAAAATGGAAAATTCAACAATGGATTTCGAAAAATTATTTTCAATAGTTATACAATGTTTTGGTTTAGTAACGATTGGATACATTATGAGTAGACTTGAAATAATTACGCAAGAACAGTCTAAAGGATTATCTGCGTTCACTTCTAAATTATCTTTGCCAGCTTTAATTTTTATTTCTTTGGCTAAATTAGATTTTTCTTCAGTAAATTGGCATTTTGTGTTTTTAATCTGTTTCGCCAAAATATTTATTTTCTCAATTGTATCAATTATAACTTTAGTCTCAACAAGACCTGCAAATATTGGTCTTGCTGCTATTTATTCAATTTTTTGTACTCAAGGTAATGACTTTGCATTTGGTTACCCAATATTATCGATGCTTTATGTTTCTAAGCAAAAAGAATTTTTAGATTATCTTTACATACTTGCTCCAATACAGTTATTAATTCTAAATCCTATTGGAACTGTTTTATTAGAAATACATTCTTTATTAAATTCTTCTGAAAACAAAAAGTAAGTTTTTATCATTTAACTGTAGTAAACTTTTTTAAATATATTTATTTTAGAGAAAAAACTAATTTGTCGTTCCAAGTTTTCAAAAACTTAATTTATAACCCTATTAATGTTATGACATTTTTTGGTATTTTTTGGAATTTAGTAATAGGAAACAAAGTTCCAGTTTTAATAGACAATTTTCTTGATACAGCAGGAAAATCTTTTTCTGCAACAGCTCTTTTCTTACTTGGCTATAATTTAAAAGGAAGGTTTCAGCAATTTAAAAATACCAAAACTTTAATCACACCTATTGTACTCGTTATTGTAAAAATCATAGTATCTCCTTTATTGAATCGCTTATTTATTGAAAAAGGACTAAGCGTTAGCCCTAGTTGCTTAAAAGAATATTCTAGTTTCGCATTTTTTTTTGGAGCTATACCTACAGCTCCAACAGCATTAATTTTTGCTTTAGATTATAGTTTAAAACCAGATATTGTTGCATCTGCTTTGGTCATTTGTGTCATTTTATCAAGTCCAATTATGTTAATTTCAATTTATTTACTTCGTTCTGTATATTGTTTTTTGGAAAATAGTCAAAATGATTTTGGAAATTTTAAAAGAATTACGAGTATTATAAATTTGCCCTGTGTAATTTTACTTTTATTTATATTTTTAGTCAAAAAAAAGTATAAATACATAACTCATCGATGTCTTATAATAATTCTTTTAGCCCAACTTTTAAATTGTTTAAGTTCTTTTTGCTATGCTTATTTTAATTTTAATGAAAAAAGCCAACAATCTTTAAATGATTATCTTAAATTTATCACATCTATTTGTAATTTGTTTCTAATGAGAATATGGGTTAGTGCTCTTGCCTTGATTGTAAGTTTTTCAAATTGTAAAAGAATAAGTTTTGCTTTGAAAATAAGAAAACTCATATTTATTTTTGCATCGATAATTTCAGCTGTTATATGTAGTCTTGTTATTATAAATCCTAACCATGAAAAATATGATTATTTCATTGATTATGAAAATTTTACATATGAAGCTAAGATTTCGTCCACTCTGTTGTTTATATCGTTATTAATTACAGCTATTTCAGTAATTTTTTATCAACGCAGTTATGAAAGTACATTAAAGCCTTTAGAAAATAAAGATTTAAAAATAAGTGAAACAACATTAGATGGAAGTAAATCAATTAGTAATAATTCACTTAAAAATTTACCTGATTTATCAAGTTCAGTTACATTAAATACAGAAAATTTTATGCTAAATAATCTCAATGAAAAAAATACAATACTTTATGAAAAACAACAGATTTTTTCTTGTTATGTGTTTTTGTTAATTGAAATTTTTTCTATGTTCGTTACTTTTGAAGTTTCTACGCTAAAAATGATAAAAGGTCAAATAAATGTAATAAATATAGAAATAAAGTATTTAGATGCTGTTTTAAATTATGGTTTAGGAGTTATTTTGTTTTTACTATTTGGTTTGAAGCCTGTTGCTGAATTTATCTTAAAAAACTTTTTTAAATTAAAATTGAAAAAAGATATTAGTTTTCAACAAGATACAATTATTGAAAATCTATAAAGAAAAATTTTTGGATTGTAAAAAAAATTTGATTAAATTATACTTTGATAAAACTATTTAGTATTTAAAAAATGGGAACTAATTTAATTTTTCCAAAATAAATAAGTTTTTAATATTAAGTTTAATACATATATAATGATGGTTTATTCTGATCGTATTCGTAACTTACTCCCAGAAATTTCTTTAATTTCTGTTCAACTTTAATTTTATCATCAAACGCATTATTTAAAGATGAGATAAGCCAACCAACGTCTTCTTCAATTTCTCCTAGAATCATGATATCATCTACATGAACCAGTATTACTAAATCCTTATTTAGATGCCTGTAAATACTCTGATCTAACTCTAATTGGCAAAACTCTAGATTAACTAATTCTCTTAGAAAAACAAAATTTACTTTTTTTTCATAGAAACTTTTAATAAAAATACTATTCCACTTTTGTATTAAAAATAATTGTGAAAATAAATACAGAAGACTTTTTTTACTTTGAAGTATAAATAAAAAAACCGAATTAATAAAATGAGCCTTACTAAATTATAAATTTGAGCTTAAATTGAACAACATATACAAAAAAACATAAGCTGTTTTTATACTAATAATTTCTGTTTATGATATTTGATTTTCAATCAGCAATTAAGATTAAATTTAAATAAATTTATTACACTGAGAAGATCATTAGTGAAATCTTAATAGTTGTCCACTGCAAATTTTTCTTGTAGTTTAAACTCTAAAATCTTATTTTTTTCTAAAATTAAAGTAGCAATATTTTTTGAAAATAAACTAACTATAAATTTGAAACAAAAATTTAAAGATTCATTAAATTTATAAATTTTTTATTTTGAAATTTAAACAAAACTTTTTGTTTGGAAATTAAACAAAATTATTTTTTTAAAAAGTTTTTCTTTCAAAGTCTCTAGTTTCTCCACTTTGAACAGTTGTAGCTTTCAAATCAAATTCATAGAATGACCATTTGTCTGCACGAATTCTAAGCCAGGTGAATAAAAGAGGTTTATCTTCGGTTTCACCTTGCCATTTAATTTTGATAGCTTCAACAGCTTCAGGGAATTCAGTAATTAATTTTAATTCATTGTAAGTTTTGATGTCACTAAAAAAAAAAAATATTAAAATATGACTTTTTAAAAAACAAACAAAAAAAATTACGTTTGTTCAAAAACTACATCTTTATTTACTGATTTACCAATTAAAGTAAGAGTAATTTTTCCAACTGTTAAATTTTGGACAGGATTGATTACTATTAATTCACAATCAAGCTCTTTAGCTTGTGATACACAAACTAATGCAAAAAGAAGAGATAAAGCGTAAACGAATTTCATTTTTGATTTAGAAATAAATTTAATCTTTATAAGAACAAATAAAAATAAAAGAAAAAAGTTTTGTAGAAATGTATTTATAAAAAAAAATAAGTAAAAAATTTTTTAGTTTTAAAGTTTTGTTAAGCATAAATTTTGTGTCTATTTAATTTAATTAAAATCTTTATTTTTTTAAATTGAATTGTTTTTGCCTAAATAAATCAATTGATTTTAATTAAAAAATTTGAAAATCAAAAAATTTTACGTAAAACATTTTAAATTTAATTAAAAAATCTAAATAATTTTTATCAAAGTATGCATAGAATACAAATTTTGAAAATAAAAATTCAAGTATAATTAAAAATTTTAAAACTAAATTTACACTTTTTATTTATAATTAAAAGCTTTATATTTTAATAACATAAAAAGATGAAATTCTATAGTAATTTCGATCTAAAGATGGTTTTTTATATAAATTTTTAATAATATAATATTTTGAAAGCCTTTTTAAGTAGAATTAACTTTTGAAGAAACAAAACTATTTCCTAAAAAACCTTTTTCCATTCACATATAAAACTTTGCGTATTAATTGTGAAATTTTTTTTTATAACTTGAGGCATAATTTAAAATAGAAAAAATAATAATTAAGAGTTAAATTAATTATGAAGTTCAAATCATAAAAAAAAATTGTTTCGTCCTTATTAAATAATAATTTATATTGAAGTACTTCATAGTTGAAAGTTTAGAAAAAAACTAAAAGATTTTTAGAAAGTTTTTGAAATTAAGATAAACTTATTATTAACTAGAAAAATTTTTAGTCCATATTTTATTCATTTTTAAATTTAACTTTTAATATTTTGTTAATTTTTCCTTTTACAAGTGTAAATTCCTAAAAAAACCCTAAAAAATTTTGTTAAAAGCTAAATTTTTGCTTTTTGATTTATCAATCAAAATCATAGAGTATTTTCATCACTAATTACAAGGTTTTAAAACATAAATGTAAATACTAAAATTTTAGACTTAACTGCATATAATTTTTAATAAATTTATTTATTAATCAAACTAATTAAGACTGAGTAAAAAAAGAACTAAATGATTCAAAATTTAAAAATATTAAACTAATTTTATTAAGATCATCTTAGAAAATATTTCATTTTTAAAACTAATTCTTCTTGACTTTTTAAGATTATTTAAAGAAGCTTTAAAAAGTAAATCAAAATTTTCTTTTTAAAACTTTTACTTAATAATTTTATTTAAGTTGAATATTCTTTACTATAGCCACCTCCATGTGACAAATTTCTTGTAAAAAAAAAATTTATCATTTATGAATTTAATCAGTTATTGTTTTCAATTTTTAAATTTTAGTTTTAGTTCAAAAAAAATGAACAAAATTTAATCATCTTAAATAAAAATAATACTTAATATTTTTAACAACGTAGGGTTGTTAACGTTTTTTGTTATTTTTTAAAATTGGCGGCTAAAATTTTTGTTTACAATTTTAGTACTATCCAATGTAGTGGAACAAAAGCAAAAACAAATTATTGAGGAAAACAACAAATTGATTAAAATTATTTTTTTTTTTATTTTTTGATTATTTTAATTTAAATCGTATTTTTTAATATTTATTTAGTTGATATTTTAATTTTTTTTATTTTATACTAAAACAAACATAACTTTTTGTTAAAATTAAAAATTTTATTTTTGGCTAAATGAATAAAGTTTTGAAAGCTTTTAAAAGAAAAGATTAAGTTTTTTTTTTAAGTTTTGTTTATAAAATTAGATTAGATTGATAAGAACGCATTATTTTTTTTTACATGGAAGTTTTTAAAGTAAGTTTTTTGAAAGACAAATTTTTTTCAATTTGATTTTTATGATATAAATTTGTTTTAATTCTAATATCCTTTAAAGTTTGTTTATTAATTTGTTTATTTTTAAGATGATCTTGAATATACTTTTAACTTAACCTATCTAATTTTATAAAAGTTAAAAAACTTAACTTAATTTATATGTAAAACTCAAAAATGGTTAGTTTTTCTTAATTAATTTTAGTAGTTTCAAATTTACTTTTTCAGTACTAAACTACTTCCTTTTTTAGATTGGTCAAAATATTATTTGGGGAATTTTATATGGTCTCAAAGATTCTCTTATTGGGATTTTAACAATTAAAAGCTTATTTTGTAATAAATTTGAAACAGAAAATGAATTTAATATTGACCCAAATAACAAAAATTATATTTCAAATTCATTTATCAAAAACAAAAATAGCCAAATTATAAAAAAAAAGAACATTGCTCAAAACAATATTATTTATTGCTGTTTGTTAAATGGAGGAATATTTTTGGTAAAATTCTTATATTTAGTTAAAATTAATTAAAAATAACTTTTTTTTCATGTTAATAGCTATCAAAATATTTATTTGAATGTATAATCCTTAATTTAATTTATCTTGCATATGAAACTGTATCTAATACCGAGTTAGGAACACAAAGTGAACTACGACTATGGATACAACTTTTATTTTCATGGATAATATCAACATTTTGGATTTTACCAATTTTTGTTTTGAGTCGTATTGTAAATGTATTTTTTTTTCAAGAAATTGCAGATTCTTCTTTTAAGGGTAGAACACAGCATTTAAACAGTGTATCTAAGCTAGTTGCAGATTATTGCTTTAGCCTTTTTGTACAAATTGTTTTTTTGATCCAATCAATGTCTGTTACTTATTTACCAGTTAATTACTTCAATACTTTTTTAAGTGTGATACATTTAAGTTTATTATATTCTATGTATTCATTTGAATATAAATGGTTTAATATGGGTTGGGAATTGCATAAAAGATTACATTTTATTGAATATAATTGGCCATACTTTTTTGGTTTCGGTTTACCTTTAGCAATACTCACATCTCTATTAGATGATTTTGTACTTAAAGGAAGTGTTTTTTCTCTTCTTTTTCCACTTTATATAATTAGAAGTAATGTTGTCAAACCAAAAAGAGGTTTTTGGTAAGTTTCAATATTTATTTTAATTTGAATTTTAAGTTTAATTTTTTTAATATTTTCAAAGTGATATATCAATACCTATTTTTCAACCTTCTGTTTGGATATCAAATTCCATGCTCAGAATATTTTTATTTTTATGGCAAGCAAATTTCATCGTAAGACCATTTAGAGAAAGAGTAAATTAAAAAGCCAAAACTTTTTTGACTGAGTTTTAAAAACAATTTCATTAACAAAAAATAAAATTGCACAATTTCAAATCATCGTTTATTATAAATCAAAAATTATGTAAAATTTAAATAAACTCCTATAAGTAAATATCATTTTTTGTACTTTGAAAACATTTGTCTAATAAAACTTTGTTGACTTATGTAAAGACATCTTATTTTTTTAAATAAAAGTTGATGTAAATTATATAATATGAATATGAAGAGTCTCTTTAATTATAAAGTAATGATTTAATTTTTAAAATTATATTTTTATGTTTGATGTAGAAGTTTCAAATGAGATTAACTTCAAACGACTTCTTTTTTTTTAATTTAATTTTTCAGCTAAATTAGAAAATTTTTTTTTGAATTCCTAAATTTCTTTTTTTCTTTCAAACATAGATTTTTTTAAAAAGAAAAATTTTTCAAACCAAATAAAAATGAAAAGAATAATTTAAATAAACTTACTAAAGTCTTACATTTACAAAGCATCACTAATATCAAAAGTTTTCTGTTGGTTTTTCAACTGAAAGTTAATTAAAATTTTTGAACTTAAGTCAATAAAAAGACTTATTAATTATATTATTGAAAAAAAAATTTTGTACATAAACTTGCTTTTGAAAACTATTAATCTAAGATTATATATCTTCATATAAAAATTATTTAATTCTTTTCTGGTTATAATCATTTTTTTAGAACCATAGACAAAAAATGTTTTTATAAAAGAAGTGCAATCTACATCTAGCCCATATAAAAATATTTGAAATCAGTTATTTTTAAAGAAAAGTTCAAAAAAACCTTCTTTTTTATGATAAACTTAAATGTATTTTTTTAAACTTTTATTTTCTAATTCATTAATTTTTGAAATACAGCTTGCTAAGCTAAATTAATATTTACAGAAGTTTTCAATTTTTTGTATTTAAAAATTAATTTAATGAAAGTTTTTAAAGAGAATAAAGTGAAAAAACTTTTGTTACAAAATTAATGTGAACTTAAGTTTTTTTGTCTAAAAAAAAATCTGTATTCTTATGTTTATGTAATAAGTTTGTTTTAAAATTAAACTTTTTTTATGCTGAATAATTGAATAATGAAGAATAAATTTTCTTAAACTTATATTCCTTAAAAACTTATCTTGAAGCAATTTTAACTAATCTAACTTTTATAAATTAAATAACCTACTTTAATTGAAAAATTCATAAAAAAAAACTAAATGTTTAATTACAAAGGAACTAACAAAATAAATTAAGAGATTTTTTTTTTTTCTTAAATTAATTGTATCAACTTTTTTAATTTTAAAATATAAATTATTATGAACAAACAAATATTTACAAATATTCGTGTATGTGAGTAAGTGATTTAAAAACTGTTGCTTTAAATTCACAAATTAATTCTAAAAATATTATTACATTTAATAAAATATATTAATGTATATAAATATATACAAAAAAATAAACTTGAGTGAGAATAAACTATAAGCTGTTGGTTGTTTCAAGTTTTTTACCCAAAAATTCTTTCATGTTTTTCTTCTAGTTGGTTTTTAAAAAAAAAACAATCATTGAGCTGTTTTCAATTTTTACATCTAAAAATTAAAAATTAAATTAAAATACATCTAAATTAAACAAATAATAAGTAAAGTATTGTTTTCCAGGTTTTTGATTAATTAAATTAGATGTGAAAATAATTTTAATTATAAAAAAGCAAGAAAGAAACCAAATAATAAATTATTAGGAATTGAGAAATTTAATAAATATTTAAGCCTATGCAGAAATTGAATTTTTAAGACCATTTGAAACAATTCCATACATTTTATTTATTTCCATTTTGTATTTTTCTTGTATATTTTTTCTTCTTAATTTTAAAGCAGCAGTAACCAAACCAGAATCAGGTGTCCAATCTTCAGTTACTAACATAATTTTTGTTGGTATTTCGTTTTTCAATAAACCTGCATTCATAGCATGATCTTTTAAAGTTTTTGCAACTTCTTTAATTATTTCCTGATCTCTACACATTTCAGTATGAGTCAATGATTCTTTATTTAATTGTTTAGCTAATAATTTTAATGCTTTAATGTTTGGCACTATCAATGCAATGATGTAACTATGATAAGAATCTCCGTAAACACAAATATTATCAACAAATGAACAGCTTTTCAATTCTGTTTCGACCTAAAAGAAAATTTTTTTTTTAAAAATCATCTAATTTTTATTAAAAAAAATACTTACTTTTCCTAAAGAAATGTATTCACCAAATTGTAATTTAACTAAATCTTTTTTACGATCAATAATTTTGATAGTTCCATCTGGATAAATTTCTCCAATATCACCTGTTTTGAACCATCTTTTGCCGTTTTCTTCAAAGAATGCTTCTTTTGTTAAATCGTCGTTTTTATAATAACCACTTGTGACACAATCTCCACCAATAACAATTTCTCCTCGAGGATAAGGCTTATCTGTTGTATGATAATTACCTTCACCCCAGTCAATAAGTCTTATTGGTACACCATTAAGTGGAGCACCTACACGACCATTAGAAAAATCTTCAAAGTCCATTAAAGTTGCTCCAGCTGCTGTTTCTGTCAAACCATAACCTTGAATTAAAATTACATCCAAGCAAGCTCGAATATAATCATGAGTTTCTGGAGATAATGGAGCACTACCAGTTACAATATGTTGAATACGACCACCAACTAAACTACGTATTTTGTTACAAACAATCATATTGACAATTGGAGTTTTGAAACCACGTTTTGTCCAGAATTTTTTATACGAAATCAAGAAATTAAATAATTCCTTTAAGAATGGATGTTTTGCACTAACTTCTTCACAAATGTTTTTGCGAATTCTATCTAAAACAAGTGGTACAGCAGCCATAACAGTTGGCTTAAGAATAGATGCATCTCCTAAATTACCTTTTTTGATTGCTGTTGATTTGTTTGTCATTGTGTGAGGTGAAGAATAACCAATTGGTACACCAACAGCAATAAAATAACTTTCGGCTGCTAACTCAAAAACATGAGCTAAAGGTAAATATGCAATGTTAACAGCATTATGTAAGTTTTTAACAACAGGATAAAATCCACGAATTGTGCACAAAACATTATTATGTGATAAAACAACACCTTTAGGTACACCTGTTGATCCAGATGTGTACATGATAATAGCTGTATCTTCTTTTGATTTTTGTTGAAAATGAAATTCTTCTTTAGATTCTTTACCAATATTTTCAACATATGATAAAGAAACAACACTACATTTCCCTAAAGTTGGAGTATTAATTTTTTTATGTCCATCAAAATAAAAAATAGTTGTTAACTTTGGAATATCTTTAAATGCACTTTCAAGTTTTGGTAAAAGATCATAACTAGTAACAAGATGAGTAACTTCAGTTTCGTTAATACCATGTATAATAGCATCTTGGCTTAAAGTAGCATATAAAGTAGCAATATGTGCTCCAATTTTGAAAACAGCATAAGCAGAAATTAACCATTCAGCTTTTGTTTCAGCAAAAATCATAACTGTATCACCAGGTCTTACACCATAGCTGTAAAAACCTTTAGCTAAATTGTTAACTTTCTCGTTAACATCATTATAAGTTAACCATTTATAATCTCCTAAAATTAATTTTCTAAATATTTTTCCATCAGCTTGTTTTTCATCTTCTTCACCAAAAACTTCCCTGTAACCCAAACACTTTCTACTACCAAATCTTTTAACATTATTACAAAACAATTCTGAAATTGTTTGACATTCAAAAATTGATAAATCTAATTCAGTATCATTTATTCTTAATAATTCTGAAAAAAAAAAAATTTTAATTAAAAACTAATTTTAAATAGAATTTAATAACACTAACCTGAATTTGGATTATTAGGTTGAGCAAACCTAGCTCTAGTTTTTCTACTTTTCTGGCTAAATTCCCAAGGTCTTTGAATAGCTGAATAAACTGGATATGTGATTATATCATATGCACAAACAATTGATTTAATAAAGCCCATTCCAATGGCCACAAAAATTGATTGATCACTCATTTTGAATAATTATTAAATTAAATTTGTTTAAGCTTCAATCTGATTTAAGAAAAAAAAAAAAATTAATTTAAGATGTTTTATCAAAAAGACATTTAAATTATAAATCAAAAAATAGTTGAAATCATTCTCAAATTTATAAGTACAGCTCAAGAGTTTTTAATTAAAAATAAATTAAATTTACAAAAAAAAGATTAATTTTTAATGTTTTGAAAGAAGAGTTTAATATTAAAGAATAAACAGTTCAATATTAGTTTCACTCCCTCTTTTTATTTCTTACTGTAAATGTCTCTTAATATTTTTTTTGAAAAAGTTTAACAAAATAAGATGGAGATTTTGTTTTATTTTTAACAACAAATCACCAATAAAAAAATTTAAATGATTAACAATGTAAAATTTATCTTCAAATTAAAAACCTTAAGAAGCTAAATAAAAAAGCTTAATAAAAATATTGATTATTAAAGTTTAATGAGTAAAAACTTTTTCTAAAATTAAACAAACTAATTGTCTAAAAATTTTAATTAACTTTTATTTTTAATATAGATTAATTCAGCTAACTTAATTTTGAATAATTTTTAAAACAATCTAAACATACTCTATAGAAATCATAAGTTCAATCCAATTAATATTTAACAATTAAAATTTTAAAAATTAATTAAACATTTTTATCTAATCAATAAAAGTTCTTAGTAAAATAATTTTAAAAAAATCAATTAAAAGGATTAGAAGATAAAAACATCTTTACTAAAACTAAATGTTATCGAAATCATATATATTCAAATGAAAAATTTTTGTAAATTAATTTCAATATCTACCAGACAGATAAAAATATTTTTCATGAAAATTTTAATAAAATTATCTACATTTCAAAAAAACTTGAATTTGAAAGTTCAAATTATTTTTGAATGTTTATGAAAATTAGCTGGAAAAAAAATTTGATTTAAAAAAAAAGTTACTAATAATTAATCATTGAATTTACAAATTTGACAAAAATTTAAATTTTTTATTAAAAATGTTTTCAACGTTATTAAAATAACAATCTGGTTAAAACATTTAAATTTTTGATTGATTCAAGCTATCATACGACATTCATCTAATGTTAAAAATAAAATCGTCCGTTTTTCTTATATATTAACCTGTATGAATGTTGTAATTCTTTATTTAAATTTATCTTGTAATTAAAACTAATCAATTTCACTAAAAATTATAAAAGAACGTTTATCTATTCAAGCCAATTAAACTTTTCAAATAATTTGGTTTAATGAAATTAGCAAAAGAATTATAATTAAACTAAAAAACTTAAAAATATAAACTTTTTTTGAAAAACTTTGTATAAAATTAAAGTAATCAAAATACTGAAACATTTGAAAATTACAAGCTAGAAAACTCAAGTTTATATTTAATTTTTTTTTGAAAACACATTTCCTTTTTAAAACTTTTTTAGTTAACACACGTTGATTAATCAAATTTAATTCCTAATTGGTAAAAATATTTTTTGAAATTAAAAAAATTAATTTAAAATTATTGACAAATTAATTAATTCAGTGTAAATTAAAAAGTTAGTTCAAATATTTTCATTAAATAAGAATAATATAAGATCAATTTAAATCTTATAAGTTTATTCTTAGATATACACCTTTTTACTGACCTTGGTAATAGCGTGCGTAATTAAATCTTTTTATACACTAAAGTGTATGATAAAGCTTTGTCATAAATTGCATGAAGTTTCAACTTGTTTATAAATAAGTTTTTTTTTTAAATATTTTCTAAATAGCTACTTTGCAACAAAATTTAATTATTAGTTTTTAAGTGAAAATATTTGCAGGACATATTTGAATATTCAAAACAAAACAAAATATATTGAAACTAATTGAAATCCATATATTTTATCATGTTAAGGGAAACAAGTCATTTGAAAGTTCAAATACTTCGACATTTTAAGAATCAAAATGTTAATGAATGATTCCTTAAAGCTTTAAAGCTTAAAATTTTATCAAAAAATTTAAGATCAAAAAAGCTGATTTTTTGAACTGACTTTTAAAATTTAAAAATCATTTAAAAGATTAAAAAAATTTAGACATTAAAGTTTAAAAGGATCTTCAAATTTAATTTATGACAAAAACTTTAATTTTTAATCAGACAAAAAAAATAAACTTAAAAAATAAATAAACTAAAATCATTGTTAAACAATTTTAATATAAAAATTACTCACCTATTATATAAATCTAATTTAATTGATAAATATTTTGAGGAATATATTTTGATTAACTCATAAAAATAAAACTAAATTCAAAATAATTTATCTTTTCTTTTTTACATCATAAGAAAAATAATTATACCAAAACAACTATGTCTTGAATTTTTGAGAACAGAAAATGAATTTTTCTATTTAAACTTGATTTTCTAAAAAAAATTTTTTTTAAAGAAAATTCAATTGTCAATAAATTTTTGATTTTAAAATATTTGAAAATTAATCAAATGATTGTCGGTCAATTTTTTATTTTTATTTCAATTTGATTTAAAATAACATTAAAAACAAATGTTCACATTATAATTTTTATTCACTAATTAAATTTAAGTTTAGTTTAAATAAACACATTTGAAAATAAAATTTTTGACTGACTGGTTTATTTTTTTTTTATTTTTTCAGTATCCACCAAACTGGTGGACTAAAACTTTAATAATCACGCCACAATAATGAAGTGGTAAAAGAAAAAATTGATAAAAATTAAATGAATTTAATTTTTAAAAACAAAACTATTTAATTATAATTAAGGACAGTTAGACATTAATCATAGAATATCAGTGGCGGCAGAATGAACTGGGTAAGTTTAAAATAAAACTAAATAAGTTTGAAAATATCGTTTTTTTCTGTTCTTAACCTTTCATTATTTTTTTTTTGCTATATAGTTACACTATACATGGTTTTCAACTTTTTTACTATAAACGCTTATAACTAAGTCACATGATCAAAAATCGTACGATTTCTGTTTACGTTTTTTACTAACTTCTAGAATTTTTTGCTATTTATACTTTTTTTTCGTTTAAATAGAATTTTTATTGTTTTTTCCTATTCAAGCTAGTTTTAGCACAATTTAATTAAAAAATATCTGATTTTTTTTATCACAAGGAAATTTTTTTTGTTTGAATTAAATTACCTAATTTCCTACTTAAACCATCATATACTTATGATGAGTCATTTTATTAAATACATTAAATAAAGGTTTAACTATTAATAAAGTATATAATCGTAAGATGAAAATTTAAGAGTTTGCTCAAATATAAATAATTAAAAGGTCTAATTAATAAAATTAATTGAAATGAATTTTGAAAATTATTTAAATGCTTTGAAACTAAAAAACAATTTCTAGTTTGAATTAATGAAGAGTTCTAACAGAAATGAAGAATTTTATAATAGTTTTGTGTAAAAAATTTTAAAAGAAGCTTTTACTTCCTTCAGCCAAAATGAAAAATTAATAATTTGGAAAAATTTTCCTAACACTTTTATATAAGATAGCTAATTATTTTGGTTTAAAGGAATAAAATTGAAAAATAAAATGTTTCCTTTTTTAATTTTTTATTTACCTAAGAATTAATTTATAGTTTACTAAAAAAAACATGAAGTTATCATTGAAAATAAGACTAAAACAAAAAATATTAAATTAGAAGGAAATTTTTTTTTTGATCATTCTCAACAGGTAAATATTGTTTATTTATCTTAAAAAAAATAACCTTTGTGTATTTAATTAAAATTTTTATACGAACACGTGTACAATCATGAATTTAGAACTTGTTAATAATTCAATTTATTATCTCTTTT